>JAZDUA010000016.1:387500-987500 GCA_038098605.1 Gryllus longicercus
TACGTATTTTTCGAAATTTCTCACTTCAAAATGACTCCATAAACCCTCATGTATTATAAAAATTTGTTCATGATGTATAAAAATGTCATTTTGAACAATATATTTTATTACAAAAAGTTTCAATTTGTAATAATATTCTAGATGCAAAAGTAATACTTTAAATGCAAAAGTTTTAATGGAAAAGACACTTGTGATTTATAATTTACAGAAAAATCCACTATTAGTACAATAAGTATAAAGCAAAAATGGAGCTTCTTTTGATTAATGCTTAACTATATTAACTAGTTAACTTTGTTAGTTAGTAGTATTTGATTAACAATTTCACAAAAAACACGGTGAAATCGAAAAAATGAATGATAAGATTTAAAATGTAATTTTGAGGAAAATATTTCATTAGGAAGGCGAAGATTCATCACACTTTAAACGTCATTTCTCAAAAATTCAAATGTTTGAATAAAAATCGGGAAAATTTCTCAAAAGAATTTGACGTCATTGTTTGTAATATTTTACTTTCAGAATTACCTTCGTGAGGGATTCGTGCTCTTGATTGGTTATGTCCGTACCTTAAACAACGACCTCAGAGAGTAGAAATCCACTACTGGAATGAAGGAACATTATTTACGTACCTTTCCGAAGTATTACGAATTGCACCTGTGGTCCCGTTGGGTTCAATTTTAGGCCGTTTCTCTTCCTAATATAAGTAAATGATATACCCTTGGCAATTCGAGACGGAAAACCAGTTCTCTTTGCTGTGGTACGGATATTCTTTGCAATAAAGAAACAGTAACTGGTACAATATTTGTTTCAAATTGGTTCCGTAATAACAAATTAATAGTAAACGAAGGGAAAATGATTTCAATGCAGTTTTCCATTTCAAATAACCAATTGTACACTCCATTGATTATGAACTATTGACTACAGTTACGGCAACATAATTTTTGGATCTCTTAGTTTAGTCAAACCAAAAATTTAACAACCATTAAAATCCCACCCACGTGATTCTTGTAAGCATCTCTTTATTACATTAGCTATTAGCTTGAGATGTAGCTTCATTATTAGCACGATTTGTTGCGCTCTCTTTTATGTTTTTCCAACCGTAGTATAGAGAAAGTATTGAAATGCTACAGGGAAAAGTGCAGATATTTCGAGATAAAAACTCGTTTCGTGGGTCTCTTATACTAAAAATGTGGATTTTTATTGCTCTTTTATATTGTACTTTCACTTGTATTGTACTTCTCTTTTGTATTGTACTTGTCACTTTATCGTACGTGCGTACAGGTACGGACAAGTAAGGACAGGTACAAAAAATTAAAAACAAAACAACCTGTTTATTAAATAAATAATAAATATTTATCAAACCTTTTGATGTCTTTTCAATTTTAAAAGTAAGTGTAGTTGTTCATATTTTTATACATGAGTTAGATTCCTCAGTACTCTTCGTGTTAATAGCAATTAATGTGTCTTGTCTCTGAAACAAGTCGAGGGTATTACATTATACATTCGTGTTCTCTGTTTACAATTTCGACGTTTTCAAAATATATTTTATGAGAAAATTCCAGTCTATTCCGAGAAAGTGAATTTAGGATAGTAAATTTACATTACTAGCATGTTCGTTCATTCTGTTTTTTACTTTATTTTTCGTCTGTCAAACGTATGTCAAGTTATGATTCCTGCAAGTTAGTTTATATACTACATTTTCATTATTTTCATATAGTAATGTACCTTTTGCATTCATAATTAAGTTCTCATTATTGAATAATGTTTTTCTAATAATTACGTTTTGATTACATTGACGTGATTACATTTGTATTCAAATACTGGTACTCAATGGTCTCGTAATTCTTTCTTGTGAGATACGATAAAGGATGAGCCAATATGTTTCTATGATTATATTCGTCAATATTTTTCTTATTGTCAAATCTTGCCAAGAACTCTAGTTGTTATTTATATTCGTATTTAAACTGTAAACATAACAATTAAAACAAACAGTTCCTCTTCAAATTTTAGGCATTTACGGGAAGGAGCAGCAGTATTACGCACCCTCACAATGTTAATACGTTTTGCATAATATTGTAAATAATGAAAATAGTTTAGAATAGTTATAATAACATTTCAACACTAAAAAAATGTAAGCTTGTGTCAACCTATATTTTAAAAAAGGTAATGCAAATGGTACAACCGTAGTTAAATTACTAAATTATTAATTAATTATTAAATTATTAAACTATTATTTTATTAATTTTATTAAATTATTATTATATTAATTTAGGGCCTAAATTGTAGGCCTGTAACTGCAAGAAAGAAAGAAAGAAAGAAAGAAAGAAAGAAAGAAAGAAAGAAAGAAAGAAAGAAAGAAAAGAGAAAGAAAAAAGTTAGTAACAGGGCTGAGGGGTAGGATTCTAGAGATCAAGAAATCGTGCACGTAGTGACTTCCACGTAGCACGTTGCACTTTTGATCTTTTTTTTATGAAACAAATTTTCCAGTATGGTAAGAGTGCGATGGGATGGGATATATTTGGAGTGATTATCTTCGTTATCTTGATGCGTACAAAAAATATATTACACCGTGGTGCGTCCTCGCTCGCTTTTCTTTCAAAAACAGTTTGTGTGAATAACACGACGCGTCATCCATGTCACAAGTAACATGTTTTCACGAATATCAGAAGAGATGAGAAGGTAACGGCCAGATCGTAACACCAATTTTAGAATTCAAGCAGTAAGATCTAGAGCCGCTAGAACTCGCTACTATCCCTTCTCAAGTAATAAAATCTATTGCTACCAGAATGCGCAATCAACATCGTCTGCGCCCTCGTAGAAGGATCTGACCACCTCCTTGCATTTTATGAACACTTAATCCATTCCCAACACGAAGCGCATGCTGTAATCTCCCATTAACGGTGATTAAGCGTGGTGTGTGTGGTTGTACAGCTCAGAAACGCTCAAGCACTATTTTCTCGAGAACGGCTTCAAATGTTTCAATAAAAAATTGCATATAGGACAATCTGTTCAAAAGACAATATGCTGAATCCAACAGGTAATATGCCCAACTCTTCCATTATATTAAAGTCACAATTTAACTCTACTATTTGATGATCGAAAAATTGAGGGGGGAAAAGGCGCCAATAGATTGGTAACTGGGAAGAGGGTGGGGAGAATAGGAAACAGTACGAGAAGGTCTGTGCTATTATGTAGCGTCACTAGTTTTTATCCGTTTCAATTTACTGAATGATTGTTCTTTAGTACAGTTTGGAAGTGTTAGTGCTAAAGTGCTAAATGTTATGCAATTATTTTACAGATAAAGTATACATGACACTTGTTTCTCGAATATTTTATGAATCTTTTGGGACCTCCCGTGGTTGGGGGCTCCTAAGCAATTCCTTGTACTGAAATTCGTTCTTTATCCTGTTTTTCGTCATTCCCTGATCCGCGACGCCTTTCTCTTCCTTCTCTAACAATTCCAGCGTCCAGCTGCCCTGATCTGTAGTTTACTGGGATTTCTCTGATCAATTCCAGGCGAATGACGGAATAGTACCCTAATGGATCGCACGCAATCTTTCCCTCTACTTCCTTGTGCTAACTTCTCCTCTTACGCACGTACACCTACATGCTGTACCACACACGGTGGGAGTCCAGTCGGGAAGCAAGAGCTTGTTCCGGCAGGGTTGGTGCCCCGTCGGGGCAGACATCTAAAGGTGGATATTTCCTGGTTAGCGCTGGATCTCACCATCCAATGGGGAAGGAAGTAAGTACCACCATCCTTCGGGGATAAAACATTCACTACACAAACGGATCTCGTGACCACATCAGTTGACGTGCTCGAAAACATCAATCACATCTAATTTTTCCAAGATAGTGTCATAGCGAACGCATGCCCAAATTTGAGAGAGAACGTTTTAACAATAGAATTCTTGACCACGATGTCGAAACCAGGACATACAACAAATACTCGTACATATACAACATTATTGCGAGAAAGTCTTTCAGGTATTAGAACTTTTGCACAGCGTTGCGTAAAACGGTATTAATAATCAGGTGACCAGTAGTGTGTGATGTGAAATACATTACAATAGCGAAGAATTGCCGGATCCACTGGTGTGTATACATTAGACATAGGATGTTAAGAAAGGTGCCTATTTTTCTTTAATAAAAATATTTAACGGTTAGTCTACCTGCACGAATTGTAAAAATTAAAACACTTTTGTGACGTTTATTTTCCTTTTCCCCCTCCCTTTTAAGATGTAAAAGTCTTTTAATACATATTTACTATCTAAATGTATTTTTTGTTAAAAGCGTACCTCCTCTTGGTTAAAAATAAACGTATAAGGAACCATCCTGTTCTGTAGATTCAATATATTTATTTGGATAGGTATGACGTACTTTACCTTACAAACCTCAAAACTCGCTTTCCACGCACTTCGTCGCACAATTAAAATAACACATCAAGCCTAGATGAGCACTTCAGATTCCAAAAGCAATCCAAATACTCGCGTGTTACCGGCTTAGGAGGTTAAGGGCATGTCACTGCAGTGCCTCTGACCGGGAGGTTCTAGGTTCGAGTCCTGACGGTCGTAAGATTTTCGACATTAATCGGCTGGAGGTGAATCCTTGCTTCTGGCTGCTCTGATCGGTAGTTTTCCATGGTTTCTTGGATCAACATCAGGTGAAGCCGGAGCAGGACTCTAACAAACGGCTATGAACCGCGCGCGATCTTTCCTTCCTCTTTCTTGCCCTTTCCCCTCCCTTACTTATAAACACACTTACGTGCACTGCACTACCACATATGCCGGGAGACCAGTCGAGAGCCTAAAGCTTGCCCCAACTGAAGCGATGGTGGAAGAGGTGTATCGGAGAAAACCCCCAACTACATTGTGACGAGACGAGGCGTATACAAGGCGTGTACATATGTGCCCCAAAAGTACCCACGACCGACTGGAAATACGGGAATTATCGACCTGGCGATCGCGATAGGAACCGATTGCGTATGCCCTCTTTCGATTTCCTTTCTGATTTTCGATCACAAGCTGATAACAATCGTGGTTTCGCCTTTCGCCGCAGCGCGCCGAAACAAACTCAAAGTATTCCATAATACCAACTGGGTCGGCTTGACAGCTCACATAACAACTGTGCTTGAGCGAAAAACGCTAAATTCAAAGGACGAAATCGATAGCGCTTCATCTCATATCACCTCTGCGATTCGAACCTCTTACAAATGAAACACCAGTATTACTCGTGAACAGGAATCACGGTCTGAGGTCTTACAGATGAGCAGAGAAGGACGCTGCGGGAGCTCCGCAGATATTCTAAACTACACCGCCGCTTCGGCGATCCCACTTTCAGCACAGAATTCCGTAAATCTCTACAAGACGAGAGAACCGCAAAACTGTCGCGCACGATCGAAGATTGCAATCTTCGTGAAAGAAACCTCTGGAGGATTATCAAAGGCGCTGGGCCACAAGGTGCGAATAAACCGCCCGCTTCGCGTCACTGTCGGCCCCACAGACGCTCTGACACACCGCTCTGCAGCCCGAATACGTGTGGGAAGTCGCCGCGGAAAGCGAACTTCTCGCGGAGATGCTCGAACGGCAGTTCCGCTCATTTGAATCCGGCGAAGTGCAGGGCCGAGCGCTGTTGCATGCTTGCGACACTACCTGACCGCCGCGCCGAGCACCTCCGGGCTGTGTGACAGGAAGGCAGCTGCGCGAGACGCTGCGACACCTCAACACGCGCAAGGCATACGGGCCGGACGGTGTAACAGCCGCCCAGCTCCGACGGGGTGAAGTTCCTGCGGAAACTCCTAAACGCGTGCTTAGCGCTAGGATACTTCTCCAAGGCGTGGAAAATCGCGACAGAATCCATGATTCCAAAGTCTAACAAGGACCAACTTCTCCAGAGCGGTTACAGGTCTAATAATCTCCTCCCGCTTCTTGCGAAATCTTTCAAGCGCCTGGTCGTAGAGAGCCGTTTTTTGAAAATTTTTGGAGCCGTTTTTAAGAAAATGGCGTTTCAGCATTACTCTAAATTCGAAATTAAAATATCTTTTTCACAGAAAAGTTTTGAGTTGTCGAAAAACTTCATTTGAAGTAATTTGAAGTTCTTTAACCCATAAATACAATAGTATTTACAAATTGCTGGAAATGTGCATAGTAACAGCGTGAAATATATATCAAAAACCTACATTTGAATAATTTTTGAAAACAAAAATACCAAGAAATGAACTTTACGTCATATTAAAGAGTGCAAGTAGCACCATCCGTTCGAAAAGAGTGACGATAAAATGGCGTTTGAGCGATTCTGAAAATGAGGAATTTTGAGCTAATTTTCCCAGAAAACGGTTGAGTTTTCAAGAAACTTTATCTGACATTATTTAAAGTACATGTACTTATAAATATAATAATGTGAACAAATAGCCGCTAATGTAAATATTATCGACATATCAATAAATTACATTTTTAAAATTTCTGAAAAAACAAAACAATAGAGCAATAAAATGTTTATGTCATCCAAAAGAGAACATTTATTACTATCCCTACTAAAAGTTGTAAGAAAAAAGTTGGAGCCGTTTTTGAGAAAATCTAGTTTTTGTAGTTTTTTAAAATTGCAAATATTGTACGCAATGTTGCGCGAAAACTACTAAAAGTTACAATAAAATGTGTACGAACTTAATGAAATAACCAATTATGGAGAAAAAATTTAATTGGAAGGAAAAACTTCTTATCTTCAAGTTTATAGTTGTAAGAAGACGCCGAAAAAATCGTACTTTTTAAATTTTCGAAAATTCAGAGTTAACCGTGAGAATAGCACCTATGCCACTCTTGTAAGTGTATATTACTCTATTCTTACAAGAAATTTAAGGAAAAAAATTGGAGCCGTTTTTAAGGAAATTTTGAAAATGTCCGAAGGGCTTTATGTAAAGTACCCCCAAATTTTAAAGAAGGATTTTCAAAATCTCATTGCTTCGACTCGAGCTAGAAAGACAGGGGTTTCTTCAATTTGGAAAAAATCCTACTAATGGCTTAGCCGCTATTAGTGTTCACAGACGGATGTTTCGCCGTCAATTGATTTTTTGGTATCAAGGACCCTCAAAAAAGCGATTATGGCTACATCACATGCTAGAGAATTTCCCCCCTTAATTTAGCAAACGGATTTATTTTCTTCTTCGTTATCAGGGCCCAGCAATGATTTTTTTCTGCCGAAAATCTGCAGTTTTTTCGCGCCGCATAAGATAACTTATCCTATACATACATACTCTGTACATAAATATGTAAACGGGAAAGTAAAAAAGACATTTCATTAATATCCACCCCTTATATACAATAAAATGTTAAAATTTGTATTTTTTGTATGTTTCCTGATTTATTTGTGCCTATCCTGCCGTTTAAAAAGACTGATATGCTGCAAGAACGTATTTCAGGCACCTAAAACGCATATTTTAAAACCTAAAAATTCCGCTATCCAATTATTAGTGTAAAGAGCGAGGTTAATTGCAATAAAATGTGTTGCGTGAGCGAGAATAATGAGAGCAGCGTGTGATATTATTGTTTATAAATATTAATTTATCGACAAATATCAATCAATTTTCATAAGCATACTATTAAACGATACACCAATAGTTGCAATAGGGTTCCAACGTATTGTATTTTAGATGTATTGATATAGCCATGATGCCATTTGTGCTCATGTGACAGGCAAGGCGACGAACTGAAATGACGGAGAACCTCTGAGAAACTGGAAGCTTAGTCGAAAGGAATCGCGTCTTTTTTTCATATATAGGAGTAGCACGAACGCAAGACATGGAAGCACTGCACACAAAGAACGTAGAAAAGGGTCCTGTCAGTCTCGATTGTGGTTTGTATTGAGTACATAACGTTTCAAATTTCTATCTAATGTTTAGGCAGATGGTAAGTAGTCCGTTGCCAGCGAATATTACTGAAATATTTACAGAAACCAACAATCATTTTGAGTTTTGTTTGTAATCTGATATATTGTGTAACCTATTTTGCTTATTTTTTCTAAATTCTACACCAATTTGGCTCTTACACGCACCAAATTTTTTACTTTTATTTTCACTTAGTTTTTCTATCCATTATAGAACACCATTATCACCAAATTTAGTTAACTGCTGTTGCTTCTATGCAAAAAATGAGTCCTTCAACTCCATATTTTTCATTTGGTTAACACAAAAACGATCTAATGAGGCTTTGCTGTCCGAAACAGTTAATTCTATTATTTACCAAAATTCACTTTGTAATTTTGGTATGTTTAGGGGGCTCTCCAAAACCTCATGAATGGATGTAGTTTAAATCTAGCTTATTCTCACCCAAAATATAGCTAGAACATAACCCGTTCACATCGAAACGCCTATGGATGTGAGAGGATATTATTTTCGCAAACTCTTTGCAAATTAAATAAGTTGGTTTTGTTAGCAAACGTCTCAGATATAGAAAAAATCCCGAAAGAGTTAAAAGGCAACACTCTATAAAGGGAGCTGATTTACTGCATATTTTTATTCATAAGAAATATCACTTCAAGCACTTCGGGTGATATTTAGTATGTTTATTCACGAATTAAGATATTTCATGAATCGATATTAATGAATGGATAATTAAAATGAAGAAAATTACGAAAAAGATAAATATTATTCAAGATTGCTACCGGAATATGTGAAATTTTCATTCACTTCCGAGTTATCACTGCCTCCAGGAATAACTTATAATGAAGTAAAATACGAATAACAGTTTAATGCAAAAATGATTTCAATAACGTTTCGATTTTATGGCAATAAAACTTTCAAAAAACAACTATAACAAAGCTGCTTACAACAAAATGTATTAAAAACACAATTATTATAGTTGTAGGAAGTTGAGTTTTCAATGTCTTGGTATTCCCATGAAGTATTTGAAATGGAAGACGCACTCGTTGAATTAGAAGCGGAATTCGTCAATTTCGAATGGATTGAACACACGTGTGTACTCATTAAAGTATTTTCCTGAATAATTTTGGTTGTAACGTTCCACACAGTTTTTATAGCATATCAAAACTTACCTTACCATCTAATGATATTTTACCATCTTACTTTACCAACCTACTTTACCATCTAATCATTGCATATTAATTGCTTGAAATATGTGTAATTTCTTCATTCGTAATTTGTGCTATTTGTATTTGCTTTCTTCACAAAATTCTTGAAATTGCTTCCACACACTTTCTCTGTTCTTTGCGCTGGTTTTTGACACTGAATCTTAAATAATAGATTGTATTTCAGAGTTTTAAACATTACCAAAACGACACATTTTAGTAATAGATTGATGTTCACAAGCTATTAGAAACCTAAAACAATTTCAATCTTTATCTTAAAAAGGTAAATATAGTGATTACAGGGGAGTGCAAAAGGTAAACAAAGTGATTATCATATGGCGACAGACATCTGGAATTGGTTTAATTTGAATATATTCTTGCTTAGCATTGGTTACTTAGGGCACGGGCAGACATGAGTGAAATAGTCACTACATTCGTTTTTATTATTGAAGTATTCGTGAATACAAGAGAACAAAGTAAGAAAATATACCATTGGTTTTGGTAGAAAAGCACTGAAGTATGGTGTAAATGTCAAAAAGAGCATACTTCTTCGCATTTATGAGCTGTTATATAATTACAGGAGAATCGAACTGATGTGATTTTTATTGTTGGCTAAGAGAGCAAAGGTGTGAGTTTAGAAATACGATCATGTTTGGAAACTTAACGCTGTCTCACCTTTGAAAGAGGAATGCGTATGTATATGACTGATGCGACCCATATAATAATAATAATAATAATAATAATAATAATAATACCAATATTAATAACAATATTAATAACAATAATAATAATTATTAGTATTATTATTATAACTTTATTTTATTATTTACAATATTCGTTTATTTTTAATGCACGGGTCGAGATTCGCCAATAGGCACTCTCCCCTAAAAGAAATGGAGAGACATGTCAACCTATTTGTTGTAGTTATGTGCCTTGTACGTCCGTAAGGATACCCCTTACTTGAGTGTCGGTTTCTCTACTTTTCTTAACCACTACCTAGTTCTCGTCGTTAGCGTTTTTTTTCTCGATCTTCTGAAACTATGGCTCAGTTCTGGGGACTTTCGACGTTTTCCGTTCAGTTCGCCGATGTTTTCCGTTCATTTTTGTGGTCATGTTTGTGGTCATGTTTGTTAATTTTTTTTTTGCTCCTAGGAGTAACTACATTTTGAATGCTTCAAGTTTGTTCACAAAAAGTACTCTTCTCACTTTCCTGTTGACACTTGCATCGAAAACGTTAATCTATACTAATTGGCTGGCCAATGAGGCTCCAAACTACAGGAATATAAAAAATGTAGTAGGTGACGCCGCCACCAACTTTCTTATTATAACGAAGGGCACGTAAGACGAGCGTCCGTGGACTCCGCAGCGTGCACAGCTCCTTTATCTTGGAAACAATCGTATCGCTGCATATTCCCAACAGAGCCACCATGCAGGAAACGGCGATTCGGAGATCCACCGTCCAGGTATTCTTTATTCATCCACCCTTCTATTTCTACCCTCTGTCCATACACACCCCGGCACCTCGTCATAAAGAAGTCAACTCCGAAAAGAAGTGGGTCCGGGTGCAACACTCCAATTTACCTTGGGGTGAGCGGTAGCCGCGGCATAGCCCCGAGATTCTCTTTTGTCCCAAGGGGCTGTTACCCCTTTTTTGCCGCATACATCTGCATCTTCTCTCTCGAAACCCCACCATGTAAATGAGCGTTTTTTGTGGCTTTGTAAATTGTAACACGGGTACAAAAAATAGAAACGAAGGGGCGAACGTCGGCGCCAGACAAAAGAAGTGCGGCGAGCGGCGTTTCTCACGGCACAGCGACGGGGCGGCGGCAGCCTCGCCGCAGCGACCTCGGGAAGTTGCGTGGACGGTGTGGGCGGCGAGGGTTGCGGGCTCGGGCGGAGGTGGAGGTGAAGGCGACGATGGTGATGATGCATTGGTGATCCTAGGGCACGCCTTCTTCCTCTTCTTGCCGACGTACATAAAATTTTTTGCTCGGATTTGAAACGTTGGGAGAGTAAATTGGGACAATAGGCGCGTTTTTCTACGATGGTAGGCCGGTGTCACAGATGCGACCGAGGCTGCAGTCTTCTTTTACGTCGACGGGACCCCACCGAAAGGCTCTCCGAAATCTTTTCAGGTCAGTGACGCTCTCTCTTGAAGGTGGAAGCGTCCAGATCTGTAGCTGAACTGCCTCTCCCGTCTACAGTTTGTCAAATAAACGGTCAGTTCTAGCTCGTGTCGCGTAACGTCAGCAGGAGAAACCAAGAGTATAGGAAAGGAGAATGGAAGAAAATGGAGAGGCAATGATTGAGTTGACACACATTGAGGTATTTTGCAGACATAATTAAAAAAATGATTGAGGAAGAAAGACTACTGGCTGAAATATAAATTGATCTAGAGAGTCAAGAGCCTAGGAAGTGAAGGGTACTGTAGCAACAAAAAATAAATATGTAGGTATATACTCAAAAGGATTGGAGGTATTTGAAATGGAAGACGTACAACCTGAATCAGCAGCGGGATACATCAATTTCGAATGGACTGAACACACGTGTGTACTCATCAAAGTATTTTCTGAATAATTGTGGTTGTAACATTCAACATAGTTTTTATAGCATATTCTTTGAACTCTTTACCAACTAATATTGATTGCTTAAAATGTGTAGTTTCTTCATTTGCAGTTTACGCTGCCTATTTGTATTTTCTGTCTTCACAAAATTCTTAAAATTGCTTCCTCACACTTTCTCTGTTCTTTTTGTTGGTTTTTGGGACTAAATATTTAATAATAGATTCTATTTCAGAGTTTTAAACATTACCAAAACGACACATTTTAATAATACATTGGTGCTCACAAGCTATTATTGACCTAAAACAATTGCTATCTTTATCTTAAAAAGGTAAATAAAGTGATTTAAAGTAAAAGGTAAAAGGTAAAGTAAAAGGTAAATAAAGTTACTTACGACACAGACAGACATGAATGAATCGCAATAAAATACTCTTACTTGTTTGAGATATATTATGTAGGTGAATGGAAGGATTCAGATTACTTGCTAATATACGAAACAAATAATTTTGAACGTCTTCACTAAAAGGATTGAATAGTTGCGAATACAACTATTTACGAAGCTGTTTCTGTGCTGCATTAGGTTTCCCATTTCGGAGGTAACGAGGAATTATACAAAAGTTAAGATGCATAATTAAACGATTTAGTGAGTTCATTCAAATATCATATTGATTTTTGAATTGTATATTTCAAACACAATCCGGTAGAATAATTGAGGACAGTTCTGTGAAAAATTCATTGGGCTAAAATATTGAGAGAGTGAATACACTGAATCGTGTGAATGGAATCGGACCTCAATGAAGGACTTGAAGCGAGAAGAAGACAGGTGAAGATATGTGTCATTATTAAAAATTGTGAATTTATCTAGACGTTTTGTTATTATTTCCGTTCAAAAGAATATTTCCTAAGTACATTTTTTATTTCAATAAATGTTATTGATTTTGAAAGTGTTTTAACTTAATATTTTCAGTACGTTTTTTTTCAGTTCTTTGGCGCATTCGAAAATTCGTCAGCCCTGAATAAATATTACATTAATATTTTTAATTTCCTCCATTAAATAGGTTCATTATATTTTTTATTAATTCAAAAAGTAAAAACCATCTCAATACTAATTTTGAATTAACTGATCGTTTTATTATCAGTTTTTACCACCCCTTTTTTTGTTCTGCGGCCCTGAAATGAAAGCGCAACCTCAGACATTATTCAAGGCATCATAAAGTAACTTTTCGAGGCAAAACGACTCTACATCACTTTGGTTTGGCATCTCACTATTTGTTCTGACGCAACGATAGCCTCTCATGAATTATGACGACTATTATTATTTGTTTTTAGCAAATACAATTTGCACTTCTTCTCCTATGCAAAAACATTTCTGATAAATTAAGTTATAAGTATATCATTTGAAACACAGCATCGTAACATTTATAAAGACATAAATGATTGAAACAGTAAAAAATATTACAAATATTGAAGATAAATTGTAACCATTGTCTTCATAAAAAAATTCTGCATAATATTCTTGAAATTTACGAAATATATATTTAAATTAAACAATATCCTTGAGTGTTAAGAACTGTAGAAATGTTAATGTAAAAACAAATCGTGAGAACTAGCGAGATTAACCGATGTTTTGTAACTATTGTCTGAAGTCGTTTTCATGTCGAAGCCAGTAAAGGTCTACACCATGGGATGCATATCAAACTATATACTAGAAAACTAGCACTTTCGGATCTGAGATTACTTAACCGCGAAAAACCTCCTTCGAGAACACACAGGAAAACGCGAACTAAATTATCTGCTCTAAGGGCGGGATACGAACTCATGGCTCCTTGAATCGACTGTTGCGCAAAAGTAACTTCTTAAGAAAAAAAATACATCAAAAAGTTTCTAGAATAGAAAATAAAACGAAATTAAGTATTGAACATTATTTATTTACATACAATATTTATATGTATAGCCTACTTTTTCTACCTCTTACCTTTTACATAATTATTTGTCGTACATTTTCACGTCAAATATGAACAGAATTACATCATTCTTATTTTAATATACACACAAAAATCAACTTCTTAAATATTATGCAAGTAATACGAGATCGTACGGATCAACAAGTGAACATTTGGAAATACATTTGATTATCTAAGGAAATAACTCGGGCATCGAGAGGTCTCATTTCGAATTAACATTCAGAAAGTCCAAAAGTGAAGGTGTGAGAAGAATCTTCCAACTCTTCGATAACATTGCAGCTGATATAGTGTGCATCGAGCCAGAGAAATGCCTATCCTCATGTAGTATACAAATTGCCGGGCCGCGGTGTGCCGCGACAGCAAATGCATTACCGGAGGAGGGAACTATTATTAGGGTTGTATGTTTGATGTATGTATGTTCCGCATAATGTATGCATATTTACGTTGATGTTTAAGAAAAATCAAGCCATATACAATAATGAAATTGAGACCCAGTGGCCAGACTTCTGGTCGCCAACATCCCGTCGGAGCCGGAGGAAAATCCGTGGTGGTCGCGATCTGAAAGTCGGAGGCAGCCAGTAAGGTCGCCGCGAGGCAGTGCGTGGTCCTGGCCTGCGGCGACCGACCTTCCAGATCGTTCCGAGGGCACGCGTCCTCCCCGCGCCTCGGCGGGATGGGGCGGGGCCGGAGGGGCGGGGCGCGGGGCGCGGCGGCCGGTGCACGCGTACGGGGGGTCGTTGGCCCGGCTAGCGTCGCCGCCGCCGCCGCTGCGACGCGACGCGAGGTGGTTGAACCGGCGAGTGGCGCGCATTTTCTTCTGCTCCCTCTCCGTCAACGCCGCCGCCGCCGCCCCCGCTGCCGCCACCGCCGCCGCTGCCGCCGCCGCCGCCGCCGCCGCCGCTGCTCCTGCGGCTAACGCCACAGCCCTCGTGCGTAGAAATCACCACACATATCTGCAGCTTAAATCTTTTTACAAAAGCATTCAAGTGATTTACGTACTTTATTCTCACTTGCTTATATTATAACATTAATTTTTATTTTACATACATTTTATTTAGTTATTATAATATTATTTCTCTAATTCACGGCTAAAGATATTATGAGTCGGTTGAATACGAAATCTACTCCAGGTTGCAACCAACTTCCTAAGGAGCAGATCTAAGGACGGGCAGTGCCTCTACAATACTTTGTGCAGAATGTAGGCTGTTCCTAATAAAGCAATCTCTTGCACTTCCCAGTCTTTTGAATTACCTGGAAGTTTAGCCACGAAGAAGTAGTAAAAACACAAAAAATTTGCGGAACAAATCCCCGAGCTCCGATAGCTATCGGGCCGACCTGTGCTTTTACTGCCCACATTCGGCTGATCTCGATTTCAAAACTCTTGAATTTAAGACGTTTCTCTGTATTCTTGGTTAAGTTTTGATCGTATGGCACAGCAACATCTACAAGTAGGGCAACTATTTCTCCAAATTCCGGATAACAATATCCGGTTTGTTTGCCGCTATCGTGCGATCAATTTGAATTTATTTAAATTAAATTTGAATATATAACAATTAAATAAACTAGGTGATAGGCTACAACCTTGTCTAACACCACGATTAATTTTAAATTCCTCAGATACTTTTTCATTTAAATCCAATACATTTATAGTTCTGTGGTATAAGGATTTGATTAGATGTATTAAATGTAATGAAATGCCTGTTTTATTCATTATCTTCCATATCGTAGGTCGATGCACTATATTCGAAGACTTTGTTAATCTGCTGTTAATCATTTTAGTATTTATCTTGTATGACGAGTTTAGCAAGGTAATTCCTCGATAATTCTCTGGTTTACTTCTATTCCCTTTTTTGAAGAGTGATATTACCTTTGCTTTTGTCCATTCTTCAGGAATTGTACAAGTCTCCTAACAGGTATTCAATATATTAAGAAATTTAATTTTTAATGATGTATCGGCGTATTGAATTAATTCCGGATTAATCTCATCAAGACTTGTCTCTTTTCTATTTTTTAGCTTTTCTAGCGAATCAACTAATTCATTCACTGTCAACGGACTACATTATATATTTCATAGTTACTTCTTTCCGTCTCTCCCGCATTCGAGTTAACCATACACTTTTATAATAATCTAACCACTCTTTCTCTTTGATTATGTTTAGCTCTGCAGAATTCTTTGTGTCGCTATTTAGATGCCTCATTACTTTGTAAGCTAAGGTTTGTCGTCCGTGCACATCGTTCTCAATATTACTAACAAGAATTATTATTATTATTATTATTATTATTATTATTATTATTATTATTATTATTATTATTATTATCATCATTATTATTATTAATATTAACAATAGTTTTGATTCTTAATTTTTAGCGATTTCCTTCGGAGAATCCATGTCTCTAAAGAAGTGCCACAACCTTTCTTTACTAGGACAATAAGGCAATCGAAGCTTGTTCTTCGAATCCGAAAAAAAGATGAAACGTTTTCGACCCTGTGGATTAGCAAACACCTCTGGCAGTTACAGTGTTTTTATTGCGGTTTGAAGCATTGTAATATCTATTTTTTAAATATATCTTCCTAGGTTTAGGCTAGTGAAGAAGTTTTCAGTTGTTATGTTCCTTCCACGCTTTTCAAAACATTTCACCAAATCCAAAACAAACTTCCTACCTTGATTTCATGAGGTTGGTTTGCCTAACGACCTGTATATACTTAAGCATTAAATGCATAACTAGTGGTACTGTCACATGCAACAATTAACTTGAGGCCATATTTACCTAGTTTTGAAGGTATATTACATTGCCACACATGGCGCCTACTACGATAGGTCACAGGTTTTTCATCAAGTGATGTTGCTATAGCGTATGTATGCATCTTGAAATATATTCTCCTAAATTTCAAACATATATAATAGGAGCCAACTTATCTGCACTCGGTTACAACGCATTTGCTCTGCAACATCAAATCGAAATCACCTAGAAATTTGTGTGAAAAGATTTCTAGCCATTGCTTGATTGTGTGCTTTGTTTGCATCACATAGAATTAAGACTCCTAGAAAACATTTCAACTAAGTAGCATTCAGCTATGTCCATTTTGAAACATGCACAAAATTTCCTTCCTTGCTGGTCCACTTCAAAATTTCATCAATTATGTTTTGTTTCGTAAATGAGCGGAAGGCTGACTATGTACCTACATTTTTCTTCGCATCTTGTGAGACCTGGACTTTCTCGTGTAATGTTAAATCTTCGTGCTCTTCGAAGCGGTTCTCTATGCACATCCTTATACCATATTTCTTCCTATTTTTTGGAAGAGTAGATGACAAGCGAAAACTCTATAATTTGTCCCAATACATTGGAAGAAATGCATACAATTTTATAGTATAATGCAACCCATAACTGTAAAAGCCAGGATCTAATATTCTTCCAAAAACTATTTCTCTATTTTGGTCACAATCTTCTGATTCAATCTCATTTTTTTCAAATCAATATATTTCTCCATCACTGTCTGACGCATCTGATTATAGTACGTCGCGAACCTCGCCAGTGGTATCTCCTGGTGAACCATCAAGTAAAATGTGACGTAAGTCGTCATCAGAAAGTTCCATATCAAGATTGATAATTTGAAAATGATGTTACTCGACTACCATAACTAAAACAAAATGCAATCATTTCAATTGATACCAACCTATGAATATTACAAAAAAGTTGCCAACATTTACTGTTGCAACAGATGAAAATTGGCCATCACTTTCCGAAGAATTATATATTGGGGTCACATAAGACCCCACTGGTACTGAGTGTTGCAAGTACGAATAACAATGAAAGTAACAACAATTTAAAACATTTTCATACCCAATGTTTGTGTAGTAAATTAATTAGGAAAAGTCTTCTTTTTCAAATTTTGTAAATCATTGGAAACTGGAAAAAATGTTAGAAAACATTTTGTGAGGTCACCAGAGACCCCATGGAGAGAAGGGTAGTGCTCAGATTGAGTTAAAAGTCTTATTATTTATTATTACTATTACTGAAATATTGGTATTTATTTTTATTGGAATGGAAGAGAATATGATTTGAATGTGAATACTTTGGTGGTGGATTTGGAAGGATTGATATTAATCTTTCATTTTGAGGCCAATTCTCTATTGTATTAAGGTTATTGAGAATTAAATTTTCATGCAGCTTATTGATGTCTGAGACACATAGATTGCGGTGCCATTAGCAAATTATGCTCTATGAGTTAATCTGATGGCAGGAATATCCGCTGTGAAGAGGTTGCAGAGTAATTTGGAGAGAGGGACTTTTGTAAAAGTTCTGCACTGACGTGGCGTGAGTTTGAGGTGAGATTTTCTGTTATGACTGGAAAGGTTCTGTTAGTGAGGAAGCATTTTATAATTTTATAGAGCTATGTTGGGGTTTCAATTGATGAGAGTTTGTACATTAGTCCTTCGGGCAAGACTCGATTGAAGGTACTCGTAGACTGTACGTAGTAGATATGGTTTGTATCTTATGCCTGAAAAGTATTTTACTGGATATACCAGATGCAAGATTAAGGTACGAGTTCTATTTTGTAAACCTGAAGCTGTGAACTACACACAGTATATAAACATTTATTGTATTCAATAACTAATTTGTAGATAGTATTTCATCAGTTCGAAAGAGTTTTGAGTGACATCTTACTTAAGTTGCGTATTTTTTTACAGACATTGCATATTTAAATCGTGTTTCAGTAAATTGCACTCATAGAAATAGTATGCGTAAAAATATTCAGTTATATGGCGAAAAAATTAGACCAGGAATTAGACCAGGAAAAAAATATAGGTACTGAAATTTTGGTCGGGGTACGTAGGGAGAACAGAAAAAAGTTCGTTTAAGAATAATTCAAGTAATTAAATTAAATGTAGTTGAATTTATATAATTGAATTGGCAACTATTGTTCTCTAGATATATAACTTGCCCACACCACTACATCATAAAGAACCAGAGGTAATCTCCAATTCAAACATCATTTCAAGTCGCAAACAATATGCACCCTTCAATAGCCTGCTTGATAGCCCAACATCGTTCTTCCTCCTCAAGGTCATTATCAAGGAATATTTGCATTTCCGGGGAAGCTGTTGTAGCAATGTTATTGAGAAAACTGGTTTTGCAGAGCATCATCTTTGATCTACAACCAGTTCGCTATCCGGTTCTCTCAATCTCAAGACATACGGACGGCACTCTAAAAGTTCCGGAATGGAAAGTAAGCAATTGTTTCCATCGCGTGGCTAACAGTAATTTTAGGTCTTGGCACCACTTCTTGCAAGTACTGTTGCGATTAGGTGGACTTTTGTGAAACTACTGCTCGTTATCTTCAGTCAGTTGGGCCTGTTCCGGTTTGTCATAAACTAACCAGTGATAAATTTTATTCAATTTAAAGTTAACCTGAGGGCTGAAGAATACTTTGAACATTTAATGTATACGTTTGTAGATTGTTCCCCATCATAATCTAACAAATACTCGAATGAAGTTATAAATGGTATTCAGAATTTCATCACGGCTGAGAGTAGATGAACTTCGCACGCAACGTCCGTCGACAGCCTCGACAGAAGATACTGTATAGTCTGTGCAGAAGATACTGTAGGATGACCTTGGGTATTAGATCTTCTGCAGTTTTAAATGAATAAATTTATGTCCAAGGAAGTTCATTCATCACTAACTCCGGTACAAAACGCGGGTCGTGTAAAGTGCAGCAAAAATGGTGGTTTGCTTATGGAGCAGAGGAGAGTGACTGCAGATTTGGAACAGAACCATTGGTCTCTTTAAAATCATCAAGAGCATTCATATGAGAATGTCAAATAGAGGTTTGCCTGATCTGCTTCAACATTTGCAAACGCTACAAATCTCATAGCTTAACAAAACTTACGATATTTTAGTTGGGAACATAATGAATAACTTATTCGCATGCTCATTCACTCCGTAAATTAGTCAATTCTCAATGTATTCAGTTTGACATCTTACTTAATTTTTAACTGTTTGGTCATTAGCCTCATTGGTTTTAGGATTGTGTCATTCTTTTACTTAAACAACGAATTGAAACACTCTAAATCGGAATGTTGAGAATGATGGAAAAGGGGTGATTTGAGTAGCGAATTTACCTGTAATATAAAAACTAGCTAACACACATACAATCAATAACAAGATGAATTACTACTCCACAAAATATAATGATTTTGAAATGTGAATGATGTAGTTGTGCAGATGGGCGTTGAGCGTCTTCTGTCCTTGAACAGAGAGTGGGGCACTTTGAAGAAGCATTGCCAGACTCTCGGGTCAAAGCAGGTTTCACGATGGGCACCGCTTGCACCGCCTCATCTGCCGCCGCCGCAGCTACTACCGTCCCCGCCCCCGCCCCGGCGGCCGGTGAACTCTGCCACGTGGGGCGGCGGCGGCGGCGGCGGCACGGTCACACGTGGGGCGGCGAGCGGGGTCCCTCACCTCACCTCACCTCACCTCGCCACTGACGTCAAAGCCGCCACGCCACGCCACACCACGCCGCCCTGCGCCGTCCCTGCGGCCCTGCGCGGCCGCGGACGAAACGGCTGCCACCGCCGCCGCCGCCGACGACGACGACGACGACGAGCATGAACTGGGTTGGCACCATCGGCGACCACGAGCATCTAGACTCTTCTCGATGCGGGGCCGTCATTTAACATTTAGTGGCGTCATTATCACAAAGATCGCAGATTGATTGAGTCTTGTGATCTATTTTTACCACTCTTTTTAAATATTTTTGTTAAGTTTTGTACATCGTTGTCAACATTTGTTATTGTAACCTTCCTCACCTTTTCTGAAAACATTCTTCAAGATATCATGTAAAATGAATAAATTTTATTATTATATATCAATGTGGTCAACGTAATAATTGTTTTCCCTGCTTTAAATTCTCAAAGGCGACATAAATTGTAATGTATGAAATAACTATTTCAAATGTGAAAATGTTTTGACTTTTGATGTTATCATTAAACAAGTTAACCTAGAGCTTTAAAATAGCAAACAAGGGATAATGCCATAAGTATAGACAAAAACAAAATGAAGGAATAATGTTTTTTTAAAAAATTCTGACATGAGATAGAAAAATGGTTAACAATTTGTCATATAAATATTAGATGTTGAGCTAAAAATAAAAGAGACACTTCATCACCAAATCGCAATGTATTATGACAGGCTACTGTGTTATTACTGCTTTGTATCGTAAGAAAATGTGAATACATTTCTCATTCCTAGAAAAAACCTTTTTAAATGCATTTTATTTAAATGTAGATAGAGTGTTCATATTAGCAATATTTCACTTCATATAAACAATGGTGAAATTCTGATATAATGACAATCGTCTAGCAAATAACATGAATATCATTTCATATTTATTCATCAGTCATTTAAGATACTTATGAACTACCCACATGGTATCTGGAATGCTCAATACCAGACAAACATCTCAGATTAAGACACCGATGAAACTTAAAAATCCAAGGTCACTGTTTTGAATGAAGCACAAAAAATGATAATGTCCCAGATAACTGTCATTTCAAAGGAACATGGAATTTTCAAATTTTGAGGAGCATGATGGCCAATAACGAAATTTAGCAATCCCTTTCACTACCACCGAAGTTCATTTGATGTACTTAGTGACATCACCAGGTGAGACATGAAGTTCGTAAGTTCTGCATACATTTACTTACTCAAAATGAACAAAAACTATCAATTAAAAACTTCCTTCTATACTCTGTACGATAAAGTGAAGATTGTTTACTTTATTTTCATGATTTAAAAAATTGTTTTGCTCATTTTACATTTTTGAAATATCAGATGTACAACAATAAACTTCCAGAAACTGTCTTTTTATTGTCGACTGATCTAGGGGACAACATTATTTAAAATTGATTATTCTTTCACATCGATACATTTGCTTCAAAGCATTTTCACAACTTGTAATAAAAGAGCTTACTTATTACATTTCCTGAAACATATCTTCATTTAAGAATTTTATATAAATATCACAGATGAGTTATAGATTTTCATTCTTACAGTGTCAAATCGAATATCTTTTTACGACATATCAAAGAACTTGTAATTTTCTATTCAATTATGTATCTTCATTATAACACCAGTTTCTACGTCTTCATATTAATTTTGGAGTGTAGGAATGATATTGGTGGGTTACTGATTATATGAATGACGATGGATCAATGAGAGGTAGGAGGACCGGGAGAACCCCGAGAAAACCTGCTTCGAGTCCCAACAGTGGCAAGATTTTCGACACTAGCTTGTCAGCTAGGTCAAATTCAGGCGCTGACTGAAGGAGAAATCTAGACGGCGGCTGCTCTGATCGGTAGTTTTTTCGTAGTTTCTCCGATCAACACCAGGCAAAAGCCGGAGCATTACCCTAACAAACGGGCCACAGACCGCGCGCGATATTTCCTTCCTCTTCCTTGTACTATCCTCGCCCTTTACACACACTATCACTACCATGCACTATACAACAATACATGTCGGGAGACCGGTCGGGAGCTTAGAGCTTGTCCGGGTTGGCGTAGTGCCCCGCTGGTAGGAGATACCTGGTTGAGGGGACACCCCTCCAGATTACACCATACAGCGGGGGAAGATCACCGCCACCTCCTAAGGATTAACACACTTATGGGACTACACTTGGAATACACTACACTTATGGGACTAACAATCTCCGTAGCTGACGCACCCGGACTCACTAACAATCTACCAATCAACAAATCGGGAAAACTTACCTATTTGTCTATCGAAAAACCTTTGTGGATCGACCGCCATTTGCACTTCGGTACCTGCGGGTGGAAGGTGAGCAAACTGACCATTACACCACGCATAGTTCGTCTGAGCAATTATAAAATGAATATGGATAATTTACATTGATTTTTAGGTACTTGGTGCGTAAGATACCTTACGCAAGATTCAAACCATCAACCCTCGCCCAGTGTGATTGTCGCGTCAGCCGTCTCCACCACCCCGGCCGACCAGAAAAAGCAGCCGATTTCTTCCCTTCGGAAGGGCGGCAGCTCTCTCGCGCGGAGAGACCTTTGGTCGCTTCCACCCCCGGCCGAGCGCCCCTTCGCCGCCTCACCTGGCGCGCCCCGGGGAGGACCATCCCCCGACATCCGGCTGGACCCGCGGCGGTCGAGGCCACCCCCGGAGACCACAAAAAGCGTCCCAGACGGCACAACCCTTTCATCCCTCGGCATTCCTTCGCCGCCGCCTTGTCCGCCCCGCCGCGCAGCCGCCGCCGCCGCCGCCGCCGCCGCCCCAATTAAGATGCTCAGACGGCCCAACCTCCAACCCCCAACCCCCGGCCTCCAACCCCGGCCGCCGCCAAGGCCGGGCGCGAGAGAAAGCCAGCGAGGGGCGGAGAACGACCTACGGGCGCTCCCGAGCCGGTCACGCTCAATATGGACCATTTACACTCCAAATGGACCGCGGCCAGTTTCGGCAAAGTTTGTACTGCACTGGGTTGTTTGGTCCAGCCGCTGAAAGATAGGTCTCTCGTCTAGCAAGGGTAGTTAACCGACGTCGTGCTCGGTTAGAACTCGGTTGCACGATTTCCCACGAGATTAATGAGGCGGATGCTGTTGTTATCCACTACTTGGCTACTGTATAAATAATCTCTCCCTTGAATAGATAATTGCCGCAGATTGTGCACAGATTGTGCTACAGATAGGAGGAAGCACGGCTACTTCCAATTCTACTGATAATTTTTTATTAGTATTTATGAGCTGGGAAGTAGAACTTGGGAATACCAACTATAATGAGAATCAAATGTCTTTTTAAACTTCATGTTTGGAACCGCTGTGAAATCATTTCACTGACAAAATCCTGACATACAGGCGTTGTTTGACATATGATGTGAAGATATTACGATCGCCCAAGATTCACCAGTATTTAATGTTGGAAAAACATCAAGATTTGCTAAGGGACAAGTTAATTATCAAATTCAGAGTTTGAATGGAAATGTTCAGATTTTTTTTCATTCAGGCCATCAGACACTACAATAAAAAATACATTTAAAAAACACCCATATTTTTTCAAGGGGCCGTATTTCCTTCTTTTCTACATGATATAAAATTTTTCTTAGCAGAGAGCGTGAAAACTATTTACTAACGTTATTACACATATTTTTACGGCCAAACACTTTTAGACCAACGGACAATTATCACTATTCACTGATATAAGATATTTTAGACTCGAATTTCCTCTAGTTGTTTGTCCCTTTGGCATTTCCTATAAAGTCTTGCATTTTGGTTTCATTGTATTTGGCTTCCCATAAATGGGTAGTTTACAATAGTAGTGTGTTATGGCTGAATTCTGGACGCTGCTCCAAATTATAATATTATAATAAAAAGTAAGGAGAAATCGTTAAACATAATATTTATGTGTTTCGAATATGTCTTAAGGGTAAAAGAATGTTCGAATAAAAGTAATTGAGAAACAATTAAAAAGGATTAATTGTGCTCGATTGTGAAGTAATAGAACTCCAGAATGTATGATATTTTAATATACAAATTTAATTCATTTTTATAGTTGAAAAGAAGTCATGTTCACAAAGAATAATTTCTTAATTTGCAATTTTTGTAAAAGGTTTGGTGATAAATTCTTGAAAGATCGAATGCCTGTCATTATTTATATAACGTTGATGATGTAGATGGTGTGATTATTTATATAATGTGGTTGATGTGAGTGATGGAAATGACCCTCAACGCTGAAATGAAAATAATTGGTTGATGATTCATGTGATAAACAATAGTATGAATTGTTCGACGATTGCAGTAACATATTTTTCAGTTAATTTACTCCTTTCTTAATTTTTGTAAATATTACTCGTTCTATTTTGTATACATGTGAGATATATACTCTACCCAAGGGTTAATCCGAAAGCACATCTTCAACTTTTAATTAAAATGTTAACACGAGCGAATATAAGAAATTTATAACTAAGTAGTACTAGTTTTGGTCCTTTGTTTAAGAAATACATGATGAGTTGGTTGGTGGTGGTCAAAATATTACTGGAAAAAGCAATTATTTAGCTAGTGGTCAGAAATAACAAGTCTGGATAATATGTATGATAGATATGTATGACAGTCAAGATAATATGTATGAGAATTATTTTTACCTACGTTATGAACAAAGTCGATTTGAGAATGTTACACATTCTGTAATTTATATGTCTTTTCTTTCAATTGTTTAATAAGTGTGGTCGCGGAACAGAATCTGTAGAATTTCGTTTTTTTATTGACAAAAATTAAATCAGTAAACAACGGTTTTTCATCTTTTAAATGACGACTCTCTATCACTTAGAATTTTTTAAGAATAAAAATCCTAATGTAGTGAAAATTTTAGCTGAACAGTTCGTTCTGTCATTGTCCGTAAAGCTAGAGTAAAAGATCTCTTCCCTCGAACCCATGGGAAAAGACGTAAAAACATGAATTGTATGTGATTGTGAAAACTAGCAGCAGTTTTAATTCAAGTTTTACCATTTTAGAATGTCATATTTGTACATAATGCGATTGCAGAGCATTAATTTTTCGGTTTCAAAAAAACACTTCCAAAAATGGTGTCCGGAAAATTAGTTACTGAAATTTGATTAATCACGATAGTTCATCGTAAGTATTGCCTCAACTATTTTTATGGGCTTCAAGTATTTCAATATTTAGGAACAATTTGAATATATTAAACGTTATGAATCAAAATATTTATTAAATTAAAGAATTGTCTTTCTGATATTGGACATTCTCACATGTGTGATACTGGTTCATCTTTGATGTTGAGTTCTCACAGTTCGTTTCGGAGTATAGTACCTTCTTTCCTCCTCCCCGCCGGAGGACAGGGATAATGAGGCAATGTCGGCCGTCAGCAGGAGCAGCGGCGGCAGAGATAACGGCCGAGGCTGGGCAGAGCGCGCTGGTAGGCGGAGGTGGGGGCGTTGCATCAGCCGAAGGGACATCGGGACGTGGTCGTCAGCGGAGGCGGAGGCGCCGGGCCATCCGAGGCCAAGGCACCTGTCGCAAGGCCACTGACACCGGCCAGTTCACCTCCCTGCACTGCGCAGAAGAAGCAGGTGAAATCACTGTTGATTCGGATTTTATTTTAGATGACGAAGTATCGGCCATCGGCCATCGTATTCCAAGAGAATACGCCTGTAATACTGTATCTTAATAATCATTTAGGTTTAAGTACAAATTACATCAAAATGAAAATTGATTTTATAAAAATTTCGTTTTTAAATACAATTCAATGATCAAAATGTCGAGATACTAAATTCCTCGAAAAATTTGTAGTAGAAACCAATAACATGATCAGTCAAATTGAACGTTGCAATTGTGTATTCACTTATCAGTCGAATTATGTGCTTGCTACCACTAAGAAAATTGCATTGTATGCATAGTATGTATCTATATTTGAACGGAGGAATTTGACAATTTGCCACTGAATAAAGTTTGTATATAGGCTACATATTGCAGACCTTCCCATTAAAGACATGCAATAGGTAACAGACTGAGGCATTTCTTGTGATTTAATTCATTTTTACAATATTTTTTCTCCTACGTTAAACTGCAAACGTATACAAACTTCACTGTCTCTAAAATCATTATCACAATAATATTAATCTCCGTATATCATGGACTGATTTATTTAACTTCAATTTCTCTGATCAGTACCGCGTTTGGGGGCAAATTATTTCTTGCTAAGAAAGTGTAGAGCTTGTTCAACGTAACTTGTGCCAACGTGATGCACACACAGTGAATGTAAAAAATAATAGAAGCATAGACATCTTTGGGACCACACGAAACCTACATCAGAGTAGGTTTCTGACACAAATAACTGTGGTGTGGATCATTTAAAAAGTATAAATAAAATTAATATCAAACGTAATGCCACAAATATCAATGCTCTACCAATAAATAATAGAATTTTAACTGCTGGACTTTCGAAAATATTTTTTTTACTGAAAATAAAACAACAATAATTTCGTTTACATTATAACAGGCCATTAATGTTTCTTCCTTAATTGTATCTAAATTAAAGCCATCAAAACTATATTACAATGAAAATGTAAAGAATTCGGAGTGTACTAGGGTCCGTCGGCTGAAACGGCTCAGATTCACTTCCGCCGCTCCGCGCCCAAGTGGAGGCCGCCACCCGGAGTGGAGGCGCGACCGGCAGCGCACCCGGGGCGGGGCGTTGGACGTGTGCGTCCGCCGAAAGTGAATGGCGCGTGTGGCGGCGGAGGTCGCACTCCCAACTGACTTCCGTCGCGACAATGACGCAGTTGCGGTGGGGAGGCGAAAGTGATGCCAGATGCTCAAGTACAATTCTCGCTCGCTCGTCTTTGGGACGTGGACTTCCGAGAAACAAAGAAATGGGACAAATTACCGAAAGCATCAGAGGGTATTTCAATAAATTAAGGTAAGTTTTATGTAATACAAAAGTTCAAATCCAAAACGAAAATGAGTGAGCCCGTCTCCCGTTCAACGTTCTACAGTAGTTTAATACAAATAAAAATATTGCAATTCTTGATTTGAGGCGGTAGCTAGAAGAAGGACATATAATCCGAAACTCTGTTTGCAATCATAGCATTCTACACACTGGCCTGTGTAATTGCAAATTACACATTCTTTTAATATATTATAATCATTTTTAAACTTAATTTCATTTAGAACATAATTAAATTCTCCTTAATTTCAAGCATATGGCGTATAGAAAATATGCGTTTTAGGGCCTTCTTCTGGTGAAAACTTTATATTTATTATTAAAATAGTGTAAGTTATAAATATTGTTATATTTTAATTTGATTTTATTACAAAGGCTAATACGATTCTTAATGTAGGTTGTTACTTATTTTTTTACCTCACAGTTCATCTCGTGAGCTATCAGATCAGCAACTCACTTTTGTCGATATTTCCAGTGGACACTTCTTGAGGAGTACACTCTTCAGAAAAGTTTTGGAACATTTTTTGAGCTCTTCTTTTAAGTGTCAGTATACCCAAATATCAGTAAGTTTTGCCGGATAAAGTGGTACTCGAATGATAGTATTCTCGGGTACTCTCTTGATGTAACGTAATATTGCTCTACCAACCTAACGAATAGAAATAAAATCATGAAACATTGCGGGGATACAGATTTAAGTAGACAGGATTATTTTCTGCATTCCCTGAAACAAGGGCCCATAGTCCTATGAGCCCCTCTGCTAGCTACCGCCTCAATTCTTGTTTCATTTATTTAATAGTGTATTTATGGCAAATGAGTGGAAGAGGAGGTACATCAGAAATAATCATCATCACATGATTATCATCTTTATATCGGGCATATACGTGTATATAAATTGGATGCGTGTTTGTGTACGTGTACATGATAATGTTTGCCGTTGCATATCTAAATATATCTTATTACAACTATTAGAGACACTGGATTTGTGGAAATTTTGCACTGTTGCCCATTCATCATTTAAACCGTCCGTCGTGGCTTTTTCTTTGCCGGACGTCTCCTCGCAGCGTCGCGACATTTCCGGGCGGCTGGACCGAGGGCGGAGGCTGGCGCGAAGGGCCGGGAAGGGCCGGGCGGTGGCGGCGAAGGGCTGCGCGCTGGGCACCCCTCGCGCCCGCAGGAATGCGACGCTCAGACACCCCCACCCCCTGCCGGCCCTGCCAGCCCTGCCCTGCCCTGCCCTTCGGACGCCCGCGGCGGGGTCAACGCCCCGCCCCGCGCCGCCCCGCCCGCGACCCCGCCGCAACCCCAACCACGCCGCGTCCGCGCCGCCGCGCCGCGCCGCTCAGAGGGCGTCGCCCTTTGGGAAGGAAATCCAGAGGAGGGGGTGATATACTCCGCACGGACTCCTTACCTCACTTCTTTAACCTGCATCCAAAGCAGGGATCCCGAATCATTCATATCAACGGTCAATAATATTATGGATTTGCGTAGCATTGAAATGGTCAGTGTAGAGATGGCACACGATACATTTTGAGCTTGTTAATAAACAAATCGGTTGCTTTCATGGAATGTAGATAAAACATTTTATTATTAATACAAGAAAAGGAGGGTCTGTCGATGATGCCTTTTTATTCGTGTTTTTTTAATAAAAGTATCCGCATCGAGCTAAAAAGTTTTGTCCTAAAAGTCCGAATGTCTTTTTCTCTTCAAAATTCGAATTTAATGCACTATCTCCTCTGCAATGACCAACTCAGTTGTATTGTATTTCACAACATACCATCTAATTCATTCAACAACATACCATCTAATAATTTTTTTTCTCGTCATGAATGAACAGAAGCACACGTACCGATGCCGCTGATCGAGATCCTTAAGGCAGTAGTACCGTAGCGATCTCCGACAGAGGAATCGCGGTTTCAAGTCCCACCTCTGGCACATCTGTATTTGTGTTCTTTCTTTCACCACTTATCATCAACGTAACACGTTTACAATAACTTTCTATGGACTTTTAACCATAATATCTAAAATTACATATAAGCTGCCAGCTCTGCCACGTTTTCAATGTTACATCGTAGCTAAGTATAAAGAAAATCTATGTGATATAATATAACTCACTACATACGCGAAGAAATGTTCTGTACTTAATATAAATTTCCTATAATCTTCGAAATCAAATTTCATCTCCGAGGTTTGTAACTTCAATATTCTAAATATACATTAAAGTTCATTGCTTTGTGTATGCATGTTCTTCACAAGTCACTATTATTTTCTAATTTGACACTTAAAAAAAAACATTTTTAAAGAACGTATTACGTACCCACATGAATCAAACAATTTATAAAATTCACTAAAATATAAAATGTCATTTTTTGCGTTCAACACGAACATTAACACTCCCACGACATCCAGGAATTCCTGTCTTAATACCATGGATTTTTTCACTATAGCTACGTGAAGCTTTCTACTTTCATTGATCTTAATATAATTCAAGTAACATTCGAATGTGTTGCCTGATTCTAGTTCTTCTAATCAAAATACAATCTCGAAAGCGACAGTAAGGAATAAAAGAAGAAAAGATTGTTCGAGTATATTCTTCGCATACTTCATTTATTTACTACTAAAAAATAAAGATTTTTTAACAGTCACGCAATATAACATTGTAAATAGAAAATAAAACTTTTGGTGGAATTTTAGTAGTAGAATATTTAAAATAAGTCGACATTATTTGATACTACTTTTAAATACCAGTATTTTTCTCAATGTTTCAAAACGTGCATTCTAATATTTTCCGGCTCTACATGACAATTTATTGGAATTTTATTTATGATAACACATCGTAACTTGGCGAAACCCATACGTCATTCAATATACATCAAATAATACAGTTTAGCTTAAAAATTACACTTACGTTAATCATGTTCGAAAGGGAAATCTGTTAAAAAAACTACGAGTATAAATAATACATTCATACAAAGAAATATATTTTTTAAATTGTTAAATAGTAATTTAGCTTACATTTATAAAATCCCCATCCTTTCATTTGTAACACAAAATTACTAAGAGATTACAAAGCTTAAAAACATGTATTTGACCTGACGTAAATGTTTGTTATTTGTAGGTAACTTTCTCGTGTCTTTTGCAAAAGACATCAATTTATTATTATTATTATTATTATTATTATTATTATTATTATTAATATTATTATTATTGGTGTGTAGGCCATTACTGATCACACTACACGATGAACGAGTGTAATTATTCCAGAATTGGCTTTTCAGCTGTATCCCTCAGTACGAGAAAGTTGTTACGCCTTGAAGTGTGAATTATGAGATGAGGGATGAAAGGACAACCACAAATACGACCATGTCTTTGCAGGAATCGAAACTCCAGCCTTTTCGGCGCAGACGATGGCTGCCGCAAACGTCTTAGCCACAGGGCTGACTTTATTATTATTATTATTATTATTATTATTATTATTATTATTATTATTATTATTATTATTATTATTATTATTATTATTATTATTATTATTGTTATTATTGTTATTATTATTATTATTATTATTTTGAAGAACATTCAACAAAAATGTATTTTTTTCTGACGAGGCTGAGGCCTGTTCTTTCCCAAACCGCTTAAATTTCTTTACATTTAAATAATTACAATTGAGTCGTCCAAATCCAAATAATAAGAATATAAATACATTTTTCAGTCGTTTACCTCCTGAGTTAAGTAGAGTAGATGAAAAGTAACACCAGTAGTCCCTGTGTACGATATACATTATATTATGAAGACTTACAAATCAAAATAAATTAAAACTTTAAATAAACTTATTGAAATGGATTAATATGCTAATGTTAAAAACTGCAATATTTATTAAAAGGAAATACTAAACAGTTGAGAAAGGTTTATTATAATTTAACATGAAATATTAGAGAAAATCATGTTAATATAATATTGTGCAAATGCGAAATATTAAACGTTACAACGCTGATTGAATCGCCTATCTATCTAAACTTTTAAAAATTATTCATTATTGATGATATATCTTTTAATTGTATGTTATAAAATTCTATGCCAAAAGAATTCATAGTCATAAAAGACGAACAAGGGCGAATACGAAAGGTTTCGAGAAATCCACGGCGCCCGAGCATAGGCACTCCCGCTAAGCGCCCACGTCGTCCGGTTGCATACACCTCAAGCTAAGGAGAAAGAAACACCAAATTCAGCTCCAGAAATTCATTTTTACGTAAGTCAGTCCCACAGCTCAAGCTAATACAATTGTCAGAGAAGGCGTTTTATTCACTTTAAACTTATTGGAATTGATTTACTAAACTATGAAACATATATTTGCGAAAGAAAAATGATTTGCACATCTGTTAAAATTAATGCGGGATGATTTAACAGAATATAATATACAATAATCGCCTCAATAAGGGGTTGGTGCTGAATAAACGAGGAAGAAATATTATAGTGAAATTTACGTTTTAATTTTATGAAAGAGTTCAACAGTAAATACTTATTTGGAAAGTTTGTTTACTGTTTAAACTATTCGCAATCATACACGCAGACCATCATGAAACAGTAATTGTTAGGAATTTGTGTACATCTCATTGACTCGTTGACCTCATTTGTGCTCAAACGCTCGACTCTCGTTGATCTCTTTTGTGTATATCTTCGGAATATGTGTATCTCATATCTCATTGACAAACCCTGTTTGGATGAAATTATTTAGATGGTGTTCTACGAGTATTATGATGATAATCGTATTTTAATAAGAATATAAAACATTGTTAATCATCGAGTTTCTACACAAACACAGGAATATCACGCATCAAACAACTGAATTTTTTTCAGTGTATTGTATCTATTCACTTCCGACTAGTTAACATGGCTTCGTTATACTTTTCGTCTCGGTTCAGTAAAGAGATGATGTTGACTTAAGAAATAACGAATGACCGGAAATGAAAAAATCCAAGAAAATACTATCTAATCACAAATGCTTTTGAAGAGTTGCGAAATTATTTCGTATGTTGTAACATGTGTATTTCGAGAAATGATTTACGATAATTGAATGCATTGTTGGATTTAAATGTTTTTTTAAATATATAAAGTTTAAGTTAATAATAAATTAATGGGCGTATTCTACATCCTAGAGTTAGTTCCGCTCAATTGAAAGAGTTGCAAGGCCTCCTTGCTGGCGTATGTGGGTTATGACAGGGTGGATTAGGTCAGGACATACGACCATAGTCGTCCACAGAGAACATGTCGATGTTAAAGTTGAAGGGAAGCAAATAGGAACGAGAGATCGCAGGCTGTCCGTGGCCCTTGAATAATAGAGTATTCGGCAGCTGGCATATTACACAATTTATTTAAATGTACATGTAATGAATACTTGCATTTTTTTCAGGCAAATTCAATAATACAGATTGACTAATTTATTCATCCTAATGGAACAATTATTTATCTTAACTCTCAAAACTAAAACTAAGAAATTTTACTTGACTTACTTATCTATAACAAGCACGTTACTACCAACAACTCGGGACAGATAACATGAGTCACCAGTTTGACCAGAAGGAAAATGCTGCCCCCCAGGCAGGGGCTTAAAGCGTGGAAGGCGGCAAGGACAGTCCAGAAGGGCGCAGGGCGTCAAGTGCGACGCGTGGAAATCGCGTAGGGAAAGCGTAAAGAATGCTCGCCAGGGGCGGCGCGTCCTCCTGACCTACTGCCTCCGACGACGCTTCACAGCCGCCCGAGGGTGGAAATTTACGAGCCTCCACCAAAGGCGACACTCGATGCTGCGAGGGGGCAAGGTAGCCTGGGAATCCGCCATTTCGTTTCGCACCTTCAGCTGAAAAGGGGCGCCTTGAACGGCAAAAGTCGCGTCTTTTAGACCGTCTGCTTTCAGCTGTCGGGAAAGTGTGTGAAGGACACGCAACGAACATTCCAAATGAATGAGTTGAACGTTAAAAATCTTCGTAAGAGAGAAGGAATTAATATCGTGAGTGTTAAATAAGACATTTATATTAATTAATTTTGTATTTATAATAAAGATGTTATAAATACCTATAGAGATTCTACCCAGCAGGGAGTACTAAAAAAATTTTCTGTCGTTGTGTCTAAGTAAGTTCAAGGGAGATGTTACATTTAGTATACTCTTCTGTACGAAGCGTAATTACAACAACAATATACTATAGTTAAAATTGCAAGTACAATCAAGTGCTTGTATGTGCACCGTACGTTATTACCAAAATCGGTCATTTCTTAATATTTATTACAATAAAATTATACATGAGGTAAAACATTTTTTTTCAGTTTTAAATAAATTTCTTACAAAAAGAATGCGTTTATACATTACAACTTATTTCTTTGTCAAAAATTCGCAAGACGTTAGTCACAGACCTTTGTCAAAAACGCATGCGAAATATTTTAAAATATTGTACCATACTTTATTTCTAATAACAGGAATTAAGCATTCACCACATTGTCAAAACCAATTTCAGCGAAATATTTTTGTGTTAAAATTGGAAAGAAGTATTGGAATGAAGAAGAGATATGTTGTTGGAATATTTTTAACTAAAGTGTTGAGAATTTGTCTTTCTTTTTTTATTATTACTTTCATTTTCCTGAGAGTAACATATGGAATTTGTTTAATATAGTATATATTATTAATTACTACTGCCGATAAAATGATGCTTCAGTTGAACGTGATTATAATATATTTAATTGCATGTAAATAAAATACTAGCCTGTTATTTGTGAACGTTCGAGAGCCTGTTGTTACAGACAATTACTCGTCTTTAAAAAATGTTGAAATCTGCATTAATTTCCGTATATTGTTCTATTATTTAATTTTTCAAGTGTTTACTGGATATACGTGATACGCCACGCCATTTTAAAAAATAATTCCTAATTTGACGATGTTGTAACAAATCCATAGCAATCCATAGCAAAATCGTATCCAGCCTGACCTTCAGGGAGAGTTAACATTGAAATATATGTAATCGACTGACGTTCTTGCATTAGTTTTTTTGTAAATTATTGCGTAGTAATTATTAATTATAGTAGTTATATTTATTGAGTAATTATGCGAATACAAAAACGTTCTACTGACGTACAGACATACATATCGTACATAAAACTAATCTTGTATATGAAATACAAATTGGTTGCATAACACATAACCAGTGTTGCCATTGATCCGCGAGGATCGTTAGCGAGTGCCGAACGGCGTTACAGATAATACTGAGCATTACAAATGTACAATTTTATTAAATTAATTTGGCAAAACGTTTATGCTGGTCTAGCCACAGAAACGTCAACTTTACAGTACAGGAAGAGCTGCTTTAAGAAGTGGATGAGCAAAAAAATATATATATGCTTTCTCAGGGTAATGTAGACATTTGCATGAGAGATTATGATTCAGAATTTTTTAAAACTCTGTTATTTCTTTATTGTGTACACTACGATCAGAAAAAGTTAAGAGTAGATAGTTAAATAACAACCAAATTTTAAAAAAAGATTAAACTAAGCTATTGTAACGAATCGAAATTAGATTTTATATTTCGTCCATATTTGATGTGTAGACAAAATGTAAGTCACGGTCCACTAGAATAAAATCACAGGTTGACAATGTTTTGATGACACGTAGACTGTTGACTTGTACGAAATGAACAACCAGGAAAAGAAAATATATGTTCTGGGGCGAGGATGAAAACATTTAAAAGAACATTTCAGTCAGCAAGGCGTAACTCAGTGAAGAATTTTGGATGTAAGAAATGCATTGTCATATTGGTGGTATATTTCATTAAGGACAGTATTACGCAAAAGTAAATGGACTATAATATTTGAGACAGACGACATAGTTTAGTGTTCATATGGAATAGAACCTAAAGGAAGGACTTTTGTTATTGGAAAGGTGAAGAAGATAAACATAGGTGAAATGTAATTCAAAAATGTACAATTAACTAAATGTTTTATTACTTCTAGGCTGTCCGGGTGACGCCGCGTCGTTGGCAGATAGGCCAAATCTGCCTATCGGCCTATCTGCCAACGACGCGGCGTCACCCGGACAGCCTAGAAGTAATGGACTCGAGCCGCGGAAGCCTACGTGTAAATGTTTTATTGTTATTTTCAGTTTTAAAAATATTGTGAATTTTTTTGTTATCATTATGAATAAATTTTCTCTTTAATTTTGAATTTGAAAGCATTTTGATTTAATATTTCAGTAAGTTGCCATCTTCAAATTTTAAGTGTATATCTTAGAATCATCAGCCGTAACAAATGTTAAAAAATGTTAAATGCATACCTTTATTTTATCGCATTAAGTAAATTTATTAATAGAAAAGGTATAAACTATCTCACTATTAACTTTTTTAAACCGCTCTTTTAAAGTATTAGTTTTCTGTCTTGATAAAAAGGGCTCTACCACTTCCTTACTTTAGTTCTTCGTCTTCTGCTTGCGAGTATTTTACAGCCCATGTGGCCGTCTCCCGCATTCCAATCTCCATACCCCTCTCTATCATTACAGTCAGTCTCTTCTAGACCTCTTCTTTCATAGCTTTAAAAACCTTATTCTGCCATTCCTCTCTGGGTCTACCTCTTTTTAACTTTCGTTCTTAACACTTGTATAATGCTTTTAAATATCATTACGTTCCCCCTTACAAACAGCAAAACACGATCTCTTTTCTGTTAGGATTTATTTCTTTGGTTTGCCCAAATGCTCAAGAAACCCACAAGAAAAACGGCCAATAGAACAAAATTATGTGCTGACAAATTGGCCAGTATTTTGTAATGATTTCTTTATTAGGTAGTGATGAATACTCTAAAAAGCTTTCTTACTTGTGAAATTATGATCTTTTTACTGAAGTTCATAAGTGCCTACAGAGTAGAACTACTATTTTCTTTTCAGTATTTTATTTCAGAAGAAGAAACAAGCGAACATTCCTATTCTTTCTACGTTATTTTCAACTGCAATACGTTAAGTCATATTTCATCTTTTCTATGAGTTCACGCCCACCGGGGTGTAATGCTCCCGGAACTGAGAAGCCACCAAGAGTATTGACAACGCCTCGAGCCTGTCAGATTACAAGATATTTTACAACGTACTATTGCAAGAAAACTAGAAAGGGAATACTTTTACAGGCGAAAGTACCTGTGTCGCATATTTTACCCCATGACTCGCACTCTTTCTGCTTCTTCCGCATTTCCTTTAGGACGAAAATAGAATATTTTTCCATTCTTTCGAAATTCTATTTCGGCGTACGGCTGTGGTGAAAGAAGTGACGTTTCATGAAAATGTAAACACTATGACGTGAATTCCCAAGAGTTCGGAAAACGTCCGAACGAGCTCTCGTCGATTCTTGCGAGAAAGGGCCTCTGTAAATCACTTTTCGCGCGTATCGTTTGCCCTTCGACAAAATACGTTCGACCGATAGTAATTCGTTGCTTTATGCGTCCGCACTGTAGACGGAGTTATAATAACGAAGAAGTCGTAAAAACAAGTATTGGCGAGGCGGCGGTCTAGAATGTTCGCCCCCAATCGGCCGCCGGCGCTGTCACAATGCAGTAGCAGGCACTTTCCTTCTTTCCGCAGGAGCGTGTCCCCCGGCCGGGGCGCGAGGAAAGGTGAGGAGTGGGGGAAGGGAGGGGCGGGGTGGGGGTGGCGACGGCCCGCCCCCGCGCCCTCAAAGCCCCACTTCCGCGCAAGGGACGCCCTCTGGAGAAAGCCCCGGAGAAAGCGCGGGCGCGCGCGGGACAATCGCTTGATTTACGAGCCGGGAAAGTGCGGCGGCGGCGGCGGCGGCGGCAGCGGCGGCTGCCGGGGGTGGCTCTGCGGCATTATTTGCTACTGAGCGCCAGCCGAAAGCTGGCCCTTTTGTCCAGGGATACGGAACCCTGCCGGCGACCCCCGCCCCGCGCGACCGAATCCCAGCCCAAAAAGATTTATTAAATGCGCTGCTCCGGTCGTCCGCTCCGGGAGCATTGGAACGCCGCCCACGCCGCCGCCGCCGCTTTTCAGATTGTTTTCTGGCGAGCCTTTCGTACTTCCAAAACTTCCGAGGTAACCGCGCCATGCTCATTTCACAACTTTCTTCCCTGGAGCGAAGCAAATGCGACGGCTGAGCATCAAGCTGCGGCTGTCTGCACTCGCTTTTGTTCAAAATGGCGGCGCCCATTGTTCGGGAGATGGTGGGCCGAGCGTCTGTCTACACCTGGCGAGATTTAAGACGGAGGCGCATTCCCTAAGGTTCCGCGGTAGCAGAGAAAGCGACGAGAAAAGAGAAAAATCTTGTCTGTGTTGGTGACAAAAAAGCTCCGAACTTTCGCTGGAAGTTCAATACTGGAAATACATTATTATCGATTGATATTTCAGGTTAACTGCAAGACCCATACAATCATATTATCAACGAAGATCAGTGCTCTCTACAGAACACATGAAAATCTAGTAGTGGGTTGTATAACATCATTCAGATTTCATGAGCACTTTCTCAAATGCACCTTACTAATAAGCTATATTTATACATAAAAATGATCTAGACAAGTCTGGGCAGATCCACGGGCATTGGCGAAGAGAGATACAACGGGACACGACAATAAGCAAAAGTTTGCGATGTTGCATCAAATACTAGATTAATATATCTGTATATATGTTTTCTGAATCTGATGTTATTAAAATCAAAAAAAGGAGTTTTCCAATATTTTACCGTGTTTCAGATGGATGTTGTGAATTTCGCTACTTCAAATTTAGTAGATGTTGATAGAGCGATGTTATTGGATTACAGTTAGATTTAATAGATCACAGGCTTGTTAAAAAAGTGCTGCTAACAGTATGACTATGTGATGGTTCATTTGGGTTTGCGAGAAACGTTTCTCTCCTCTGAGGAGAGTAAAATCAAACCACAGATGTAACTCTGAACACAATTTAAAAAAATTAACTCCGCATTTCTCAAATTGTTTGTACATATGACTAACTCAATAAAAAAATATGCCATAAAAATTCTGTAAGCTAATTTTATTGTGATAAATTATCATTAGAAATTTATCTATATTTTATTTAATAATAATGCGCATTTTATAACTGAATATTTTAGTGTATAATTAAGCTACTATATTTAAACTATGATATGCACAAATTAAACCAGTTTGGAATGAAAATGCACCATTTGTGTCTTGTTAATTTATTGAGCGGTCTGCAAGATTTCTGCTTTAAATGACTACCTTGAACGCCGCAGCTGTCTTCGGGTGGGCATGGCTGCGGGGAAAGGGATCGTACGGGCAAACGCATGACCACCTCTGATCTAAATATTTTTCATATTAAAAAATACATTTCAAAATTATTTTAAAAATATTTGGAAATGTCATGCCCAAATTGGTTTCAGTATTATATTATTAATGCAACTTTATTGTGTGAAATCTGAGCGATTCTAATTAATATTTTTCTTCTCAATAATGTATGTTTATTTCATTATCCAATTTTGAAGCCGAAATATGTGAAATACTAGGTTAGTGGAGGGGTAAACGGGAGTTAGCTAGCCAAAATTTACGGAACTGAGACTCACACTCGAGAGAGTGAAATGAATTAATGATGTGACAGAGGCAGTGCGATGGAACACTGGCGTAAATGGAAGACTACATGGGTGAACTTCGAGAATTTTTACCACAAATTGTTTGTTATTTTGACAAAATTGACATTGGTGGTGAAATCTTCAAATAAAATGAATTATTTATGAAAAAAACTGTTTTACTGAACAATTAATTGGAACAATTTTCCACCTCAATAACTCCAAAAATGAACTAAAACATATTCCCTGATGCATTGCATCCTTTCAGCGAGACTCAACGGAGAGTGCGTGACCTAGATATGCAGCTCCGCACGTGTGCGGAAGCACGCATGGCCGCCACAGGCGAAGATGAGAGGGAGGGCGAGAGGGAGGACGAGGGCGGCAGGAGGGAGAGTTCCCACCTGGTCCTACTCTTATAGAGACTCGGAGTGTCCACCATTCCACCGGTTCCATCACCTTCGGTGAAAAATCTTTTGTGACTATTAGATCAGTCTCCTCTATTTTGAACACATTTTCAGTCGATATACCCTGTCGATCCCTTAATAATTCTTTATTTTGCACCACCGGAAAGTGTTCTGATTTCAGTAGCTGATTTCAGTTCTGATTTCAATAGCGTAAGAGTAAGACGCGAGCCATACAAGTACCTTTTAATGATAAAGCTTCACATTGCAGATCTCGTTTGATATGTAAATATTTCCTTAGCATAATATACAATCAATCGTTTTATTATATAATTTATGTAATAAACGCAATTCAAAATGAAAAGGTATAGATAATGAATCACCATTCAAACCCCAATATTTCCTCAGTTCTTCCTTTGGATTTCAAAATAGGGAATTTAAGACATTTGATTTTCATTTAGTGAACGAAAGCTATAAAACCATACCAGTACATACATAAAGAAATAATGATAACAAGCACAAAACAAATGAAATAAACAGTATATAATACATCTTCCTTCGGTCTATAAACCCATTCTTAACTTGTCCCCCCCCCCTAAACATCATTATGTCGCTGCAGATCCTCTGACCGTGAGGTTCTTGAGCCCCATTGGAAGCAGGATTTTCGAGACCAGCTAGATAGCTAGGTCGAATTCAGCCTCTGTCTTGAGGAAAATTCTAGCGGCCGGCTGTTCTAATGAGTAGTTTTCTGTGGTTTCTTATATCAACACCAGGCAAACATCCTCCCCGCAGGAAGGTATCGTGTCTGCGAAGGTAGGCATGGTCTCTGCTGGAGAGCTGCAGACGACCACCCGGACCCTTAGTTTCAAGGTGCAACCCACACTGTTAGCTTCAAGGGGGAGGCAGTGAATAGGTAATGATCAAGCTTCTGGTTGCCGGTTGAACCCGGTAACCCACCAGTTGGGCCCCTGGCGTGCCGACCTTCCGGCAGAATTGGGTGAAGGAGGTTCTTAGGAACGCTCTGGAATCCACATATAAAACTCCGGCGGGAAACCTATTCTCAGGTCGGCGTTACTCAAGTCGATAGCCTAACGGTGTAAGCAGTGAGAAGACAGAATGGGGGATTCGAGCCCCCTCGACCTTAATTCGGGTGGCCCCCAATCGGGCATTCGGATTCGACGTGGCAGTGGCTAAATACTCTGGGCAAAGAGGATGGATTCATCCTGGCGCATGTGAGTGGCGCGTCATCACACGATGATATGACTCCGGCACTGTCCCGGAAAGCTAGTAGCTTTGAGCTAGCGGGACGGCCCAACCCAGGCATTGAATTGTTGCCGACAGGGCAAACTGGGTTCCGGCTAGACCCGGGTAACGATCTGTTGTCGTACATGTGCGAGGGGGGGAGGAGGGTAAAAGCGAAAAGCTCAGAAAGCCCCCCCCCCAGCCCCCCGATAGAACATGAATTGTTGTGGAGTTGTGCCCACACTAGGAATTCACCTTCCTCTTCCTTACCCTTCCCTCACCCCTCACATGCTCTACTCTACCACACCTATCGGTAGACCAGTCGGGTGCTTAGATCTTTTTCCGATTGGGGTGGCGCCCCACTAGTGGGAGGTATGTGGTTGGGGAAACCTCTGCAAGTCGACGTGTAGGTTGGCGCCGGATTTCGTCATCCAATGGCGGGAGTTCACAACAACCTTTTGCCATAAAAACGTGCAGTACACGTACGGTACTAACGCCCTTTGCAGTTGACATGCCGGCAATAAACTGAACGTCAATTTCATACCGTCTGTTCGAATTTGTCATATGATTTTAAAAATCTTTCAACACAATCAAGCATCGCGGCAGTCACTGAGATGAAAGTCACTTTACAGATCTATGTCAAAAACTATTATTTCATTTTTATTGTTCCTCGACTATACGTAGAACAGAGGAAAAGTAATGGATTCGTCCAAAAATTGAAGGTTGAAGTTTCGTTGGTAAAATATTGGGGGATCATGAGGCAAAAAACGGTGAATTCACTGTGATTATGTACTATGGTTTGTACGACTGTTTGACACTGGAACTATTAAGAAGCTTTTGAGCTTTAAGTAGGTACACACGTCAGGAGAACATCTGTCGGTGCCGTCTCAAATATCATTTCAAGTCTGATTTCATTTCAATTATTTAGTCAAAAAACATTAAAAACTATGTGTATGTATGTTACGTATGGGAAAAAAGAACATCTGCGCATCTCTTGTACGAGTGATCATGCCAGTCTTGTATAGGAGGTGACAAACACAGTTTTGTACCAAACAACAGCGCAAACCATTAAATGACCGCTTTAACAAGTATTGGAGCTGAAAAAGCGTGATAAAAACACATGCCGGTACTCCTGTCCCCAATTACCCCCCTCACACAGAAATTCTTTGGTTCGACTTATGTCTGCACAAACAGCGTGGAAATGAATGTTTCAAATAAAAATGTCAATAGTCGAACAATTCTTCAGTTTTACGCAACCTATGGTAGCGAGGTCAGCGGGATCTGTGTAGGCGGATGGTGGATGATAAGTGGAGACCTTGCTACACCACTGTTAATAAATACCCTTTTATATTACCGATGTTTTTGAAACTTTTGAAAACATTAGTACCTTAATTGTTACTCTTCCTCCAAATCATTACAATATACAAATTGTGCATTTCACAACTAAAACGACGAATACTTTCGGTATTCCAAGCAACATCTTCTTTAAAACGCAACACATCTTAACGGTATTCATAAACAATCTACTGAAATGATCACGCAAAAAAGTATAGCATTATTGTTAAATGTTAGTGTAAAAAATATATTACATTTATTTTCATGAACAGTTCCAAGGGAAAATGATACTTTTAAAAAAATATTTGAAGTCAGCGCATTTTGGGAGAATTGCATTTGTTCTGTCAACGACACCACATTGATATGCTATTCGTTATTATAGCTATTTTGCTGCCTTAACTGCTTCTTATATTCAATACTCAACATGATAAACATATTGATTCTCAAGGTGAACATATCCATGCGAAAAAATATTGTTCGCGAGTAAACAAATCCAATTTCACCACTCGGCATTGAGATTACAGCAGTATCAAGGCACGTCCTGAACCGTCCCCGTTTTCGTATCCCAACCTTATCTTGCCAAATTCATTACCCACCATTATTGCAGTAACTTCTCTGTAGTCATGTCGAGAGTCCCAATACCACGCCAAGACTGGGTCATGATGTACAATATATAAAGAACTTGGTTTAACAATGATATAAATCGGACTGTGAAACCGCTTCACATTAACACAAAGTAGCTATTGAATGTGCAAAAACAAATTCACGCACATTATCAAAATAGTTACATACAAATAGACGATTGCCGACTTGTTCATAAAACAGAGGATTTCAATTTCAAAAGTAAATTTAATGTGAAAATAATTTTCGAAGGGAAATGAATTTTATTTATTTTAATCACAGATATGTCGCGGCTATTTTATATGCGCTCTGTGTAATGTTTGGTTAACTGTTGGTTTAGCACGTGCAAACTCTCTGTCAGACCGACTGACTTTAGCTCGGAGCCAGCATTGCCGGCGACCCTGCGGACGAACTTGAACACTAGCTACCCAGTAGATTGAATCCAGCCGCTTACTGGAGGAGAATTCTAGCGGCAGCTGTTCTTATTGGTAGTTTTCCGAGGTTTCTCCGATCAACACCAGCCGAAGCAGTACCCGCCGAAGCAGTACCAGAACAAACGGGCCAAGGTGCGTTTTTTCCTTCCTCTTTCTTGTCTTATGCTCTCCCCTAATGCTCTCTCTCTCTCTCTCTCTCTCTCTCTCTCTCTCTCTCTCTCTCTCTCTCTCTCTCTCTCTTTCTCTCTCACCCACACACTTACTTGTACCACCTTATACCACCTTGTACCACATATATTGGGAGACCAGTCAGGAACTTAGATCTAATTCCAGCTGGTGCAGGATGCCCAGGGGAAAAATACCTGACGAAGGTTGGAGTGGAAGGTTGGAGCATAATCACCGCCTCATCCCTGGAATAAAGCATTCTCTTCCCGTCCCTCAAGGGACAAATGAATTTAGCAGTTAGCTTTCCTGGAAACATCAAAGAATGTAACAATCCTTTATTATCAGACTCAACATATTAAAAGAGTTTTCAAAGCACAAGAACAAATGGCGTAACATTTTGCTTATTACTTAGACACAAACTTGGACAATGGTAATTGGTCGATTCATGCTAGTACCACCACCACAACCACCCCTGACCTTTACCACAACCACCTTCGCCACTATATCCACCTTGTACTGGGCGAGTCAGTCCCGTTAGACGCCTGCGTGCGAGGGCGGCTGCGCCGGGTGGGGGCGGGGGCGAGGGTGCGGCGGGTCGGGGTGTGCGAATCTGGGTCAGCATCTGCCGCTGCACGCGCCCCGAGGGCGTCGCGAGCTGCCCCAAGGGCGCCGGCGCTGCAGGTAGGCGCGCGCGCACTCGGCAGCTGAGGGCCCCTGCCCTCGCCTCTGTGGCCAGGTGGCGTCTCGCAGGGATTGATCCTGAGGAAAACCTATCAATCTTCAGCACTCACGTCTCGTTTAAGGTTACTGTGCAGCCTACACAGTGCTGAAAACTAGTACAGTAAAACCCCGGTAATCCGAATTGATTAGGGGTGTGATATATTCCGTTTTGGAAATGTTCGGATTATCCGAAACAAAATACAAATACATCTATAGGATTACCAGACAACGCAACATAGCATGCGAGATGAGAAAAAGGTAACGCTGCGTAGCGATCGCATCGTCACATCGCATCATAAAGCAAATTCAGTTCCTTACGGCAAAAGAAGATTATTTTGCAAGTTCTTCTGAGTGAAAATTTCTGCTACATAAATATGTGACATACACCGTAATTACCAGTGCAACAAACGTTTCATTTCAATAACTTGTGTTTCAATAATTAGTTGTTCAATTCTACAGTAATTATAAAATTCTTTCAATACACTACAAATAAGCATTGTGTTTATTTTGGAAATTTTTCCTCCATCCCAAATTTTGTTCGGATTAACCGAAATTTCGGATTTGCAGGTTTCGGATTAGCGATGTTCTACTGTATGTACAGGATATTTGTACACACAACTATACATTTCATTTTTTTATTATTTCCCCTCCACAGTGCCCCCTGAGGAAGCGGTAATTTATTTTGTAAACTGGTTTAGAAGTAAAGTGCTGCCTGGTGGCTCAAGCAGCTGAGATGCAGGTATTTTCATAATAATTAAAATTAACTAAAACGAAGTTAATTTTACCGTAAGTCTAATTTATTACTTATTATACAGCACTTTGGCATGTCTAAATTTAACAAAGTTATTATTATTTTTTCTTGATCTTAAGTAATGTTTTTGTTTGACATTTCACAGTTATACGAATCTCAAAAATTAATAAATTAATACAAAAGATACAATGCAAAAATGAGTATGGAATGCTTAGGCTCGGACAATTCTAGAGTTCCAGAAATACGTGAATGGTTCACAGCTTCGTATCCCACCTCAGACATGGAGTTTTTGTTTGAATAAGCTTGCGTGTGTCTCTGGGCACAAGCGTCGATTAAGAAACCTTAAACTGGAAATTATTTTTAGTTGGAACGATAATACGTTGGACGATAATACAAAGCATACCCATTAGCTAATTCTTATAATGACAGGAAAAAGTGAAGTCATCCTCGTGTTTCAAATGAGACGCAAAAGGAAGGAACTTTTTGGGACGGATGGACATAGTTCCAGCCGGAGAGCCGTTATTTAAATATCAGCAAAAAATGCAGATGCATGTCGGAGGCGCGTGCAATGCCTGAGCGGGTGGGTGGAGAAAGTGGGTCTGGCGACCACGGGAGCGAGGGCGGGTGCAGGGCGGGAGCAGGCGTGTGGCGCGGCGACACAAAGACACGGAACCGCGCCCTCGCTGCGCCCGGAAGCCTGCGCTTCCTCCTTCCCGGAGGGCGCACCCGACGCGCGTGCGAAGTAGGTTAACGGGGCCGCGCGCAGATGGCCCCGACGCCACGGGCTTTCGCAGGTAGATGCGGATCCGCCCCAGGCCGCGCCGTTGAAAACACCCGCCTCTCTCTCCGAAGGTTCTCGTGTTCGGGCAGCTTTCAAGCCTCAAAATGACATGTCGCTCACATGCACCTTTACTTATAGTGTGAAGAACTGCCGGCACGGAAAGCTGGGGCCGTTCAGGGATGCATTCAGAAAGTGGCGTACCCAAGAAAACCCCGTCACAAACCCGTCTTTTCTATCACAGATTCTACACGGAGTGATTCAACGATCCCATCAACCAAGACTCAACCTTTGGCGAGAAACTGATTGAAATCCAAATTATAAAATATTTTAATATTTGTTTCTGCAAATTTCAACAGATTATGTATATAACATTCTATTTTCATGTTTGATAAAATGAACAAGGGCTCTGCATTTTTTTTATCATTGCATGTATCAGATCACTCCAAAATCGTGCTCTCCATAACGAAATTTTCGTTGAATTTATGAAAGTAGTGGTCAATGATATTGAGAACAAAATGTCTAGTGAAATAAGACGCGAAATTCCCCTATACACATCTGCGCTTGATTGCGTATTGAGTATCACACACTCCTAAATGGAGGAGTGTGTAGAACACATTTATGACAGACTATATATACGGATACTGATATTGACTGTAGGCTGACTTTTATCTTGCGCTAACAATAAATGAGCCATGAATCCTAAATTTTCACGAATCATAATTCTAATTCTTAAAATGCATATACATTTTTTTTTAAAATATACATTTGTAATACTTCTTGACAAGGCAACAAGCACATGATTGGGAGATGATTGTTATACGAGTTAACGTTATGTGTAAACCCTAGTTATGTGTAAACCCCCGTTATGTACTCCTAGTTAACATATTTTTTTTAAAGTAAAGTCTATTAAAAGGATGAAAGTTTGGGACAGTGCAGGGCCTCAAGACCTTTTTAAATCTGCGTCATTTCATGTTCACCTAATGTGAACGCACGTCAACGTAGTTCGGAATAAGGTATTTTGAGCGTTTTTGAAAGCAGGCGCTGTCGACGCGTGACACGGAGGCCTTGAGGGCCGCCCCCCTCCCCCGCAGGCCACCAACCGAAAGGGAATGTCCGCCTGGCGGGGGGCGGGGGCCGGCGCCCGGGGGGGGGGGCGCAGGGGTGGTCCCGGAGCGTCGCTCGCCGGCCACGATGACAGTCGGAGCGCGTCCGTCCGCCTCAACCCCCGCGCGTCGTAAATTGGCCCCACTGTCACACGGGAGGCCTTGACCCAAATTCGGCTCCTCCGCGCCACCGCCGCGCCGCGCGGGCCGCGTTCCGCGCTCGAGCTGGAGAACACCGGGAGGGTGGGTGATCCACATTTTGCGACACCTTACGTCATCAATATTCACACAATCAATTTCTAAGAAAACAATGGAAGTTTTGATGGCGTAAACATATTTAAAAATAATTTACAACTAGATATTATCCCCAAATATTTATTTTAAAATTTCCAAAACTATAAATAGGAACGATTTTCTTTAAATACTTGTAATAGTATGTAATTACGTTGCACATCGAATTTGTAACGAAGAAAGCTCATACAGTTTCGTGATTTCTGCTACTGTATTTTAAAATGAAAATAATTATTAAAACAAAATATGCATTCAACACTCTTGAGAGTCTTATGAAATCGATTTCTTAAACATCCTTCCTTATGTCCATCCATAATAATTAAGATTATTTAAGCACTTTATCTGAAAAGCAAAATAACAGGGGTGCTATCGTTAACAGAAAATCAGAAAATTTTGAAGTCAGTAATAAAAGAAGCCAACAAAATTTTAAACTTTTCCCCCTAAGTCACAAAATACTTTCAGAAAACGTCATTTCTTGGCAAAATAACTGCATAGTCTACTCTTATTTCAAACTATAACCAAAGAAAATAAAGGAGGGGAAGAGAAGAAGAGATTTTCTTTTTCGGCCGTTTCTTAACGCACAGGTATCAAAAGTTCTTTACAAAAGTTCTTTAAAAATAATAAGTTCACAAACATACTGACAGAAGCAAATTCTGAAAGCAAATTCTGACAAATGAAGAAAACTCAATTTGCTTCAAATTTTCGGAGTTGAACATTTGTAGGAGTCCGAAGCAACAAGTCCCTTTGACACTATTCTCTGAAGCCTCAGCACCTATAAAAAACCACACTATGGAAGAACACTTTGTGAAAAAGAACAACTTTCGAGGAAGGCGATGATTTGTTTGAATAATTTGTTTAAATATTCAGTATCTCTGTGGAATTTTACTATTAGGTTGAGATAATTAGTAAATTAGACGAATTGAACGGCGCGGAACAATGCCCATTATTAATTTCAAATAGAGTTTCAGTTTGAAAGGGCAGATTAGTTCTTATTGTGACTCTATTTTTGAATGATTCGTGACCTCTACAAAACCTATAGCTTAGAGCTGCGTATAAATCAATTGTTAATGTATTCTATCATAATGGAAAGTAACGGGAAACATAAAAATGAATAAATGCGATGAATTGTTTTTATCGTACGGATTATTTTGCGAGGACAAGACCACAGGTCGTAGTTCCGCACGCGTATATTCCACTCCTGCATCCTTTGAATCCCACCCCCACCACGGGTTCTAGAGGACATTTTTCGAGAAGGCGGCGTCGGCTCCTTGGGCGTCCCCTTAAACGCCTGGGAGTGACTCTCACTTTCTCCCCAAGATGTCGGTCTCAGTTAACTGTATCCTAACTCTCTGGTTGGGAAAACGTTCTCGTTAAGACGGAAATTGCCGGAGGGTTTTAATTTTGTTGGGCACCTGCCAGGTTTTCTTACATACTACAAGCACGGCCACTGTGAGATTTTCCACCCTTCAAAAATCCACGCGCCTCGGTCGGGATTGAACCCACGCATTGGATGTTCAGATGTCAGAAAGCTAATGCGCTCAAATGAGACTACATCGTTACGTGACTGCTGTAAGCTTAGAAGCAGTCGTCAGTAGCCGACAATCGCAACTCGTCAGTAGTGGCACAATGGGCTCTTTTCAGCCAACTTAATCTCTGCCGATACCGCCACAGCCACGAATGTTGTCCGTCCCCGTTGTTACTGCCGTCGTTCACTCGCCACCTTCCCCATCTTCGTAGACTTCACCGCCGCCGCCATCTCCACTTTCATCGCCACAGCCGCTACAGAAGGCATCCTCTCGGGCGCTGCTGCCATCTTTGCAGCCTTCGCAACCACTGTCATCACTACCGCCATCTCCAACTCCTTCGCCAACTTGGCCCCCGCCTCCGCCGCACTCATCTCCGCCTTCACCGTCACGTAGCAGTATTGGCTCGGTCTTAGCCATCTGTGTCATTTCCACCACAGCACCTCGCAGTCAGCCATCGCTGGCAGCACTGCGTCTTCACTACCACCGCCTCGATATAGCGCTTCATTCATCCATCTGCTCCTTCTCGCCACCACCACCACCACCACAGTCACTCACATCCACCAAATCGCCATCGGAGCCACGCCATCGCCCCCACATAATCGCATATTGTATCCAGTCATGGCATTCCTTATCTACCTCCGCCTTCATCGACATCGACGTCAATTTCCGTTCTCATCGCCGCTATCACCACCTTCATCGTTGCCGCGCCTCCATCGCCGTCACTGCTTCTGGCATCTCCACTTCCATCGCCGCTACGCCATCTCCGTCTCCAACGCCATCATCGCTGCTTCCATCGCTTACATCTCCCTTTGCTGCGGCCATCCCGCCTTGATCGCCGCCGACATCTCCGCCTTCATTGTCACTGCCACGGCCATCCCCCTTGATTCCCGCCGCCGCCATCGGCCCCGCCCCCGCCGCCGCCTTCCTTGCCGCTAGCGCCGTTGCGCCTGAATCGCCGCCGCCACCGTTGCCGCCGGGTAGCGTCCGCGCGTGGCACGCACTTGCGTCGCGTGGCCGTCTCGCAATGCGTGGGCGGCGTCGGCCCCGTTTCGCCGCCGCCGTCGCCGCCGCCGCCGCTTACGCCACGCCTGTCGCAACGGCAGCCGCCGGCGACGCGCGGGCGGAATTTGGACGGACGACCTCGCAAGGCCGCGGCAAAATTCGCCGGGGGAGCGGCGCATACAGCTGCGCAGGCAACGGTACTGGATTTGAATCCCGTGGTATAAGTGAACAGGGTACCTAATAGTGATAGCATGGAAAGCAATCACGTAAGCGTCATCAGCGAGGTCATCATTTATTACAATACACAACTACTGCTGTGGTCTCTGTACTGGTGGAGTTGGTGAAGTCAAGTGGCAGATCTCAGCTATAATCTCGTTGTCATATCACCTCCATGTCGTCGGAGACGTCGCAATACTCATCCCTAAGCAAGTAGTAATGAGCGCTAGCGAAAACTATGGTAGCATATTCTGTAACATTGGCATTAGACATGAAATATCCTAAGGGACTGATCACCGCAGACTCTTTGGGTCTGCGACGCGAAAGGAAAGACAAATTTCTTAATGAATTTTTCAGTCGTAATTTAATACCTCCCTTTCTGAGGTTATAAGGAGAGGAAACCTGCTTAGTAAGTTGATTAAGTTAATTATTAAGTTGATTTGGGTACAATAACTCCGGAGAGATTTTTTAAACACTATCTTTCTTGAAAATATTGCGAGTTATCTCCTTTGCTTTTTCTCCTTAAAACGTATTTACGTAGTAAAGAGAAAGTGTTGTAATGATGAAGCAGAAATCGGCGAATTTTCAGAAAAAAGTCATATCGTGGGACCCTGGTATCAAGAAAATAGATAAATGTTGTTTCTAAATGCAGTAAATTACTTCCTCTAACATATTGTGTAGTCAGAATCCACGGTCTGTGGATCTTTGATACCTAAAAATCGATGGTCGTCTGTTAGTTTCTCCGTTTTTGCCGTCCAATGCCATTTTCTCCAAAATTGATAATATCCGACTGACCAAAACTACCCCCAAAAGTATCCAAAATTGACCCTAAAAAGTACAATATTGGTAATGGTAATGATTTCTTAATCAAATCTGTTTTTTAAAAAATTAGTATTTGTGTTAGTATTAAATGTCATGTACAATTCTCTAAAAAGTCTAGTAGTTTTCCCGTAATTTTTGCTTTAAGTAGAAGAACTTTTTTAATTCTCAAAAACGGCTCCAAATTTTGTCCTCAATTTTTTTTTATTTTAACGAACTACGCTTAAAAAAGCACTGGTTTTATTTTCGTCGAACTCTCAGTATTTTCGAAGACTGAAAGAAAGCTAACTACCATATCGATGAAACCGATTTTATTGATTAATAACATTTATTCTTTAGAAGTAGATCTTGAAATACGGTAATTGAAAATTTCTGAATTTTTAACCATTAAAAAAGCAAATGTTTAACTTTTTTAAAGCGTCGGGAAAGTTGAGCATGTCTGTTGGATTGGTGGAGTAGGGGTAACGTGAATGGCGTGCTAAGGCTAGTTGATTTATTGCTTTATTTATATCACTGGCGTGGTTTCAATACTAACAAATTCTCTAATGGTTCATACAAATTTTGATAACGAAATTAATTAACGTGTAGTACCATGTTTATTGAGAATTATGAACTCAAAGACAGAGGAATATTTTATTATTAGTGCAGACGAAGTGTGTCGAGTTACATCTATTAAAGTACATTCACTTCAGTTAGGTGCACCACGATCTGATATTTTCATGAAACATGTACTATAATATAGTACAATACAGCAGCATTTTATTTAAGAAAAGTTTCATATTTGAACATAATTTTCTTTCAATTTTTAATAAAAATACTGTTTTTTGAGGTAATTATAAGGTGATGAAATATTGAATTATTTCATACGAAATGAAACAAAAGAGTTATATTACATTATATTCATACACTAAGTAAATTTAAAATAAATATTTAATTGCATTATAACCAATATTGAGCAAATTTATGCCGCAAATTACAGACATACAATAACTTTATTCTTAATATAAGGGATGTAATATGGCAGAGTCTGGTATAATACCGTGATCTTAGATATACTAAAATGTATTATTTTAAATATTTTAAAAGACATAACAGTTTCTGCAGAGAGGAGCATTTGAGCCTCATACCTTCCTTAGGTTCCAAATTGCAACTGAATCGTGGTGAGATTCGTTGCTCGCACCTGGTCGCCGACACCGCCCCCCCCCCCCCCCCCGCGCACCCGTTCTGTCGCGCACGCGCCGCGCTCCACCGCAGGGGGCGCGTCGACGCGAGTTTCTCCGGAGGATGGGGCCGGCGGCAGCAAGAATTTCTTTTCTTCCTTTCTTCTTTCTCCCCTCGAGGCGAGCGGGTTGAAGGGAAGGTCGGAGAAATTTCTCCGGCGGAGCGAACGGGTGTGGGTGGGGCGCAGCCGTCAACATAACGGCGGGGGAGGGGGCAGGGAGGGCAGACGGGTGTATCGGGTGCAGGGGGTGCCGACCGCCGGCAACAACACACCCCTTGCACGGGTGTCGTCGTCACGGGCTAACGGAACGCGGAGTTTATTACCGCTCCATAAAGCAGGCAGGGTTGCGCCCATCTTCCGGGCGGGAAGGGGTTGGCAGGCGGGGCGCGCGCGAGATTCTAACGGAACGCGCCCCGCGTGATTTACTGCTCCGCCCCCTTTCGCCGGTTGCATTTGACTAAACAGCAGGAGACCCGCCCTTTCGACTGCATTTGCGCGCCTTCGGTTCACTTGGCTCGCGAATTCACCCCTTCCGGACGCGCTCGCCCCTCGGCCCCTCCGTCGGCGGCGGCGAGCGGGCTCGCCTTTCTTCGCGAGCCTAACGGGACGTTTCGCGAAAACTCTTTCGCAAACAGCCGGCGCAGAAACGGGTTGGATCATAAACGCATAAAATGCGGGCCCCCTCCCCCTGCCCCCTCCCCCGCTACCGCCGGCGCGCGCGCACGTGCCCCTTTCCTTTCGCGAGGATCTCCGCGTGGCGGTTCCTGGCGCGCCGGCACTCCGGCCGGCCGCGGCTCAATGGGGCGGGTTTATGGCACGAGGTTCGCGATCACCGTTAGCTGCTATTTGCATCTGGGCTATTATGTACAGGTGCATTGCTCTTTCTTATTACCTAATTTCGAGACGTGAACCAATTTATGATCCTTGGGTGAAATATGAGGAGTTATGACTCTTCCTGTGTAAACATACAATATTTCATTTTGTCATTTTCAGTCATTGGGTCACTCAGTAATCTTTAATATATTTGTCAATCAATTCTATTTTTGTTGAATAACTAAATGAACGAAGAAAGATATCAATGTGTAGTCAGTGCAAGAAATGTTGACAAGTGTTAAGTGCACATGACAAACATAACCATAAAAATTATCTGTGGTCAGACATCTGTGTTAATTATGATCTTGGTATGGTGCAATTAACAATTTTGATATTATTATAACTGTTGATAATGGAATACATTTAAAAAAAATAAATATTATTACAATTATGAAAATGTATTATTTCCTTTTTTAACATCTGCTTTATTTGCAATTTGTTCTACACGAACATTCGGCAAATACAATTGTACATATATTATTGACATGTAAAGAAACCATACAATTCTGGTTCTTTCTAAAAATGGTTTTAAACTAATTGTCCAGTTCAGAGAGAGAAAAAAAAGACAAACAAACAAAAGCAACAATAAACAATATCACATTGAAATAACAAAAAGCACAATAACAAACAAACATACAATAGTGCAAGCATTGTGACAAAAAATATATCTACAGTAACAATTATTTTAAAAGAAAAATATTATTTATATCTGTGGTCCAGATGTACTCTTTTCAATCTTCTTGTCGTTGTGCTGTTATCTAAGATGTTTATGGCCAGATGATTAATATGATTTTCGAGTCTGTGTTGGTATTTGTGAGATTTGAGAGTGATTTCCTCTTTAACAGTGGTGATATTGAGATCTTTATGTAGAGTGGCGTTTGATACAAACCAGGGAGCATTGCTTAATAGTCTGAGACATTTGGATTGAAATCTTTGAATTATTTCTATATTTGAATGTGATGCTGTTCCCCAGAGTTCAATTCCATAAGACCAGATAGGTTTGAGTATTGTTTTGTTAAGTAAAATTTTGTTTCCTAGACTTAAACTAGATTTTGTTCCTATTAACCATATCATTTGTCTACTTTTCAGTTCTGCTTCCTTTCTTTTGATCGAAATATGTTTCTTCCAGGTTAGCTTTTTGTCTAGATGTAGGCCGAGATATTTGACGGTGTCTACGTTTTCAATTAGTTTTCCGTTTATTTCTATTCTTGTATTTCTTGTTCGTCTGAGGGTAAATGTTATACATTTGGACTTTGTTTCATTCATTCTTATTCTCCAGAGTTTACACCATTTGTTTATAAGCTCGAGGTGCTCTTTCAATGTTCTTGTTGCCGTTTCTTGGTTTTCGTGCGAAGCTAGCAGGGCTGTGTCATCTGCATATGTTGCAGTGGTGACGTCTGGGGACTGAGGTAAGTCAGCGGTGTACAGCGTGTACAGCACTGGTCCAAGGATGCTCCCCTGTGGCACTCCTGATAATACTGGATGAAACGGTGTTATTTCATCTCCGAATTTTATTTGAAAAAATCGATCTGAAATAAAGGATCGAAGTATATTATAGTATGGATGCGGCAGACATTTCTTGATTTTATATAGCAAGCCTTGATGCCACACTTTGTCGAACGCTTGCGCGATATCTAGAAACAAGGCGGAACAATACATTTTATTTTCTAGAGCTCCGTTGATGGTGTCGACTACTCTATGAATTTGTTCTATTGTAGAATGACGATTTCTAAAACCGAACTGATGGTCTGGAATTGTGTCATTTTCTTTAAGTAATGGATATATGCGAAATAGTAGTAGTTTTTCGAATACCTTAGACAAAGAAGGTAATAAACTTATTGGTCTGTACGAGGAAACATCTTGTAGCTGTTTTCCTGGTTTTGCGATTACAATTAATTGTGCCAGTTTTCACTGCGAAGGATAGTGTCCGATGCGTATTATTCCATTGAAAATGGATGTTACAAGGGCAATGAGTTTCTTAGGCAGTTTTTTAAGCATTTCCCCTGTAATACGATCATGTCCAGGAGCCTTGTGATTTGGTAGTAGTTTCAGCCCTGCTGTGACTTCTTTTGTTGAGAAGAATTTAATTGGTGGCGACATTTGATGGGGACATTCCAAGAATTCTATGATTTCTTTTTCTTCTGTGAGTAGCGCTGAGGGGTGTGGTTGAAATGTTTTTGCAAAATATTTTGCAAATTCTTCTGACTTATCGTTTTCCGTTCTAGCCCAATTTCCATCGGTTTTACGAAGAGGGGGGACATGTTTTGTAGGCCTTTTTAATTTTTTAGTAATTTTCCATAAGGAGTAATCTGTAGCTTTTGAGGGTGACAACTTTTCTATTCTTTCCTTCATTTCCTCCGAATGAATTTCTTGTAATTTTCTTGATAAGAGGCGGGAAGTTCTGTTGAGTATTCGTTTGTCGTCCGGGTGATGAGTGCGTTGCCAGGTCATCTTCATCTGTCTTTTCTCTTTAATCATTTTTAGTATTTCTGATGGGTATTTATTTTTTTCAAACACTCTCATTTCTGGAGTTGCATATACGGCTGCCTGTTGAATGTGTTGTATTAAGTATTCAACAGCATCGTCGATATCTTCTGGACATTTTAGACGGACCTTGGCAGTGTTGATATGGTAAAGCCAGTTGCTGTATTCTTCCCAGTTCGTTTTTCTGTTTGTAAGGTATATGCTTTCTTTCTTTTTGATTTCAGAAGAACTGATTGTCAGTATTTCTGGAGAATGATCAGATGAAAGATCAAAAGGCGGTTCTATTGTGTGATAGGTCTGTGCCATTCCCTTTGTGACGAAGAAATCCAAGACATCAGGTACCTTGTTACCATCCGTTGGCCAGTATGTGGGATTTCCTGATGAAATTGTTTGGAGTTTTAGTGTAGAGATGGCTCCTTCTAAAGCGCGACCTCTTGTAGTTACCAGTCTTGATCCCCATAGTTGATTTTTAGCATTATAGTCTCCTCCAGCAATGAACCTTGTGCCGAGCGTTCTAAAAAACTTGATATACTGATCGGTGGTTATCTTGTGTTTTGGAGGGGAGTATATAGCTGAAATAACGAGCGGACCGAACTTATCGTATACTTGTATAGCGGTTGCTTGCAGATAGTCTTTAGCATTATCTTTGTACATATTATGTCTGATTCTTGTTTTAATTATTACTGCTGTGCCTCCATGAGCTGTCCCATCTGGATGATTTGTGCAATATACTTCGTAGTCAGATATACGTAGATAGCTTCTTTCGGTAAAATGTGTTTCAGACACTAGGAGTATGTCAATATTTTCTTGATGTAGAAACACTTCTAACTCTCTTCGATGTTGAAGTATTCCGCTGGCATTCCAGGAGACAATTCGCAGTGAATTACTCATAGTTTCTTCATTATTGCAGTCATGATATTAATTAGGCTGGAGATTTGTTCAGCTTGCTTTGCTAAGATGGACTCGAATTTTTTAAATGATTCTTGCATTATGGAAATCAGATTATTTTCATACGACACATTTTGATTATTGATTTGCGATTGTTGGGCCATTTGTGCATATGTGAACTGTCTACCTGTTCCTATGGTTTGATTACTTGTTAGTGAACTTGAATTGTTGCCTTCAGTTATGTTTTGCGTAGCATTTCTACGGTGTTGACTTTGACTAGGATACTTGCTGTTACGAATTTTTTGATAGACTTCGCAGCCTTTATAATTTGCTGGATGGTCACGGCTACATAGAGCACATGTAGCTGGTGTGTCTCTCGTTTTAGTACAGGTTCGACTATCGTGATTCTTTCCACATTTGACGCAGCTATACGGAAGCGTACAATACCGAAAACTGTGCTCGTAGGACTGACATCGCTTGCATTGTACTATTTCTCGTTTTTTACGCGGTGGTTCAAAACTTATTTTTGCATGTAGTAAGTATTCGACGTCATATTTTTTGTTGTTGTTACTTTGAGGTTCTAAGTCCACAAAAAACAATGGTAGGGGTGCTTTTGTTAAACGATGCTTGATATTATGAATTTGTCTTACTTTGTGGCCTTGTGCTTCTATAGCTTCTTTCAGTTCCGTTACGTCTGCTGTTGGGTGCATATTTTTTAATACTACCCGAAAGGCTCTTTCTTGTTTTAACTGAAATGTCATCATCATCATCATCGACAGCAAGGATTAGACCTCTTGGTCTGTTCCGTCTCAGAATTGTTCATGCCAACTCTTCAAGGGACGTCCTACACTTCTTTTTCCTTTAGTTACATATTGAAGAATAGTTTTACTTATTCTATGTTCTGGCATTCTCAGGACATGACCTTTCCAGTTTTCTCGATATTTCTTTATGGTATCTATAACCGGTTCAACATTTAGTTCTTCTCTGATATCTACACTTTTTTTGTGGTCTAATAGTGAATATCCTGCCACAAAACGAAGAAATCTCATTTCTGCAGATTCAATTCGGCGCAGCTGATCTGATGTTAATGTCCAGCTCTCACTTCCATAAAGTAGTAATGGCAAAGCAATAACTTTGTAAAATCTGAGAAGAGTTTCCTTTTGCGCATTATGATGTAGAGTTCGCTGTAACGTTCCACAGAAATATGTGAAGTTGTTCAGCTTTATTTCCATATCCCTTGATTTTATATAATTAAAATGATATCCAAGATATTTAAATTCATTTACTTGTTCAATTATTTGGTCATATATAACTATCTTTGCTCTTAAAGGTTCAAGTCCTTTAAATGCCATCACTTTTGTTTTACTTGGTGAGATTTTCATACCATACTCATTAGCAACCTGACTTAACTTGTGGACTGCTATTTGAATTTCATATTCAGATTTTCCTATGATAAGCTGGTCGTCGGCAAAAAGTAATGTTGGGATCTCGACATTATTAATCTTAAAAACATCATTTAAAGTCTTCAACCATTTTTTAATGATCACGTCCATATATATATTAAAAAGCGTTGGCGAGAGCGGGCATCCCTTAACTGAAATGCATAATGAGCAATATTTTTTAAATTCAGATGTTTAACAAGCTTTCGATAAACCTCCGGTGTTTGAGGTACGATTTTCACATTGTTCATAGTAATTTTGGCTTCATCTTGGTAGGTTTTGACAAGTTTATATGAGAAGTCTTCATCTTTAATGACTTCTTTAACAGATCTGATCATATCAGATATTACTCTGACGCCTGGAATGAAAATAGGCGGTGTACGATATTTGTCTTGTTCTTGTATGCTGCCCTTGGTTGTTGTATCATTGATTTTCTCAGAATTCGAGGTTTCTTCCAAATTTTCATCACAAGAGAGATGTTCATACCTGTTTTTTGATGATACGGGGTCGTGTTCACTGTTAGTCTTCTTAGAGGGTTGTATAGAGTTGTCATCATTGCGTCTTTTTTGTCGACGCAGCGGGATTGTTTGCCATGAGTTGCACAAGGTTGAGGCCGTTTCCTGCGTTGTAGATGCTTGGCCGTTAGTTGCTGTAGCTTCTAGGACGGTGGCTAGGGTTTCTTTTTCACGCACATATTGCTGTATTTGAAATTGTAACTGTTGGTTCTGTTGCACTAATTGTTGTAAGTGTTGTTTTAGCTGTTGATGTTCATGCAATAAAAATTGGTGCTGTTGCTGAAGGTTCAGTGTTATTTCACTGTGTTCTAAAGTCGATCCGTTCGTACTATTGTTGACGAAAGCTTCACTGTTTTCTTGGTTATTTAGAATTTCTGTTGTTTGTGTGATTAGTCCCCCGAAGGGGACGTGATCAGTTAACATAATTCACTTCACTATATATGTGCGGTATTGATTTTCAATAGTTCTTGATGCACCACTGTTCACACGAGAACGAAGTCACCTTTGTACACAAATACGAGCGGTCACCACTGTATCACTAGTAAATTTGAACGGTAAGTTGAAAACGTTCCTAATTCACCACTGTTCACAAATAAATGCACTTCTTTCTGACCCCGGACCGGCACTAGTAGCGGCCGGGGCAGTCGGACTTGCGATAAGCGCTAGCCTTCGGCTAACTGGCGAAGCTGCGGAGCACGTCTGCTCGTGACCGCTGCTGAGCGAGAACTGTATTATTTCCTAAACCGAAATTACTGATTGCAGTAATGGATTGTACCTAAGAGTTAGATGATATCAATAACCATTTTATTTAGCAGTTTAATTATTCATTAACTTTTAAAAGTAAATACTTCTAAAAACATAATACATTGATTATATACAAAAGGTTTAAATAACTTATTGTTCCTACCAGAGACAGTCTTCTTTTCATACCTAATCTTCTGCATTTAAATGTGATATGATACATGTTATAGGAACACATATGCTAATAAATACACGTAAGCTAGTTATTGAATGTATTGAAACAGGAACACACACCAATATAAATTTCCTAGTAAATACATTGATGCCAATTATGTCTGTTGCTGCGACTTCATTACAACTCAGAAATTACAAATTATTAAACATTCTCATTGATTTGTTAAATAATTCAAATAATCATTATTTTCTACATACGTTTCTATTTCAAATACATGCCGAACCAAGGCTCACTACTCCTGTGGTGAAAGGTGCGCACTAGTATAACAATTTGTACATTGTGCTCTCCGCCATATTGTAGGCAAATGCGGGCGCGGTCATATAATACTATGTATCTGAACGCTATTTTCACGGGATGTTACGGACTCAAAAACTTCAATAATCACGTTGTAAAAGTTCCTATGACCTATGATTAATAAATTACGAAATAATTTCACGCTTTTTAAGAAAAACCTATTTGGAAATAGTTCGTATTGTTTGACTTTCAATTGGAGCCCTTTCAATAGACATCGAATAAACATTATATTATTATTTTTATGTTGGTGTAATTATAATTCCGAATATTTATATAAATAGAACAGAAAAAACAACTTTAAAAATAACAATCTAACAATACATAATTCCCTGATTGCAATTGAATTAATTATTTTTAAAACCCCGAAAGTCAGGAATTGTAAAGTAGTGGGAAAAGAAGAAAAACTGAATAATTAAGAACATAAAGAACTTTTTTTAAATTTCTGATGCATAAATCGTAATTGGGAATGCCATATAAAAATATGATTTTTTCTTGTCTTAATAATACAATAGTCGCTGGACTTACTTAAAAGTTTTTGACATATGGAATTTCAAAAAACACATCAAGATTTTTTATCTAAACATGTAAATAAATACACATTGCAGATTCAGTTTGTAAGTTGACACATTTATCTCAATATTATACAGAGATGACAATGTGCATCTACATCAAACGTGATTCATATGAAATAAATAGTTGCTTGAAAAATGTGTTTCTATGATCGTACATAGAAATATTTCCGTATTGAACATCCTTTTTAAGAAATCGCTGTCAGTGATATCCTTGTCATGCACACAGTACACATACATACATACATAGATACACACACAGTCATACGTACCCTGCAAGTCAATGACTTACAGAATTTCAAAACAATTTCAAAAGTTTTGCTGTGTCATCAGGGCTACTCTGTTCATCTGATTTACGGGATTTTCACGTGGAACGATGCATCTATTCTGCAGCTTCTATTTTCTCACAAAAACCGAAAATGCAAAAGAGAGTGACGTAAGAGGTTTTAATAATAACCGATTCAATTGTGCGTTTTGTGCGTGTGTAAGTTATATCCCGCTAGTAAGCATAAAATGCTTTTACGACAGATCTGGGCAAACACATAAAAATCGTACCAGTAAGTAAATGTATACAACAAGTAGATTCTTTCCAATTTTTCATTGATTGATTACTGATTTCGGGCGCACCAACTGCAAAAATCATTTTCAAGATATTTTTATCATTCTTGCATCGTTGTGTTGCCCTCCTTTGCTAAAGTAGTTTTTTTCTGAAGAAAAGAATCGATAGATTCTTTAAAATGAAAATGATTTATGTAATGCTTGGCACACGAATAACTTAATTCTTACGAATGCTGTGAAATGATCAAAATATAATCTATCTTGCAATTTTTAATAATTCGAACAAGTTTTCAAATGAAAAAATACTTTGAGTAAGAAAAAATAAGTATACTTTATATACGCAGAGTGTAGATATGCTAGAACCAAATAAAAATATATGTTTTAGTTAGATGAAGAATACTCAAAAGTTACAAAATGAAACATGTCATATAGAACAAAGTAGTGTACTTTATGGCACGCAACATAAAATACACTACATATCACCTAAAGAAAGAAATAAAATCATTCAATCATTACCTTGAAGAAAATACATGATAAAATTAACAATTTAATACTAAAAATCCTTCCCAAAACATCCATTGCATATTTGCCCAATATCTTCCACTCATGCCTCAGACGTGGTTACTTTCCGCAAGTATGGAAACATGCAATCATTCTTCCAGTACATCTCAACAAGAATGCAACCCTAACCAACAGTTACCGACCAATCAGTCTGCTTCCCACGCTATCTAAATTATTAGAAAAAATATTATTAAAACGATTCAAAACACATCTCCACAACACAAAGGTCATACCCATGGAGCAAATGGGATTCACAGAAAAAGTGTCCACACATCATTAACTACTCAGAATCACTGAAAACATCCATACGACATTCCAAAAACACTAGCAATTTCTCGTCATTTCTCAGGCCTTTTATAGAACATGACACCAAGCTCAAAACTATAAAATAAAAATAGGCACCCACATTATCTTACACAAATCATTTCCAACTTCCTCGACAATAGAATTTCAGCCGTGAGAGTTGAAAACATCAGTCTAATCCATAAGCGGTTAAAGCAGGCCTTTCCCCGAGGCCCCCGTTATCTCCCGCTCTTTATAACTAGTACGTGGTCGACCTACCAAAAGAGTATTATATAAATATCGCCCAATTTGCTGATGACACGGTTATATATTGATCAGGTTCCACCATAAACTCAATAAAATCAGTCTTCAATTATACCTACACCACATTGACAGCTGGGAAGCCAAAAAAAATAAAAAAAAATAATCAATTCTTGAAAAGCAGTAGCAAAAATATTTTCCTTAAGACCTTGCGTCCCCCCAACCCCCTTACAAATGAATCTAGAATCTGATCAATGGCATCCTCATAATAAACTCATAAAATGTCGATAATACAAGGAATCAAAATACAAGCAAAAATACGTACAAAAAGCTACACTAACTAAAACCAATAATATATAGATCAGCTAAACTACCATTTAATACTGCCTTAATGATTTATAAGACTATCATACGACTACTACTATTGTATGCATGCCCAGTTTGGATCAGCGCAGCCAAATGTAATACAAAATAACTCCAAGAAACCTAAAATCAGTTCCTACGCACCATACCGAATGCCCCATGGTATATTTCGAACGCTCAACTCCATAAAGAATTCCAACTCGAACCGATAACCAACAGCATTATTTTTCTATCCACCCACTTCTTTCAGAACATCCCTAATATACCCAACCTAAGCCCGCTAATAATAATTGATTCGCACGATCGTAAATATTCATGCCAGTTTTTTGTCGGTAATGTAACAAGCATGGTGTAGAATGTGTATGATCCCGAAACATCCTATGCAATTTACGCAACAAATTTCATACGCATATATCCCTATCTTTTTCTCCTAAGGATCTTTAAACTGAAATTACGGGCTACAAATACAGCTGGTCACCGAAGCGGACTCCTTGCGTTGCGGGCTGCATTCCTGTAAAGGTGAAAAACCTGGCCGGCATGGCTTTGCAGAAGCTGGCGTTCAACACCTAGTCCTTCCTACAAGTTGATCCGCTTAGGAGAGTCTTGGTAACGATCACTTCATGTTGTCATCTGAATTCAACAGACAGTTTCGAAATTTTTTCATCACAATTGTACTAAAGAAAGATTATAATTTGATCAAGAATGACGGCGAATACATTTTCTGTGAAGAGAGGAATGCTTATTAACGGTGTTAAGACAAATATAATGAGTCTTATGAGTATTTAATCAAGTACAAATTATTATTCCATTCGAAATTTATTTTAACTACAGGATTAACTTCTCTATTTTATGGACATAGATAACTATGAACATAGATAATTATAGACATAGATAACCATGAGCGCTTTCAAATTTATCTGATTATTTTCAAAGCAGAGGTGAGATTTACCAAGACTATAACGTCAATGAAATCTATTAATTGCAATTAATATTGTATATTAATGTATCATACTATTCCAGTAAATAACGCATACGTGCTGAAATACTCAGATCGTGGAAGACGTTTTGGGGTAACAAGAGATACCACAGTATTCGAAACAATTTAAATTTTATATTTTAAAACAAATTTCTTTACTAAAACACCCAGTTTTAAATAGCTAAATGGTGAAAATGGAACTCAATTGAACTTAAGAATAATCTTATCTGCAATCTTCTCTAAATGTTTTAAGCATGTTGCCTACCTACTCATTTAAAATTCTGCAACCTTGTTTTTATAAAACACAGTAAATATTTTTGATTGATAAAAAACAGGTGCAGGTATCGTAAATTTATTCACCTACGAGAAAATTCGACAATTTACTTTGCCGGTAGAAGGGTGGAATGGTAGAAATTTGAATAATTTTTTCTTACTATAATAAAAAATATTCAATGCAAATTGAAGAAAATGTGGCACTGATGAATAACGCAGAATTGTTCTAAGCATTATTAATCAGTCAATTAATGTATAATCCAACGGAATATTGAAAAAATCCCACTTTTCGACGTGGGATCGGATGAGGCGGCTCAGTGCATCAACTGATGTCACTGCAGTGCCTCTGACCGGGAGGCCCTAGGTTTTTGAACACTAGTTTGTTAGCTGGGTCGAGTTCTATGGCTGCCTGGAGGAGAATTCAAACGGGCGGTTGCTCTGAACGGTTATTTTTCCGTGGTTTCTCCAATCAACACGAGGCGAATGGCGGAGCTGTAGCCTGACAAACGGACGACGCGCGATCTTTCCTTAATCTTCCTTGCCGTCTCCTCATCCCTTACTTACAAACACTTTCACACGCGCTTAACTACCATGCTTTGTGTGAGACCAGTCGGGAGCTTAGAGCTTGTCCCGGCTGGGGTGGTGACCTGCTGGTGGGAGATACTTTGTTGGGGAAACTCCGCTAGCCGACAGTAGGTCGGCGCCGGATCTCGCCATCCAGAGGGAGGAAAAACAACCACTTCCCGAGGAAAACATTCACCACACTTTCGGGACTAATGACCTCAATAGTTGACGCGCCCGGAATCACTGACAACCAATCAAACCAATCGACATGCGATTCGTCAGCCGGAGTGATGGTTCGGAATGAACTGACATGACTAATAAGTGGGAGTGGGGGAGCGCCACCCAGACACACGGCGAGTGGGTGACTGACAGGTTGTGGCGCGGCGGTGGGCCGAGTAAAGGTAGCGTGGCGGCGTGGGTCACGGCAGCTGTGCCGAATTCTCTGGCCTTGAGCCCCGGACGCGCCCAACGCGAGTGCCAAAAACGCCGCCACCGCCACCGCCGCCGCCAGCTGCGTCGCTATTCGCAACTTTCCCCGTCCGCGAGCGGGTGAGCCCCGGACACACAAGTCTCTGCGGCCGCCGAGACACAAGATGTTGCGTCACTAATTGATTCATAATGGCGTCATAATAGCTTAATATGCCATTGGGATAAAATATCTTTTCATTTTACTTCTTTCCCTTTTCCACACCGTTGGAGTTAGCCTAGTGTTTAGAATCTAGAAAGAGTTGCGCACTTTTTAACAAATTAGAGACTTTCCTACTCGTTTGAATTCTTTTATTTACTAATTCAAAAAAATACGGTTGCTAGATTAATATATCTATTATTATTATTATTGTTATTTTTATTAATATTATTGTTACATCGTTTTTCAAAATTTCTCATTCGTCCGGAGTTTTCAGATATAATTCAAGAACAGAAAGACAACACATATGGTGAGACAGATGGTGAGAAGTTCTTGCTCCTATGCACCCAGCTTCCTCTTCAATGACTAAGAGAGAGAACCTTACGCACAATATTGGTGATTGCCGCCTTCTGCATGGTTCTCAAGTGTCGTTCATTTAGATGGAGTTTCTTTTTCACAATCCTCCAACCTTCAGCAACAAGCCCATTAATTGAAATAACAACGGGTACAATATCTACCTCTGTTAATTTGTGTAGGTTTTTCAGTACAATTGAGAGTGGCTGGTATTTTATTTTATTTTCTGCAATTGTTGGCAGCAGATTATGATTTAATGGGACTGCGATACATATCTATTATTATTGCCCTGCGAGTAGTGTTGTCGAATGCGACAATATCATTCTTATTTGCTTCCATTGTTTTAACTGTAACAATAACAGTAGCCCACAAGTTCTCTCATAAGACAAAACTTGCTCCGGTAGGTATATGTAATAAGGTAATATTTCCTTTATCAGGTCCGATCATTTGGCAAGAGCTTGGTGGATGATATTGGCCTCATTATTATGACGTAAATAATTTGTTTGGGCCAACTGAAAACATCCACTGCAGATGTGTTGAATAGATTCATTGGCCTTTTATTATTATTATTATTATTATTATTATTATTATTATTATTATTATTATTACTATTATTATTATTATTATTATTATTTTAATTGGTGGATCATGTGAATCGTTTTTATTTTTCATAGTTACTGAATTTAGTAATATGATATAACATGATACCTTTTAGTTATGGTTGTTGGGGGCAATCAATTGGCGTTCAATTTGCAATAATTTCAGGTAAAAATAAAATTAAAAAACTACGATCTTCAGACAATTCGTAAAATGAATTGCCAAAACGCTGCGATTCCCATAGGAATTTGTGATAGTAAATGGGTATACATACAATATAGCCAATAACTATAAAACCAACTAAGCCTCGTCAATTTGCCTATTTGTACCATTACCGATATTAACTGGCGATATCATTGAGTGTACTTTCAATTCGAAATTGTTCTCATGAGAATAATCATTGAACTTAAATAATAAAGATCCTCACTTTTAAATTGAAAAAATTCCATATCAATCATTCATATTTAATTGCTTTTGGAGATTGAGGAAAACAATAATGATTATCTAAGTATCCTTTAAGTATCATAAACATAAGAAAGGGTTATTTTCTATTTTGAATATTTCGCGCTTTATTTAATTTTCTAGTGCCATTGTCAATTAATACTAATGCAGTACTGGAATTATCGTACCTTTTCAACATGAGACTACATTCTTAGATCATTCGTAAGAATTGATTGAATTAATTTTGCGTCACTATAACTTTCACAGTAGCACCAGAATTGAACTTTTTGTCATACCTAAAGGTATGACAGTTAGTATGCCTACATATTTGACATTCTTAGGAACCAAAGTCATTCAACTGAACGCCTCGTGGGTTTCGCCATAAGTGAAAGGGGTGAACCTTGACGGATATCTGCATGGTAGGGCGGATCCCTCGCCGCTTGCGCCAACAGTCTATTTCCCCAGCCGAGTCGTTCACGAGTGTCCCTTCTCCGAGTCTCTGCCACACTAATTGCGAGGTGAAGGCTGCTTTTAACAATTTCACGCTAAGTTACTCTTACACTTTGGATGGCAGTGCATGACAAATGCTGATACCATTTAAACAAAGATCATAATACTTTGTGTAGCATGTAAACAATCAATGATAAAAAGACACATTGTGTAACTTGCTTGTTTGTACGTGTTCTTTTTCAAAACAATATCTCAAAAACTATATACTACGAGTCATTTCGTATGTAAAGAATCACAAGAGTATCTTGTTAATATTGTAATTGCGCTGTCGCTTTTGTTAAAGCGTCGAAATGGCTGGTTTTGGGAGAGCAGAAATGCTGGACAGAAGACCTTTTTCGGAGTTTTTCGTGCAAGAGAGGATTCTTGTTCTTAGGACAAAAGAATCGATTACCATTCTTGTTTTATCCCATTATTCATGCGTGTGTGAAACAACGCATATTTCGCCCGGCCGCGGCACGCCAAAAACGGGATCATGGAAAATATAGCGTTTTGGACCTTTGAAAACGAGATGCCAACCATACGTAAATAAGCCAACGTCTCAGAGCATTCGATACTCGAGTATTTCTTCGGTTTTGACGAGCGAAGCGTATACAAAACGTCACGTATAGAAAGTGTAATGTTTTGTTTTAAATTTCTGTCGCAGACTCTACCTTATAGGAACACAATACCCCATAGATAGGTTCAAATTTGAATAGTCACTAACTTCTGGGTATTAACCTTAATGAAGACTAGAAGATAAGCAAAAATGCATAGTTAGGAAGTGCTCATAACACTTATTTCGTCTTGTCCTACACTCTTATTGTCACTAAACATCGTGAGAGTTCAATCCAAATTTCGTCAAGATATAATCTCTTGGGCATGGATATTTCACAGATCGATATGAGTGGATCCGTGCCAGAGTTGTCTAACCCAATAGGTTGTGAAGGGACTTTTCCCCTACAGAACTGCTCTGAGTTATGAGTTGTATATGTACCAAAGTTTTTAATCCTTATGACTGAATGCATGGTTTATTGACTCAAACTGTTTCAGTAAATTCATTCATGCATGCATTCAATAATTCACGAGGATAAATAATCATTGTACTAATAGAGCATCACCTCACAACTTCGTGTGTTAGGGAGCTCTTGTATTGAACCACTCGTATAGTATGTTAGCGATATAACCAAAAACGAATGTAACACTCGCCAGATTAACGCCACTTGTGGCTAGATTCTTGTACGCCAACGTTCCGCTAGGGACTCTGCCCAAGCAGAAGCAGAATGTACCGAGTGCTGCATTACCGCGTAATTGCAGCGATGCTGCGGTGGCGGCGGAGCGTCCGTCTGGGCGATGCGTGTCAAGGCCGGCGTGGCGGCGGCGGTGACCGGGCCAGCGGGACGCGGCGCGGGCCCGGGCGCGAATGGGCGAGAATGGGCGTGGGCGTGGGCGCGACCCTGACTGGCCGGTGGCGCGCCTCTACATAAAGGGCACGCGCCGCCCCCGCGACGCAGTGCTAACGAGCAGTCGCGCCATGCGTCCAGCAGCAGCACGTGCGCATGGCAGGCGCGCGCGCCGGCAGCGCTCATTCGGACGGAGACGCTTCCGGGACAAGTGAACACTTTAAGCACTAATCTACTTCAGAGGCAGCCGTTTATCCGGGTTCGTAACTTAACTCGTAACTTAATCACCACTTACCTCGATTCGTTCGTAATGTATTCACCACTTAAGTGGATTAATTCGGAACGTAATTACTACTTAACCCGATTAGTTCGTTACGTAATCACTTCTTATCTCGATTCGTTCGTAATCACTAGGGCAACGTAATCAACACATCTTCCAGTCTTCGAGCACTCGAACTCCGCAACTCTTTCCGGTTGTTCCAAGCGCCCAAATACCGCATTCGGTGGAAGAGTGTTCAAAATGAAAGAGCACTATCTGAAAGTTTGATTTATCCGACACAAATTCCATCTAATTTCGGTGGTACAAAAACATAACCCTATTTGTGTATAAAAACTATACTTGCTTAATTTTAAATACTGTGGATCCTTTCAACTAGAGTCCAAATAGATATAAACTTCTTTGCGCCGCCTATTCCGCCGTGTTATATCCAGTTGTCAAAAGAATTCGAAATGTGTCGTATTGTTAATATTCCACTAATCTACCCCCAAACCATTATTAATATGCACGAAAACCTCCAGAAAGTCTTCGCTTTTCATTTCTACTTAGTGCCTGGCGGAGCTGTCGGGTGAGAAGACATGAACTGGCGTCAGCCTCTCAGATTACGCTTCTCTATACTTAGGAACACTACTATCAACTTCATCACTGCGCTATCTGTGATACTCTTCAATAAATCTATACTTTACCCCGCCATGGTGTGATCGATTACCCTATTTTTGGTTAGATTACGTTAGGTTAGCGTTTAATGTTTAGGTTACTTACAGTTGTAAAAAATCAAAATATCTCAGTCACACATCATCTTCTATATCGCGACGCGCCACAACTATACTATACACTTCAAACGACGGAAAATAAATCGCGTACGAACATCGCGAGGTCTTATGCGCCAATTTCCTGAAAGCGAAATTGGATGGAAAATGCGCCGTTTAAATCGGGCTCTCAAGTCGCCTTCATGAACTCAATTTTTTTATGAAGAATCAGTCTTCTATTTCACGTCAAATAATATTTAATGATGCTAAAAATGTATAATTAATAATCTAATGTTATAATATATAATATAATATTCTTTGCAATAACTAAATGTAATTTCGTTTTCAAAATATGTTACCGAACAGAAATATTTACTGTAATATTTGCAATCAAATTAGCACTCTTGTCAACAGACTTTTGTAAAAAGGTACTATATTCGAATTTAGATTATTCATGTTTCCCAGAATGTCATTCATAACGGACCCTCATTTCACGCAGTTTTAAAAGTATTCCCACCTGAGTAGCGAGAGAGCTGTCAATCAAACCTTCAGCGATTCTCGGACCAAAATACTCAAAAGAAATAATGGGTGTTTGTTAAGCGGTGTGAAAGTGAAGTCGGCCAAAGTGTTTGAGTACACGCACAATGCAGATGCTGCACGAGAACCTACCGACGCGACACCAGTTGGAGTAACGACGTCCAGCCAACGCCGTCGTCGACGCCGACGCCTCCTCTTTGGAACATGAGTCATGGCGTCGATCGTTGAAAGGGGTTCAGAACTGCTGTAAGATATTTTAAAATTGTCTCATACTTTGAGATGATTGTAAATATTCCAAAGTTACTGATTTCGAAATAGTATTGGGCAAAAACAAAGTTAATATCCAATAAAAATACTAAAAAGGTAATATTTTACAATCATTAGATGACGATGATGATAATCACTTGCAAAGACGCGAGATGTTCAGGTAAGGCTATAGAATTGTGCTTATTAGTTTTCATTGTGAGTTTTCGTTGCTTTGATAGTATAACTCACTTCAAATAACACAATTATTGCGAATACCGTTGTAAAATCAAATGAAATTAAAGGAGATGACAAAACATATTAGCTATATTTAGTGCAAACAATGAGGAAATTTACTCGCGAACAAACAATGGAAATGAAATTTTACGCAGAAGATATTGTTAATAATTTGTAACTAATATATATCAATTTGGACTCATTGGAATTTCAAAATTTGGGATATTCAGTAGATTCATGAACATAATATACGCCATGGTAAACGGAAAATAATAAGCTCTTTGAAAGTTCTAAAAAGCCGATAAAACAACTTTGCGGCCATGTTTCTGCCAGCGGCCTGTCACTCACCGGTGAGAAGCGCGAGAAATGTAAGGCATTCTCTCCCAGAGCTGTCGCTAGGCGTGGCAAGTGATGTCGGCTTCGAAGGGAAATGCATTGTGGTTTGCGGAAGAGGCCTGTGCCCTTGAACTTGTTCCAAGTGCAGCAAGGTACTCAAAAAGGCTGTCACCGAAGCGTTGTCCTGTCCCGATCACTTATCACCATCTTCATCTCAGGTATTAGTGGCTGGTACAGTTATAATGCCGAGGACGCTTACAGGCGTCCTTTAAAGGGAGGTGTGGTTATTCAACCCATTGACAAAGTGCTTTCGGTCGACGTGGACGGAGGATTAGTGAGGAAGGAGACAAAATCGACCAAACAATTCCGAGAAGCCGCGAGGAGGAACACGTGTGCGCCACAATTGGGTTAGAGATATGGCGTTGGCGGGAGGGGGAACTGGAGATTTTTGTTTTCATCGTCCTTGAAACTAGCAAGAGATTATCTCACCAACTGCTACTATTATAAAATTAATATCCGTTATTGAAAACTCGGGCGAAAATTTAATTTGAAGGAGAATGTCAAGTTCAATTAATTTATTTAAAATACCGAATTAAGTCCGTGCGGTCCCGCAATAACTATTAACATGTCATCACTGTCACTTCTAGACAAATACTGGAAAAATTCGTGTTCTTCTGTCGAGTAGCAGATCATCAAATTCTCTTTCAAAATGTTCTATCGAGGATTGAAAATAAAGTACCTTTAAGTTCCGAAATTAATTATCAAATTTCATTAAATTCCAAAACTGCATTTCACAAAAAGCCATAACCTCAGAAAGGTGACTTGAAATTTGTTCCTCTGTGCCACCATGACTCAGACCTGTACACCCGTGACTCAGACGGCAAGCAGTTGGGGGGTCCACGAAGTGCTAAATTTTCTGCCGCAAGTGGGGTCGACCCTGACCACATAAGCGACACCAAAACGCTGCCATCGCCTTTGCACAGTGGTTCCAAGACTACATAGGAGCTTATTGCTAAAAGTTAATGAATGCAAAAATTATAACTGTTTCAGTCACTAGATTTTAAATAAACTAGTCGAGTTACTTTTAACAGTGGGATCTTCAAAATGCTTTAGTCCAAACACTTGTAATACGTGGAAAGCTATTTCAAGTACAATTAGGGGTGTTTTGAAAAAGATTTAACAATTAAGTAATTTTTCATTTGCTTTATTAACCTGGGTAGTTGATAGTAGAATTGCATCTATGTAGTTTTCAAATACTTAATGGTGATTTTTTTAAATGCAAGGCCCAAAATATATTCACGTATGCTGACTCAACATCACCCCTTGATCATCAGTTCAACTCCTTGAAATATACTCAGCTAAACAACGGAATTATTGATGGATTATAGTTATTAGTATAAACCGCGGATAATATTTTTTAGTGTCATTGAGAAGTAACAAATTAAATTAATTGATAGCATTTTTATTAAAACTATATTTCTTTGAAAACAAAGATGGTTTTAAATATGGCTGTTACGAGAGGAATAATATGGAAGTAGCTGACCAGTATAAAATACTGTATTAGGAAGTTTCTGGCACCTCGAACGTTGAAGCACTACCGATCTTCTGCTCCAGCGCAGTTCAAGTTTTGCATCACTTTAGTGCATCTACGCATGCGCAGAAGATCGATATTGCAGACGCCAAGGCTGGCATAAGCTCCCTACTGGTGCGTGTAAAGGCGGCTCCACACATGCGAATCCCGAGTAGTGTGGACGGGTTGCTCGCGATTCGCCGAGCGCCGAACATTCGGTATTCGCGCGTCGGTCTTTAGGACATATTAAGACACCGGGCGTCGGTCTTTAGGACACCGCGTGTCGGTCTTTAGGACACATTAAAGGGAGCGAAAATTCGCCGAACACATCAGCTGTTCGGGATTGGGCGAGCAGTGACCGCCTTAACGTGCTATCTTGACACCGAACCATGACCGTGGTTTTGGACAACGAACCACTGTGAGCGTTACCATCAACGCTACACCACCATCGCACGAAGATTTTCCCGCGCGAATGGCGAAACGGCGCTGGCGGTGGTGGATGCGGCGGACGCGGCGGTGTCTGTCCAGCAGCAGACGGGCGCGGCAGCACCACGCGAACGGAGAACCTTGACACGACGGGGCAGCGGCGGCGGCGGCGGCTGCGGACAAACTGGGTCGAGTCCCGACCTTCTCGCGGCCTCGGCCTCATGCGAAGACGGCGGCGGGGGAGGGGCGGAGACGACGCCGTCGTTGTAGCTGCGGAGTTGACTCCGAGGAAAGGGCGACTGTTGGCTGCGGAAATTGAGGGGAAGCGACAAGAAAGTGAGGAATGTGACCCTCCTTGCTCTGTTAGCGAGCAACGAGAGCAATAATGTTGATGGGTGGGTAAGGGGAGGAGGAGGGGATGAGGGGGAGTGCCTCGCGGAAGGGGAAGGGCTTGGCGCGAAGGAGGAGAAGGAAGTGACTTGGTAGAGGTCATGCTGCAAAGGAAGAGGATTTTGCAATACAGGTGTCAGATATCAAGTAAAAGCAATAAACTAGCAGGTATACTTGTATAATCTGTCTCTTCACAAAAATAGACAAAAAATGCTGGGTAATACATTGGTTGCATTTGAAACATTTTCATATGGAATAAATATTTTTCTGCATTTCTAAACAATTTGCGTTAAACAATTAATAAAAATAATTTCAAAATTAATTTTAACCGAAATAAAACTGAAAGAACTATAAGTCAAAATGTACACGCAAAAGAAAACAAGGGAAATCCACTCAATCAAAGAAATCAAATGAAATATAACGAAAGAATAATCAAGAACACAAAAAACACCACCCTAAGTTGTTTTCTTTTTTATTACGGTTTCAATTTTCAAAATAACCATCATCAAATGCGTTGTTGTTGATGCAATCCCTTGTTGGGCGTTGAACACATGCCATGGAGTAATCCTCTGTTTTTATCTTTGTCAAGTCTCGTCACGTCACAGTCAGTCAGTGCTTATTATCCCCTTGACCAGGGGCTCGATTCCCTGAATGTGGGGAAGTTCATTTCGAAAAACGCACAATGAAATACACTATCTCCATGTAACATGATTTAGGTTAAACAGAGCAACGGTGATTGTTTGAGGGCGACGGAAGGGGGGGAGCGACCATCCTGAGAGAGGCAGCGGTGCGGTATATGCACTCTGCACTATGCACTCTGTTGCGGCGACAGAAACAACGGAGGTGTCTGCAGAGACGGCAGTAAGCATTGCCAAAGATGCGTGACCCCTACCCCGACGTCGCGACAATGGCCGAGAAAGTGAAATTTATTACCTGCCTACATTAACGTACTAGTTGCTTCGAATGCCTGTTTAACGTTTTTGAGGAGTTACGTTTCTTGCTGAAGTTGTGGAAAGTCAAGTTTGGAGTTTGGACAATAATTTGAAATGAAACTCTTTTCTAAAAATTCTCATCACTTGTGTAATGAAATTATGAGGAGCACAATAGGTTCTAAGTGAAACACAGTGTCAATAGGGTAGAAATTCGAAGCCTTTTTAAAATGTTAAAACATTTCAACTAGAACATCTATGACAATTTCGCTTTAGCACATGTAATGGAAATTTTGTTTATAATCATTCAATAATAAATACACATAGAAAATAAGATTTCCGATTAGATGTCTATTCTACATAAGATAACAAGAATAAATACATTTTTTTGTGACTTACATAGGTAGAATATGTTTGCGTGTTAATCAGGGTTGATCCGTGCCAGTGCGATGTTTGGTTTAAATGCTCGTAAGCTTATTGTGACTGCGGGAGAGCTGGTTGTGTCAGGACAATGGCGGACTGTGTATCATCCGTTGGAACGCAGCAATCATGTGAGGTGCTAGGATTGTCGACGCGGGGCAGGGCGGGGCGGGTAGGCTGGTTGCGAGGGGGTGGAGCGGGGCGGGGTAGCCCCAGTTTGCGTAACACCGCTTTGCTGTCGCCTCATCAGCCTCTTTGTCCAGTATGCAGAGCACTGGGTCAAGGCAAGAGCACGTCCCGGCTCCCATGGAGGATTTAGCTGTGCACTAGCAGCGTAGACACAATTTGCGATCAGGACGATCGCTCCCAATAAGTCATTTATAAATGACGTTAGATGTTACATAAAAGAAACAAAGGAAGAGAAAAAATTGTAGAACAAAAAAATTTCTTGCACTTACATGCCACCATGTTCATGAAGAAAAATAGGCTTAAATGAAACAGTGATCAAGATCGAATACACTGTTTGGAACATAAATAGATGACCCCAAAAAGATAGAACGAACAGTTGCATATTTGATAATTCTGTCGCAGAAACAAACGCTGTTTCTGTTCCCATCGGAATTTAGAGGCACTTGAAGAGGCTAAAGTGCGACTTCTAAGTTCTTTAGATAATAACGATGTTAGAAAAAAATTGTCATTGTGTGTATTTTTTGAATAAAATGTAAACATCAGAAACTGATGCGATTGGTCGGGTAGGGAGAGTATCTGCAAAAGTTTCGAATTCGCACCTAATGATAAAAGTGATTTGAGGGGCAGAATGTAAAATTCAACACTAAGATACTATGAAGCCTGAAATCTCAAGAGATGAAAAGGGAAGAACATTCGTGTTATTGTGAGTATTATGCTACAAGAATCTAGCCGCTAATCATTTTTACGCCTGCCGAGCTTGAAGTTTTCGTTAGCGATATCACTAACATGACCTCTCCAAGGAATGCCAGACCTCTCCCAGAGTTCCTGAATCTGAGGACCTACAACCTGTCATTAATTTTAATTTTGGTTTTATATGTGTTCTCAAATATATTATAGGTTCAGCCTGGTACCATTTTATTCTCCTGTAAATCTTAAAATTCTATTGTTATGGCGGATGCCAGTCAACTATACACTATCAATCAGCTTAATGTATCAAACGAAACTTTTGGATAGGTGGAAACTGAGAAACAGTTTTTCGAATATACATATTTCATATTGGTGGCTTCTTCGGACTCATAGTTGAGTCCTCTTCGAAGAAAAAGAGCATAAACTTTTCAGAAGTCAGGAAAGTATTTCTAATAATGTCATCAAAAGTCTTTGAAAGAGAAATCAGTATTAAAGATTTCTGCAGTAAATCAAATTACATTTCATTATATTCTATTTGGACGACGAGCCAAACACGTAAATAATCTTAATCAGAATAACCCCATTTTCAGAGAAAATGTTTCAAGGCTTTGCTCTTAATAAATGCCAAAAGAAACCTAATCTCGTGTCCTTACACATTATTTGTATTCTCCAAGTAACTATGTAAACAAATGATTTAATTGATTTCCAACGTTTATTTTTATCAGGCTAAAGATATGTGGTTATGAATGAACGGATTATTAATGTTCCATTTTTTGAAATAGATAAGAAAAAAGTAGATTTTAGGTCGAGTAAATATTACATCACAATGTGCGTGAATCTTCAGTGTATTTGCTTGTCAGCCTTGAACTAATTTTCTATGTATCACAGTCACAAATAAATCTCGTAAAAAGTCAGTGTCAAAGGAACAAACGTGATACGTAATGACGTTGAGTTATTTTTATGTAATTACAATTTGAGATAAATTGATGTAGAAGTGTCTTCACAGTCGAAATCATTTTACTGTCGTATTAATCAGGTTACACCAAAAACAAATCTATAAATTTACACTTTTTATAGATAATTTTATTGGAGGGAGAAATCCTTTTTTGAAATGGAATTATTACTTTAGGTTTTCATGTATTGCTCAATACAATACGAATTCAGCAATACATTCGAGTATCAAATATTGAAGTTAAAATAATCTACATAATGCACGGGGACAACGACAGGAACAAATGAAGTATGAATGTAGAAGCTCTAATAAAATCAACAATCAGAATCGTATAAGGAACTGACTCGCCGGAGGCATGTTCTTCAATCCTCACTCCACAACGGCCCCGCCCACCAAAACAAGCAGGCAGCGCTCTTGATATCCTCGGCGAGCACACAATAAGGTTTGGCCAATTTATCAGCAGCTGCGGCTGGGGCTGGGGCTGGGGCTGGGCTCCGGCGAGACAGTTCGGGGCCAAGGGCAGGCGAGCACGCCGCCGGCCGCGGCGCGGGGGGGCGCGCAGGTCGCAGCGCTAACTCTCCAGCCACTCCCGCACCCTCGGGCTTCCATTCCCATGCACTTGACAATCCACGCCTTCCTGCAAACTCAACCCCACCCCGATTCATGCATTCCTGAATCTTTGCTCAGATAATGCAGAAAGCTCAGAAAGCCAAAAACGCTCGTTTTCACCTGTATTAATAATTCAACTTGCATATGAGTGAGAGTAGGAAGTAGGGAAGTTTTTTTACGGATACTATATAGAATTCAAAGAAATTGATTCAAGTTTGGTATGCCAAAGTACTTACTTAACTAACAATTGGACTAACTAACTAGCAATTAAATTAAGCTAAAATTAAGTTGGCTGTAGTTATTATGAAAAGTCCCCCTCCCTCTTTTAGCTGCTTAAGATGTAAGGCAGCAGCTTACTGTACATATAATAAAATAAATCCCCGCCTCCTCAGGGTTACTGCCGAAGGGAAAAGTAAATAAGTAGGGATCCCAGAATATAGGAGAACGTGTAGAGAATACACTCCCCAACAGTATGTTACACTTAGTTTTTAACTTGTTTTCACGATAAATAAATAAATAAATAAATAAATAAATAAATAAATAAATAAATAAATAAATAAATAAATAAATAAATAAATAAATAAATAAATAAATAAATAAATAAATAAATAAATAAATAAATAAATAAATAAATAAATAAATAAATAAATAAATAAATAAATAAATAAATAAATAAATAAATAAATAAATAAATAAATAAATAAATAAATAAATAAATAAATAAATAAATAAATAAATAAATAAATAAATAAATAAATAAATAAATAAATAAATAAATAAATAAATAAATAAATAAATAAATAAATAAATAAATAAATAAATAAATAAATAAATAAATTTAATATAGATATTTTAATTCCACTTCCCGTTTTGTAGCCCTCCTACTATTTCCACTCGATTAATGACTGAATCAAACTTATATAGGCAAGTTGAATGTGCTTTAATGCTAGTCGATATACCTTATACCTAAAACTTTGTATTTATAAGAAAACAAATGTATTTCTAAACACGATCTTAAAAGGTGGTGTAATGAGGCATCTTAGCTTGCCTCAATGTAATCGTCTATTCACAGACTAATAAAAGGAAACAATTTCTATCCCACCTGAATTTCCACCCCAGTTGTCGAGTTTCCTTCGTACTTACTTCCTACATTCTGAGAATCCAGGATTCTTTCTGCACACATGATATGATAAACACAGAAGGGACTTCAAAACAATTTTCCATGGAGCAACATGCGTAGCAGAAATAGTTTTTCTCCGGAAAACAAATTTCCGTTTTTAATCAAGTAATGTTGAATAAAAATAAAAATGACTTTTAAAACAGTTTAAAAATATATAAAATTATTTTATTTCAATGTTCACTTTAGTTTATTTATGAATTATATTTTTAAGACTAGTAATGTTAGTGAAAAATATCAGTTGTATATATTACAGTTGTATTCTACCAGACAATTTTTATTTTACCATCCTTTTCTTTCTTCCGAAGGCATTTCCAGCTTTCAGGGAATGCCGATTCGTCTATCCACGTCGGGTGCCCACTATGTCCCTCATGGAGACCTTTTACACTAGACACACTTGTGGGCTCCTTCGTCTGTGGTCAGAAAACTCACATGGCCTTCCGCAACAACACCCAAAGGGACAAACAACCATGCCCACGGTGAAATTCGAATCCGCAACTCTTCCGACCGAGGCGCTGAGTTGACACATCTCTAGCCACCTCGGCCATCCAGTTTGGCGTTTTTTCTTCCATTTAGGATTTTTACCGGGGGGTGATCCCAGTTGCTTTTCTGTGGACATACTCGTGGTCATGCTCCATGCTCATGCTCGGGAAACGTTGATCTGTGGCAAAATCGGCTTCTTCTGCTTCTGCACACGCATTCATCAACAGCGACCTCCGACCCCTCCCTGGCGTGCGTACGCTGCGAGCTGCAAGTGGAATAATAACGCTATTTGTGGTCCAGTGATAATCTCCACGCGTCCTCGACCCACTTCAGAGGCTCCGTCTAATTGAGTGGAATCTCTTCTGGCAGCCACGAAGAGGCGCGCTCCGCACTTGTAAGGCGTGCAGTGAAGTGCGAATGATTGGGAAGAATGAATGGTTATGTATATAATGAAACTAGTATGAATGATGTGTGAATGTAGAAAAAAAATTTACAAACCCATATAATAACAATTTACGTAGTATATTGTATATAATATAGTATAACAAAACTGATCTTAGTGTAAGTTAGTAATGACAAAGTGCAAGTAAGTTAACTTTTGATCTAGAATGTAAAATTAGTTGTAAGAAAAAGCCCCGCCTCTAGTTGCTTAAGCCGCAAGGCAGCAGCAAAATGTATAAAAATTGAAAGATAATAAATTCCCCATTCTTCACAGGGTTACTGTGGAGGGGACAAAAGAATAAAAACACTTGCAAGGCGCTTCTCTTCCTCGTCAATCCTCAGTGAAAGACAAATATTAGCGAAATGATGGAGGAACGCGATTGCTTGCGGACATTTCTAGTCTGTGACTCTGATCTTACATTGAGGGATTACATATGTTGACCTTTCTATTATATCTTCGACGTAGTTTTAAGAAAATGAATTGTGAAATATAATTTTAAGTTTAATTATTGATATTAAGTTAGGACGTGTATCAAGTGTTATCATAGCGTATTTTTTTGTTATTAGAAATTATTGACGGTTTATAAGAATTGTACTGCTTTTAGGTTCAAATCTCTACTTGAGACAGGAAAGTGACAGAGTCCAGTGGTCATGCAGTTCACATACAAACATGTCCAACGCAGTATGTACTCTGCAAAACGTTCAGAGATAATCAGAGAATCTGTAAAATATTAAAAGCTACCTGCTTGATATATCTTATGATTTTCAAAACGCATTATTACCGGAAGAAAACTACAGTTAATGGCATTTCTTGCCTTTTAACTATCGTTTCCAGGAAGTATTTGAGAAAGGTAATATACGAATTCTTAAGTAAGTTGTTAGTCTGCAGATGCGGTTAGCAGTTTCTTGTTACTGAAGATAAAGGGATTTAAGAAATTTACTTTAAATTTGATAATAAATAATGAAAAGCATAAAATCCGACTGTGAATAACACAAATAATAATAATGATAATAATAATATTAATAATAATGAAATGTTAACACATTATTTTACTGACTTGGGAATTAAAAAGTAATGCAGATCAATAGTCGTAGTGAAAGGCACGTAAATTTTAACGAATCACATTAAATGAAAGTTAATGAAGCTGAAATATTTGAATGCTTAATTCTTACATATGTTGCTGGATTGTAAGCAGTCGTTTTATCTGAAAATCTATGATATAGGATATTATGAAGGACAATCTGCAGCGAGATTTGCTTGGTAATTCAATTATTCACTTAAAGATGTCAACATTAGTGTTGCTAACGTTGTGAAAGAAAATTATGGTGTATTTTGCTAAGATTTGTTTGAGTACTGGTGATTAATCAATGCCACCAATATAGATCGATTTAGATGTTGGTTTAATTTCTGGCATTATCACTTAGATCGCAGCGCCAAATCACAATAAAAACACGTTTTGAAAATCTTTTTTAATCTTCTAGCCGGGTCCGAAGACAAATTATCACTTCCCCATCAAATGACCGAGACACATCGAATGACATCTCATACGGCTCGATTGGTGCACGAGAAATGGTCTAGCAGCCACTAACGAAATCTTACACATACGCACCTACACACAGCACAGTGAGTTTTACTGAATATGTATGCATATGTATGCATATGTATTATGCATCTGTATTATGCATCATGTATTATGCATATGTACTGCATATGTATTATTATCGGGTATAATGTAATTGTTTTGTAAAAAATCAAGTGAGTATACTGATGTGGCAAATTTCACCTTTACTGACTTATGTATTTTCCATTTTGTTCGAAGTATATTTTTAAATACTTTCTCTCTGCTAAGGAAGGTAACCTTAGAGTTATGTCGCGAACAGAGACACAACTCATTTAATTCAGTTTTTTATAATTATCTTCGAACCAGTCTAGAATCTTTCAATTACTTTTAGTGAGTTCAGCATTTTTGGCAGTAATTTTATTTAATACTCAGAAAGCATTATGAAATTTCGAAATTCACGAGTCTGTAGGCCTCTGAATCCCGTTATTTATTCGGATCCCCTTCCAAATAATTGATCTGAAACTACCCCCATTCCCGCTTCTCAGCTGCATTTCCTCGGGGGTTGGCTGGCGCTCGAATTTCGCAGCGGGATCGCGGCAGGGGGGCGAGATGCGCCTCGGCCTGGAGGGAGGTGCAGGGTGACCTCCTTACGGCTGACAAGGCGGGGGGAGGGCGATTCATTTCCACTTTTTTACGCTTCCCCTCATTTTTGGCGAGCGAACCGCGGGGAACCACCCCCGAGGGTCCCGTTCTCCACCTCGAGTACTACCTGCGTCCGCGCGGGTACAGTTATGCAGCCCCGCCCCCGCGTCGCCCTACGCGCGCCCGACTGCTCCGCGCTCTTCCGCGCAACGGCCACCGCATTTCACTCGGGTACCACCCTCGCATATACGCGCGCACGAGAACGCGGCACTGGCAGCTCTAAACGGGCGAAAAAAATCCCTTGTCATTGTAAAGGCAGATCTGGTTCTGCGGGGCGGAGGCGGCGGTCGCCTTTTTTACCCTCCAGGAAAGTCCTCGTCGACAATAGCCCCAAAGGGCCCCGCTCTCTTTCCAGCTACCTGCCGAAAATGTATTTTTATTTGGGGCATTTTTTTTACAGTTACGTTTTGCACGAAGGCGTAGTGCGAACGACACGCACCGGAGTAACGAGGGCAGGGTCTGAGTGGCAGGGCGGCGCGAGAGGACGCGGAAGAAGACAGCAACAAAGGCGCCGCCCCGCGCCGCCCAGCGCCGCACCCTGCTCGCTGCTTCCGTTGCGTCTGGAGTAACGGTTGCGCAGGCGCAATTGCAGGCGTTTTAGGGCGCGCCTACACGCGGGAGCGCCGGGGGAGGAAATGGCCAGGGCATCGACCTCCTTGACGTCGGAAACATTTGAGCATGTACCGTTGCTCTCTCACTATTCGTCTGTTTTTGTATTTTGAGCAAACTCAACTGACAAGGCATAAAAAGAGAAAAAATGTCTAGTGTACAAAATCTAGTAATAACCACTAACATTCATTATAATTCTGTTAGGAAAATGTACAATTACTTCCAAGAAGTTTAATTGTGGGTTTCCAAGAACGTATTACAACGTAAGTTTCAACTACCAACTTGTTTCTCTTTTTCTTTCCCTTGGATAAACGGGCCAATTATATTCTGCATCCGCCTTTGCATTAGTTCTTCATAACAAGTAACTCATCGGACAAGCTTTTCAAACGCTTTCCAAAGCTTTTCCTTATTTTTATTTGCATGAAATATAGAATGTTAATAAATTTTAATACTAAGAATAGTAATTTAAAACTGATAATAAAAGATAACCTTCAAACTCGTCCAGTTTCAATTGGACAATTATGCAGAGAATTGCAACGTGCCTTATGGTATCGAATTTTTTTTCAGATTGTCTTTGAGCATGTCATGTTAGTTTTTACATATAATCCAGTCACCTCCTGGATTGGATGTTGAATGAATAATTTATGATATTTAATAGAGACCCTCGAGCAATAAAAGATAAATAGAAATGCAGTGACGCCTCCAGAATTTATACATCGATGCCTATTTGTCCGCCAAGGTGAAGGGTGAACAAGTCAAGAACTGGAATCGTTCGTTCTCAATATTGTCAGTCGGAACTAGTATTCTCAGATAAAGCGATCTAGGTGCACTTGACTCGGCGCCGAGAACGATCGAACTGAGAGTTTTTGTATCACACTTTACTCCGTTTATAATATCCTTTTCTAAAACAGAAATTTCCCGAAAAGCATGGTATTGTTTATCTCGTAAAAACTCAATATCGAACGCAACAATATAAAAAAATGGTTGTTTCAAACTAGGTCCTCTTAAAACACCATTGAGGAAAGTCACACGGTGCCTTAGCGATCTCGGGTATCCGGATCAGCACAGTTGAATATTATTATATTATTATTATTATTATTATTATTATTATTATTATTATTATTATTATTATTATTATTATGCGTTAGTAGTTTTGTGTAGAAAACGCATTAGTCCAGAGGAAATCAGGAGAGGGATGTTTGATGATAGAAGAGAGAACACGTCGCGGACTCTGTGGTCATTATACACAACGGAACGAGATCATCCGAGAAGCGGGAAATACGCGCGAAGACGTCTTCTGTAAGCGACAAATACTATTTTTGTCGACTTAAAGAAAAATAACTTTATATTACGTTAAAAATACTTTGTTATTTAGTTTAAATTGCATAAAAGAACCGATTATTATTAAATATAATAATGAATTAATATCAGATGAACTCAATTTTTCAATAAGTTTTGTTAGTTGATTAAATAAATATAATAATATTTTCTTAATAATAAGGTTGATTATTTGGCAGTGAAATTTCAATCAATTTCATATATTATCAATTTCACATAGCACATTTATTTAGAATAAATTTCCAAAAATTTTCACTTCGTATGAACGGCCCGACAGCATACGCCAGCAGCATACGACAGCAGAATAATGATATTTATAATATCAGATATAATTGGATATTATCCGGCAGAATAGTAATATTTGAATTGAGAAATGATTATTACATTATTGATATTAAGCATGAGAAAAGCAGGGACAAAACATATTAACAAAAATATATTATCCATTCCCTTTTTCAAGAACCCAGAATTGAGAAAATATATCTCAATACTTAACCGATTCTAATATGGTTTTTTGAAAAATTGTAAAAATAAATGAGAATTATTCATCGTTGTTACTGAAAATCGTTCAATAATAAATCTTCGACTTCGAAGTAATCAAAAGAATTTTAGCCTCGTAGAAAATCATGAAAATGAATTTTGCTGGAATTGAAACACCCCCTAGTATAACAAATAAATATTTCTGACTTTTTACAAATATCACTCAATTATTAGCACAAGTAAGTGCTCTTGTTTACAATTCCATAGGTATATTCATTCAATTCCGTGAAAATAATGGTGAAAACTGTTACTCCATATTTTCAAGGGAACTTTTTGAAGGGAACACGAGTGACATCAACGCACATTTGAAATTACATTCATGCTTTCCTCAAGGGTAGAAAAAATGCATTCAAACATTCAGAAAAGTAAGTTCTCTACTCTGAGTATGTGTGAAGATATACAGGAATTTAAATACTGTGCCTATTTTAATGTATTATTACAGAATTCAGTAATAAAGAAAGATTGTATGAGTCTGCATTTTATGTTTCCAATGTCACACACACACACACGTCGCCACTTCTGACTTTATTTGAAATAAGGAAGCTGGTGGCGATTTGTGCACAGGTCAAGAAGAGCCGTGAGGAAGGGCGCTCGGCGGCGGTACCTGCCTGCGTCCGAGTGACAGCTGCGCAGCGGGCCGCGTGCCCTCCCATCTGTCTCCCCCGCCTCTGCACGCGCCGCTGTCGCCCTTATTATTATTTTTTCGCGAAAGGGTAGGCTCGGCGGAGGCGGCGGCGGCACCACCGCGAGGGTTGTCGAGCCCCTATGAGGAGGGAAGGGCCCCGGCTAACGAGGGACACCCTCGCAGAAACCGCAGGTATACAAGGGTTGTGAGCGCGAACGACGGCCCTTCTGGACGGCTCCAGCCAATTGAGCGTCGGCATGATCGAGCGGATTGTCAAAAAATAACGGCAACCCCTCCGTTTTTTTTCAGCCCGCGGTTTCCTTTTTTGCGGTTCCGCTCTGTTCTGAGGTGCCGCCGCCGCGGCCTCTTGGGGAGTCCCGGGAGTGGCCGATTGGCTTTTGGAGGGCGAAAGGGCGGGGGAATTGCGGCGTTTCCACGAAGGCAAGGGTGCGTGGTGGATTCTCTTCCCTAAAGGGGTCACGGAGAGGAGGAGGCGGAGGGGAGATGAAATTCCGCGGGAGGAGAGAGAGATCGAGGTCGACGACCCCCGAAGAACAAGAGGGAGGTCGGGGGCGCGGCGAGAATAACCTGACGTGCAGAACCTGACCGCGGCGAGAGGTGCGTTTTATGGCGAAGAGTGCGTCTTTGAACAGGTAAAAAACTAGCGAAAGCCGCCAATTTACGCTTTATGGCTTGCTTTGTGACGATTGCAATACGTAAAGGCGATGGCGTAATAATATGTTAAATAGAATTTCTGGTCTCAAAATTTCCAAGTAACTATTTTTAGAATGTCTCTAAACGTTTCTTTTTACGTTTTTTTAAAAAAAATTAACAATGAATATGAAGTCATAAATTCAAGATTAACTACAATCATTTTCACGTAGTTCGCCTGGACTCATAGTAAAAATACTACAGATATGTACAATCACGAAATAATATAATTAGATTTTCTATTATATTCTGGAGAGTTGAAATAAATTCAACAAATATACGATACATATAAAACCACATATTATTAACAATTCAGTTTAAGTGATTGTTTTTATTATTTGAGGAAGAAAATATTGTGATTTTTATTAACAGATTAAAAGGGTCTAATAAGTAAAATTGAGATAATACTATCATCCATTTTCAACAGAGGAAAGTTTGTAGGGATTTCGTGGAGCATTTGAAATATGCAGACACAGAACATGATTTAAAAACCGATTTAACAAAAAGTCCAGTAAAACCAAAATTAGTGTTCAAGAAATTTTAAATTTAGAATAATGGTGTGAAAAAAATCTTTAAAGAAATTATGGTTGAGTATGAAATTCATAAAGAATTACGAGTGGGAACGAGAAAAAAGTCGTTATTAATAATGTAATCATAAAATGTAATAAAATAATATGCTGGGTTTCACGTCCACCATTTGAATATTCCACATCCTTGTTCATGGGATTTGGTCCAGAAATCAAACAATTAAATTCGTTTGCCGACGTTTCGGAGTTGTATTTCTCCATCTTCAGGGCTGAATTCAACACAACACGGTTAGAACTATATATATAAAAATGACTAAGACACATTCAATGGAAACACATGCATATAAAAAAATTAAAGCAACACAAATGAATTACATATAAAAAACAATAAAGGAGACACATAAAAAAATCAAAGCAACACCTTATTTGTGTGAGGAAATTTTTCTCGCACTAGTGTGTTCCTCACGCTAGTACATTACTTTTAATGCAAAACTTACGAAAATCGGTTGAGTGGAACGTTCAAATTTCGTTCAAGACAAAAACCCGTATTGTTTCAAACTTAAAGATTTTTGAAATTTTCTAAATTAAAAAAAATTTAATGAAAATGAAGTTTTAATGTTTTATTCCCTACTTATAAATGCACTTTCTTGTATATGAGCAAAACATTTCAAGAACAAATTTTCCGTCATTTTCAAGAAAATGGTGGTTTCTCCGATAAACACCAAGCGAATGTTCTTACAAACTGGTTATAGACCGCGCACGATCTTTCCTTTTTCTTCCTTGTCCTATTCTTACCCTTCACTTGCACACACACTTCCATGCAGTACACCGCCACACATGCCGGGAGACCGGTCGGGAGCTTAGAGCTTGACCCCGCTGAAGCGGTGGCCCCCGAGCTGGGGAAAACACCGCAAATTGACTTGCAGACCGGTGGATTTTGCCAACCAGCGGGGGAAGGTCACTGCCACCTGGCGATACAAACATACACTACCCTTAAGGGACTAATGACCTTATGCTTTGACTACCGGAATCTCTAATCAATCAATCAAATCCAGAAAATGATGGAAATGTCATTGGAGCTTCATGTAAAGTACTCCCAAAAAGTAAAATATCTTAATCTCTAGAACAGCACAACCAGATCTTACTTCTGACGTATCTACTGACTTTCAGCTCAAAATATTCTAATTCAACAGTTACACACGATACATCCATCCATAGTATAGCATAGGCAGAGGATCTCGAAATTTCATTGCTGCCAATCGCAAATTGTATTCAAAAGAGAAGAGCTATTATAGACTTTACATCAGAATCTCTTATAGATTTAACTACACGTTTGGAGGAAATATCATGAGTTACACTATAATCGTAGTATGTAGCATTTTCTACATTAAGGAATCCGGAGCTGCAGAGGGGAATTTCCTGGCTCCAGGGGCCAGGCAGGAGGTGGGTGGGACGAACGTTTCGCCGGGACCGAACGTTTCAGACGCGCGGTCCAGAAATTTGCGAGGCAGAGGTGAGGCTCGGCAGGGTCTTTGTGCGTCACGAGGTTTGGCAGACGCTCCAACAGAAGCTGCGGACACGCTGACGAGTTCAATCGGCCTCGAAAAGAACGAGCCCCGCCGTCGGAGTACTATCGCCGCCTCTGCGGCCACTCTCTCCGGTGCACAATGGGGCTGGACCACGAGGAGCCGGCCCAAAGCCCAGAAAGAATCGTAAGAAAGTTTCTATTTACCGAATTTCAAGTAATTGGTTAGATCGACGGATTTCACAAGAGGAGAGTTGTTAAGCTCGGCGAGGCGGCCAATTATTTTTCTTGCAACACGTACTACGCATATATCTCGTGCCCACCACACCTCGCACAAGTTACGAGGGAAGAAAGGGCATTGTCTCTCTGAAATTACTACATTAATTTTAGAGAAAATCTATCTTACCCCATTACAGACGACGACGCTTCTACGAAACGAGATAGGATTTGTTTGAATTTTGTTTGATGGTTATTGCTATTTTTGTTGTAGATACGTCTGGAGTTTTGATTGTTTTTACATATACAAGGTGGTTCAAATATGACCGGGACTGATTTTTTTTCAAATACCCCGACATACGCATTAACTGCGCCGCCTGGAGAGAATCTAGCCACAACCCTCTACCTCCCTCCTTTGCAGGTTAGAACCTGTTCAGTCGCGTCTGGATCTTGCTAGAACGATGAGTGAACAAAAGGTGCCGCGGTGCGTGGAACAACGCATTATCATCAAATTTCTCGTTGGAGAAAACGTTCAACCGTCGGAAATTTTGCAGAGACTCAAAAAACAGTACAGGGAAGAGTGCCTCTCACGGACCCGTGTGTTTGAATGGTGTAAGTGTTTCAGAGAGGGACGAGAGCGCGTTGAGAATGAACCTCATAATCGTCGGCCGCGAACATCCATAACCCCAACAAACATTGATCGTGTTAATGCGGTTATTTGTGAGAACAGGCGCATCACTATCAAAGAAGTTACATCAGTAATTGGCATCAGTGTGGGTAGTGTAGAAGACATGATAAAAAACACCTAAAATATTGAAAAGTGAATGCTAGGTGGGTTCCACGCACTTTGACGGACGAGAACAAATTGATGCGCATGCAAGCTGCCAGTGTTCTTCTAATGCGGTTTGAAAATGAAGGAGATGCATTTTTGAAGTCCATTGTAACCACTGATGAAACGTGGGTTCACTATTTTATTCCTGAGTCCCAGTAGGCATCACGTGAATGGCGACACGCCTCTTCTCCAAAATCCAAGAGAGCGCGGAAGATCCGTTCGGCGGGAAAAGTGATGGCATCATTTTTTTGGGACTGGATGGGTGTTATCCATGTAGACTTTCTTACAGAAGCTAACACCATCAATGCAGCTTATTATTCAGCACTTTTGGAAACAGAAATCAAAGAAAAGATCCGATCCAAACGGAAGAGAGGTGGGAAACGGGTAGCATTCCTTCAAGACAATGCACGGCCTCATACTGCTAAAACAACCATGGCAACCATCAGCAAATTGAAGTGGGACCTTCTACCACATCCGCCGTACAGTCCAGATTTGGCCCCAAGTGATTTTTACCTTTTTGGACAGCTTAAATCACATTTGCAAGGCATGCGATTTGCGGATAATGACGCAGTCATCCACAGTGTTCGGGAGTGGATATGCCGACAACCAAAAGACTTTTATGAAAAGGGCATTAGGATGCTCCCAGGACGTTGGAAAAATGTATAGAATCTGGAGGGGAGTACTTTGAAGAATGACATGTACAAATAAATTTTTGATAATAAAGTATTTCGTAAAAAAAATCAGTCCCGGTCATATTTGAACCACCTTGTACTAACCCACATTCCCATATAGAAAATTTAGCACGCATATTTACATGTCTTACACTCACACTTATTACTTACATCATGTTCACTACTGATGCATTTATCTGTTTTAATGTTCTCATATAGTCCTGAACTCTTTATGCGCTTCTGTGGCCATAATCACGTGAAGGCTCTCGGCTGTCCGGCTGACGCTGCGTCGAGGTCAGAGATGCCGAAATTTCGACCATCACATCGAGGTCTTCTTCAGCCAAGTCATGCCTCCCAAGCCATGCCAGCCCAGAGCGTTCACATTCTCTACATGCGTTTATAATTCACAGTAATTTCTTCAAAATTATGTTGTTTAATTTTTATTCCTCACATATTTCAGCCTGTATATTATATTACATGATTGTAAAAGTAAATATATATCATGATTACTTTTCATGAAATTTTTAAAATTACAACTGTTACGTGATTTATTTATCATTTGCTTTTTAAAACATTATTTCGATGAATCAAAACTATCTACTTCAGAAATATCACACTAAATAATTTTGTTTCTTTTTCATAGTTTAGAATCAGCATATTAAAATGTTGAGTTTTTTTTGTCAAATTTATAAACAGTAATTTCTAACGTCAGGTAATTCGTAATATCAAGGCTTTCTCTTGCCTAGTTAGTTATCAGTTACATCGAGATACCCGGGGTCTACAGATGCTGAACACTGTGGAACGTGTCGTTCTTCGGTCAACGTTTGGGACCCTACTCCTTAGGGGACACATTGCAGCCAGTCGAAGGGCGGGCCGCCCTCGCACCTGCCCACCGGAAGGGTTGTTCTCCAAAGGGCTCGGACCGCGCCGAGCCGCTCCGCCCAGTTCGCCCTTCATCTGTGCGCCCCGTCCATTTCGGCTCAATGAGGAACTAATGGCTGCTGCTCGCCCCAAAAGCACACAATCAGCATCCAGCTGCAGCTAGAAGGCATTCAGAGTGCGATGGAAGCAAGAACTTCCGACGCCAACAGTCCTGTTCTGAAGAATGACTATTCACTCCTTCCCCAGCGCTTCTCATTATTGATCAGACGTTTCTATCGCACTTTACACCAAATAAAGTTTTGATGTGGATTTTTTAAAATTAACACTATTATTTCTATTAATTAAAACTGAAAAAACAACTTTCAACTTATCTCTGAAAACTCTTTACTTAAATAATTATGAGCTAACTTCAGTGACATCCTTTACTTAGATCTCCTGTTTAAAACTATTACCTGTGCACAGTGCTCTGCTCTTTACACAACACTACACACATTTAAATTGCTTTATTCTCTTCTTTTCTCTTATCTTCTTAACAGATGCTGATTTCCCAGCAGTTCAAGAATTTCTGCATTTTCATGTAGGTGAAGCCTATGTAAATGCTTCTTCGTAAATCTTAAAGATGAATTCACCATTTCGATCAAAACTTTGTTGCGAAACGTTTGTATTATCTTGATCACATCCGCAGAGTTGTATTCCATACAGCCAGGTGGGTTTAAGGATCTGACTATAGATTAGGGTTTTGTTCCATAAAGATATGGTGAAATGTCTTCTTAAAGGCCATTTATGCTGCCGGAATTTAGGTTGAGTTGTTTTTTTCCTTTACTGCTCCTTCAATTTTAGCTTCATATTCAGTGGCATACCTGTGCTTTCTTTTCATAAAGAACTACCATTTATTTATGACCAAAAGTGACGAAATATTCAATATTTTATTGGCATAGTTGATATGTACTGAGTTTTTTTCGTTAAGCTTAATTTTCTAGTTTTTGGTATAATTCTAAATGGAATTCTTGAATTCTTGTAGTAAAGTAGAGATCGTCTCGTCTCGACCTGTAATAAAATACGCTGTATCGTCAGCAAAATACAGGGATGCCCTTCTTCTGACTTTGGTGTGTCACTGGTATTCATTGCTTAAAGTCCAAGTACACTACCTTGTGAAACTCCCGCTTTCAATCTAATAGTTGCATTATACAGATGTCAACATGACAATAGCTTTTTGAGCAAGTTAATTATTTGTGCAGTAATCAAGTCCAATTCCGGTATTGTCTTTGACCAGAAATTGTTAGGATCAAAGAGTCATTTGGAGATTTTGGAGCCAAGAAAATGGGGCCACTTTTAACTATTTTGAACTGTGACGCAAAAATCCTTTGGAGAAGAAAAACCATAATTAACATGATTTTTACGATCAGTACCGTTTCAGGAGACAGAAAAATAATGACCCTTACAAACTGTATTCAGAAACATCTCATGCATATTTTAGTTTATATCAATTTTATTAAATTGATCTTTAGGGCAGCTAGTCGCAGGTTCGTCAGGCAATATCCTGCTTGATAACAGGGAAAATATTTCACATCACAAAATACATTATTTGGACATTCGATGCTCCTTTCCAGTCGTCTGAACCGTCTATTATCCAGAAGCATTTGAACAACTTACTTCCTTCGAATAGAAGCAAACGCTTAAACGCTTGTCTTCTCACATTTTATAATCCCATTTATTTCTCGATGTACTTATTTAATTAGTAAATTCATCCCAAGAGCTATTGTTTGTGAGAAGCTATAAGATTTTAAGGTTTCTTTAAACCTGCACACTAATAATACAAACGTTGCTTACTGTCAATTTCTGTTTGCATAAGCTATTTTTTCTAAAGAAATTTCTATTCGAGGTTTTAACCCCTCTAATCACATTTTCGGTTCTTCACCGCCAGGGGGCGGCCGAACTCTGACCACCCAAGTCGCGGCGCGGCGGCCACAGAGGCGCCAGCGGCGGCGGCGGCAGCTGCGGGGGTGGGTGGGCCCCGGTGCAGATGACCAGCAGTGGACCGCGGGCAGCTGAAGACGCCGCCGACGCCGCCCCTCGCCCCCGCCTTCAGCGCCACCTTTTGTGCGAGTTGTTGACGGAAACGGCACAAACAGCGCGGCGGCGCCGCGGGCCCGCGAAAGGGAAGAAGGAGGCATTGCCGGCGACGCCGCCCGCGTCTCTGCAGACAACGACCCTCCCACCCATACAGCACGGCTGCACAGAATATGTAAGGGCACACCCTACACTTATGAAAACATGAAGAAACGTTTGTCATTAATATTTTAATTTATATACACTTAAAAAAACAAAAGTCTAAATTATATTTTTGTAAATTGGTCCGCTAGAATTCTTACTTGTACTTTGTCACATTACTATGTACGTAGTAAAGATAAAGTATTGGGATGTTTTGCTGCGGCGACATTTTGACAGAAAATGTCGTGAGTCCCAGGCATCGAGAAAGTGGATAAAATCTCGTACATGTCTGTCCTTTGGCTCGACAGCCCGATACGGGCCTTGGCCGACCAGCAGTGGCCCAACCTCTGGGCCAAGGGATAAGGGGTTCGTGTGGTTAGCATGAAGACGTCCCTCCATCGTATATTCTGATCTTTATAACCGTGGGATGGGATTTATCATTGGCACACAGCAATAGATACTGGGACATTCATAAAGAAAGGGCTCGGCCGGGTATCGAACCCAGGGTCGCACCATGTAAAGCGAGCACGCTGAGCAACGAGCCTCCCGAGAGAATGTTGTACATACATGTAGTAAAGTACTTCCACTAACTCGTTGTATAGGCAACATCAACAACTATTAGATCCTTGATGCCGAACAATTGATTGACGTTAAATCGTCTATCTCTCCGTCCGTGTGTTCATCGCTAGGGACTAAACCATTCAGATGATTTCCAGCAATATTGATTTTTTCCGATCAATCTGGACGAGCTGTTTTGAAAAGGATATTTTGAATTTTACTTTATATGAAGCCTCAACATGATTTTCAATCTTTTCTAAAAATAACATCAAATTTTTCATTAAAATGTTTCCTCTGAAGCGCAAGGAACGCTTAAAATTGATGCAAGTCTTTGAGTTATCGAAAAGTTAAAAAGTTTAATGTTTTCGACATTTCCTACAACTAAAATATTGAAATTAAAGATTTTTCCTTAGACACATTTATTCTTTAACAAAAGATACCAAAAAAGGGTGAAGTACAAATGTTTCGAAAATGTGAGGAGTTTCCGCGAAATTTTGCATGAAATATAGGCAATTAAAAAAGAATATTTTTTATAAAAACAGCCCAAATTTTTTCATTATTTCTTCTCTTGGAATGCCCAAAGAACCCTTAAAAAATGGCGCAGGTCTCACTCATATTTAGAAAACTTTTAGTATTGTCGAAACTTATAAAAATGTATTGTCACAAAAAGTGCACTTTCGCCAGCCTGGGCAGCCGAGGTCGTTAATTTAACGACGATTAGACTGAAGGGCCTTAGCTGTCTTAGCTATAAGGGTCGTGGGTTTAAATCACTCTCGGGCACGGATGTATGTGAAGAATGTGCGAGAAAGTATGTAGTAGCATTTCTAGTTTAAAATAGAAATAGTTTAAATTCGAAATAGGAGGTAAAGTTGAAAATTTATATTTTAAAAATACGTAAATGATTGCAGTCAAATGGTGCAACTATGTGATTGATACTATGTGAAGATACAAGAATGATCTCAGTCGCTCCTAGGAGAAAATTAGTGGGTTGAACGAAATTAATATTAAAGGAGGATAAGACCATTATATTATAGAATGATATGGGGAGGATAGAGATAATGGTTGCCTCTTAAACATACTTGGCCTACAGTTGAGTATCCTGACAGAACGTATTAGTACCATTTTACAGTAATATTTAAAATATCTTTATAAGTAATACATATTTTTTAGCAAATTTAAAACTGTTTAAAATATTTTCAATCATGTACGTTGTCAAGATCTGCTCTTGCCTGCACCCTTGCACGTCAATTTGCGTTGTCTCTACCACCTTCCCACCCAATTGTGATTTCACCCTCCTCCCGTGTGTGAGGCAGTCCATTGACGGGTTGCAGGTGCGAGGGCTTTCCACTGGCTGTTAAAGACTGTTATTGTAGTGGTTATTCGCACAATGAATAGGCGATGCGATGGTTTGCCATTGCATTCTATGGGACTATTAGATGACGGATTCATTCATTCTTTACGAGTCATTGAAGTCGGCCAACTTCCATTCTAGGCCGTCATGGTAGTCGTGGAAATGTCTATTTCATGTCTGCTACATCATCATTTGTTTTGAAAAATATTGAAAATTATGACATTTCAATGGTAATTGGATCAATGAAATAAAACTAGGCCAACGATCTATTTGAGAAAACTTTAACGAAAAAAATGGGGCTGTTTTTCAGAAATTCTTCTTTGGGTATTATTTAAAAGGTCACTATTTCACTGAAATATGCACGGAGATTACTTATATATTGGAAAACTTGTAGGTCACTTCAAGATCTACTTTTAAGGACAGATTTCACGAAGAATAAATCTCAATAATCACTAATGTAGATGTAGAAGATGATCCAAAAATCATAAACGTTTGCCAATTTCAAGATTAAAACTTTTGTAGAAAATAGTACCTGTGCCATTATTAAAACCGAACTGTGGTGCCCAGTAATGGTCCCGGCCGGCCGGGACCCAGAAAGGCCGCGGCTGTCCAAAATTTGGTTTCAGTATTAAGCTCTTTTGACTCTTACATTGATTTACAGAATGCTCACGTGAATTCAACTAGTTGTTACGATTCAATATTACCATCAGTGTTTGGTGTAAGTATTGGTAATTTGGTTTTGGGATTGGTAGTCGGGGGCGCAGGGCGATTTGCTTTTCGCCGCGGCCAGGCGCCCGACGAAAAAAAAAACAAAAAAAAAAAAAAACAAAAAAAACAACAACAAGAAAACTAAAACTAATAAGCCTGAAGTCTGAATAAATCCTGTCTTGTGTTAATCTTAGGTTGCCGGCCAAAGTGCCGGCTTCATCCATAGCTTAAGTTAGAAATAAGTTAGTAAGTAAGTTCTGCCCCCTTCTTTGCCGCATAAGCCATAGAGCTGCGGCGTATGTTGTACACCAAGAAAATAAACTCCCGCCTCGCCAGGGTTACTGGCGGGGGGAAAGTTGAAAAAGCGCCCGACGTGCCCTGCCAGTGTGCCGAGGGCCGCACAGATAGCGCTGCTGTGGGCGTCGCCGCCTGGTAGTTGCGCCCCGACGCCCAAGCGCCGCGCCGCGCGCGCCTCCACCTCCCTCCACCCCCATCCCTACCCCACCCCACCGCGCCAACCCCCACCTTCACCTCTGCTCTCGTGGGGAGAAAGCGCCCCGACCTCGCCCCGCCCCGCTCCGCCCTGCCCCACCCGGCCCGCCGCGCCACGCCGCGCGTGCTTTGCGAAGCCTGTACGCACTATCCCGCCCACAAGCAACAATGACTGAAAATCTATCTTTTAACTCATTTCTCCAATTTATATCCTGTAAATTGCTCAATATCCTTTCAGAAACATCATGTCAAGTAGAAGGCATGTTCTAAACTCTAATCCAGGCATGTCAAAGTCGTCGGCAATGCAACTAGCTCTGTAGAGTTCTCAGACACTGCGTCCGCAAGATCTGCCGCGAGATTTAAAAGAAAGGGTTGTACAAATTGCTCCGAAATGACGGTATGTCAATGACCCATGACAGTATTTTGCAAAAGCCAGTTGACAGATATTGCCCCAAATTTAGCTACTGTATTAATTTCCAATTCCTCTATTAAAGCAACGAAATGAACCATTAATATGGAATAATACATCAGCCGTATTCTAAATGGACAATTGAGAGTAAAATTAAATATTTTTAATCGATGAATTCGTAATCGTACTTATATTACAGTGCAATAATTGCATTAACATCCTACGTTCAAGTTAGGTAAATAAGCAGTTAGTGTCTTGACTGCTAAAAGAGCTACCCGCTCTTAATAGAGAATTATTAACGTACAGGAACTTTATTTTATATAGAGACGTTAATTAAATATTTCACATTATGTATTTTATAAACAGAAGTTAATTTATATCACATTTTGCTATATGCAACACACATCTGAATGATCTAACACAATACGAAAACAAGGAAATAATTTGCCACTGAAACATTTTCCTGCCCACTCGTAAAAATGTATATGTAAGGAGGAATTTAAAAAGAAAATAAATAGGAACTAGTAAAAAGTATTCAAGAATACAAACATAATTCAAATCTCAGTTTTTTGATGGCACAACAGCCGGGCTTCCCAGGCAGACAAGTAGCTTGAGCGAGCGCAGACATGCTGCACTCTTTTCCCGGAGCATAACTTATGTAGGGGATTTACGTTCTATCTTTCAAAATGCCGTAATATGTAATTATCCTATGAAACTTGTGCCATCAGCTGACCATCAGGGACCAACCGAGAAGAGTACCCGCAGAGGAAATGCGGCCATACACACGAACGATGACGATACAATAGTTTTTAGTAAAAACACAATATAACATTTTCACCTAATATTTCTGGGTGGATATTCCTAAACAAAATATCTCGTGACAGGAAATCCGCCAGTATGAAAATATTTTGTTAAATGTGAGTTTTCAAGTCAGCGGACCGCATCGGCGGCGAGGTGAGTACCGATTCCCCCATTGCCCTTGTACTTGTCCTTGTTCAATAAGCGAGGGGTTGAGAAACCACGCGTCATGGTCACGGCTGCTTGCGTTACACCGCGGTTCGAGTCTCGTCGGAGGCGGGCGACAGTCACTCGCAGTGCTTTGCAACACATGTTGATGGGTGTATATCGAGTCTCTCTGAAATTAGAATGAAAATGTCCCCAAAGGAAAATAAAATATAGAAGAAGAAGAAGAAGAAGAAAAAGATGAAAATAAAGAAAAAGAAGAAGAGGAAGAGAAGGAACAGGGAGGGCAAGACACTGCTGTAATAAACAGGTTCCACAAAATAACTCTTAAAATATGCATGAAGGAAATGTGATAAAATATTAAATGCACAATTCAAAATATTTCGTCAGCATATTGTATTAAATCTACAATTTTAAACTATATCAGGAAACAAAAGCAAGGAGAATCGAATGAAAAACCCTTCTTAGGTAGTTCAGGGCATTGACTGATGTCACTGCATTGCCTCTGACCGGGAAGTTCTATGGTTCGAGTTTCGACGGTGGCAGGTTTTTTGACACCAGCCTGGAGAACATTTCTAGTGGCCGTCTACTCTGATAGGTAGTTTTCTGTGGTTTCTCTGAATAACACCAGGCGAATAAGGGAGCAGTACCCTAACAAACAGGTCACGGAATGCGGGCCATCTTTCCTTCCTCTTCTTTATCATATCTTCTCCTCTTACTTGCATACACTTACAAGCACACATTATCAGATCATTCGGGAGCGTAGGACATCCTGCTGGGGCAATGCCGTGTTAGTGGGAGATACCTGGTTGGGGAAACTACCGCAAGCCGACATGTAGGTTGGCGCTGGTTCTCCCATCCGTCAGGGGAAGATCGCAGCCACGTATACACTAAATATACACTAAACTTCCGCGACTACTGACCACAGCAGTTGATATGCCACAAAACACGAAGTAATAAATCAATCAATCGAGTGTAAAATTATTTCTCGCTAATCATGAATTAGCTTTCCTCTGATATTAACTTTATTCAGAACGCATTTCTGCTGTACCATCTCAGTCACAGATACATTTATATAAGTAATTATCGAGAGTTATAATGAAAGGCATTTTACATCCAAAATGTCTGTATTAATTGGTGGATAAATACGTTTATTTTGAATGTCACTCTTTCTCTTTCACTTCCTATCTTGAAATTCTGTGTCTCTATGAATGCGGGGAAGTCACCTTTGAAACCCTTGTTATAAGCAACATTGAGTGTGTTCAGTAAATTCTATTCAGTCCTTTACGCACACGAATAATTGGATTGGTTTGGAGCGTTGGTTCCTTAATGAGGCATCGCGATTCATGGGATGTGTTCTGACTGGTCGAGGCCAGCGCGAATGATCGATTCATCTCGACCCTGACGCGACCTCGCCGAGCCCGCCGCTTGAAGGCACTAAAAAGGATACGCCAATTATAATACTGCTCGTGAGATCATGTGCTCTATTTGCAGTCCGTCTAAGCAGGGGCGTTGCGATCCGATGAAGCTCCGTTCTCGATGCTCGCGGGCGGATTTCAAATGCAAAATTCTGTTTTTCTCAATGAGGCGTATCCTCATTTGCGCTTTTCTTTCGGATTCAAGGACGGACTGAAGGGATGCCTGAAACATTACACTTAACTCGTTCCATTTTCAATTGCCATTCATCAGTATTCGCCCATCATAATTCATAATCATAAATTTATTTTTAATGGTCCTGTTAGCTTATTCATTTTGGTATTTTAACTATTGTTTGTCACGTGTTTCAACGGATCCCTTAAATAGTTTAATAAAAAGTTAGACAAATTTCATTTTGAATACTGGTAAAACATAAAAGCGTAAATTTGTCGATAAGATTGAAATAAAGTTCCGAGTAAGTGAATAATTCGTAAAATACATCTTCGTAAATGTGTTATGTTTAGTTTGAAATAATCCCTCCTGTGTCTTGTTTTTCTTGTTTGTTTTTTGCATTAGAGTTTAGTATTAAATTAATACATTGTGATAAAACAAATATCCATATGTTTAGCGTGTAATATTAATTGATAGGAAATGTTCAAATAATGCATAGGAAAAATCACAAAACATACATAATTATATTCTAATTAATATTCTCCTTAAACAAGCGGAAATAAAAAATCAATTTATTCAGATTGCACTGTAGTATAATGCCATGACATACTTCGCAAAACTTAACAGGTTATCCTAAGTATCACCAGCTTTTTGTTTCTTCGCTGTTAAAATACTGTTACGTCTTCACGGGAGCATAATGCATCGTGTTCGCATCACGCATGCATGAGATAATAGACTGTACGTATTATGTTCTTCCACCGCAACCGGAACAGCTAGGCCCAAATCTGATCAATACATATGCATGAGGCGCCGATGCATGATAAACAATTCCTCGCCGCTCCAGCGAGTCATCGACTGGAAGAAACCGCGAACGCGCAGATTACAGAGGCGCGAATTTGCATTGCAGATGCGGCTTCGTCGGCGACACCGCGAAATCCGGGCCTCCGCCGCGCGGCGCGACGATGAGGTGTGTGGCGCGGAGGGGGAGGCGCGGAGGGAGGGGGGAGGGCGACCTGCTTACTCCAGCCCCGGAGGTTCCGCCTGCCGAAAGAGTGAGCACAGCGGAGGGAGAAAAAAAGACGAGCTCTACTACGCGAATGGGGCGCATAAACTAGGAGGGGGAGGAGAGGAGAGAAGAGGAGAGAGATTGACACAACGGGCACGCAGCAAGAGCGCGGGCCGAGCGCGGAAGTCCTACGGAGGATGTGCGGGTGGAGGGGCTACTGTGCGGGTGGAGGGGCTACTGTGTTTGTAGGTGGTCACTCGGGGGTTCCACACTATTGGTGAACCAATTGAAGGGCTCAGTAGAACAATCCCACAGAGACAGTTTTCAGACAATGAGGGTTTTACCTGAACCTCCCTCACATACCTGAACACATTTTTAAACTTTTAAATACAGTACACTTGCCTATTAGTCCATACTGGATTTAAATAACATATTATACTAAAAGAATAATAATTGAAGTTTTCTATAATGCCAATAACTCAATTTCAGAAAAAAGTGAGATAGCCCCTTTTTCTACAGAGCCCTTCAATTGATTGTTTGGTGTTTCCGGGCGCGTCAACTGCTAGAATCATTAATCCCGTAAGTGTAGTGCTACTAAATCCTAGTACTTGTCGGTGATCCTCACATTGGTGCACGATATTGGGCGCCGGTTTAAAGGCAGCTTGCAGGGTTTCGCCTCCAGATATCTCCACTAGTGGGGCACCGGTCCAGCCGGCTCAAGCTCAAATCTCCAGACTGATCTCCGGCATGTGTGACAGTGTAGTGCATGGAAGTGTGTGTCGATGTGTGTGTGTGTGTGTGTGATTACGTGTGTAAGGGGGGGGCAGGAACAAGGAGGAGGAAACAATAATTGCGTGGGTTCGTGACCCCTCTTCTTAAGGAACTGTACCATTATAGGCGTGGTATCGATCGGAGAAACTACGTACAACTATTGATCAGAGCAACCATCCTAATATGTTAATAGGTGTCTACTCGGAAATTCAGGAGTCGTGGCGATTCGACATAGATCGAACTAGGATCGCACTAAGTATTAGAAATAAAACATTTTTCTCGTGAATTCATTTACTTAGCAACTTATCATGCGTCAGAGTATAAGATATACAAAAAGGAAAGTAAAGAGAAAATATGTACAAGTATAGCAAGTTCAGCACCACACTTTTATGTCATTTTCTGTAATATCGATCAGTCCACGGATATGCCGCTCTTATGGTAGTACAAAACCGTACGATTCATGACAGTACTTGACACGTTTCTATTAACAAAACCGGGTGAACGTTAATGGCTTTTTGTTTTAAATATTCCTTTAATATATATTTTTTTGTAAAATAACAAAATCAAAATAATGGACAATCCAAAAACTGCTTTAATGCATTACCCGGCACTAAAATATTAATATTATATTGAATTTGAGACGTTCACACGTTGAGAAAACTTTGTTCTTCCGACGAGGATGTAGATGAGGCTCTTATTTGTAAACGAACTTGCCGCTCAACCTAAAACCGAGGTGCTCTTGATTGTTGCAAATTAGCAAGCGCAAACTCATTAAATTTAACTTGGAGTACTAAATTGAACCAACTGATTATCAAAAATATTTAATGACGGTTGGTACGATTGCTGGGGCAATACATGGCACATGCGGGAATTGCATGTATTGCCCTTTGAATTAAAATGTTCCCCTCGTTTGACTTGATGTAACTGATCATAGCGGTTGTAAAGGAAAATGTGAAAATGACGAAAGATAAAGGAGGTGATTTTTCTTGAAAGGAAAGATAATAGAAACAACAGTGTTGGCGCAATATAGTAATACTTCAATAAAAATATATTATTAATTCAACATCACGTTTTACCTTACACTTCTTCCACGTGTTTAATTTAACGGATGGAATATCCTAAATACAGAGTGCCAACAAATATCAGCACATTAAAAAAAAACTATTATGGTGGAATTATTACTTTGCTTATTTTATTTAACCTTAAAATTATTGTACACTCTATGTGACGGCTGAGAGGGAGAAAAGTATCGCGGATAAAGTTAAATATCACGCAACCCAATTATAAAAGGGCGTGTACTCGAATATTACATAATACGTGCTGCCTACTCTTCTGCAGTGCAGCTGCCGCTTGGGGGTTATTTGCGGCGAGGGTGCGCCATAGACGTGCTCGCGCCTGCCACGCATCTACTCTTGCTTTCCGCTCGCCGCGCCTCGCCGCAGGCACAACTGGCCGCGACCGAAATAGCCGTGCAGCGCCCTCAGTGGGGACGAAGCAGACGACGCCTCTGCACGCCCAGTTGCGACGGCAGGTGTCCAGCGCAAGCAGCTCTGAGAACGCCCACGGAAACCCAGATTTCATCTTACTCGCTTATCTTCTCGATACGCGGAGTGTAGACCTGGAGCAGGTGTATGCTCAGTGGACTTCTTACGGTCGTGGGAGAGCGTGAAAAAATAACAAACACTACGTAACAACAAATTATCGTTCGTATATATTTCTTCATATATTTTGTTACTGGTCTGAATAAATTATCTCACTACTAGTGATAAAGGAGGAAAACGAATCTAGCAGAAGTCATTGAAATAATCCATCCTCAGAAGGTACAATGACGTTAGCAAAATGTTCGATGAATCCATTCATATTGTATAGCAGAATACATAAAAACCGCTAAATGCTAAAACCGCTAAAGCTTGCGTCGTTTCAAAAGAAGAATTTTTAATGTTTCACCCGGCTTGGCAGCTTCTATAGCATCCATCTCTTTGAGTCGCTGATACAGATGAGCGTCAAATTATCTGATCGCAGGAGTCTCTGACTTAAAAAAACGTTAGCGATGGAAATTAAATTAATACTGCATCCAGGATTTGATCTCAAAAGATCATTTACTTGAAGGCATTATTTAAACTATACACGTTTTCACACTTCTCAATAGAACTGTTTCAATCTATAGATGATTCTTCTTTTCTCGCTCCCTTTTACCCCAATAACAGAGTTTTCCGGTCTTTACTTTCAGTACATCTTACAAGCGATCAATTTTAGTGGAAACATCCACTTTTTGATGACAATAACTTTGGAGAGAGCCCTCCTCGATGTGTGTTCCTGGCCATCCATCGGAATATACTACACTTGTCTAACATGGAAAGTCTCTGATGCAAAACTGCCTCCTTAAATATCTTATTAAATAAATTAATTGGCATTTTACAGCTCATACGATTCCAATAATTCCGTCTAACTGCACAGAAAAGCAACATTGTACATCAATGTACTACGAATAACATTTGTTTTTAGAAATTATTATATTTTAAAACATTAACAGAACAATTTGTATAGTACAATGGCATTCAGTCAAGTAAATATTATCCAATAGAGAGAAGAAGCAATAATTTTAAAGAAATTTGGGAAATAACGTACTAACTTCTGTGACTCAAAATCCAATACACTTTCCCTTATCCAGCCATTCCTTGCACTTATGGGCGCCGCATTAGAGCAAGTGTCGGAGTATTAAGAGGGTTAGAAATTAGTTGAAACATAGAGAGATTAAACAGGGCTTCATTAAATCCAAAGATACTGTACATTCATCTACATAGAAAATGTGTTGCTTGTGCAACATAGTGCTCACCAACCAAGGCTTTCCGTTGAGCTTACCTAAAATTTCAGTTTTGCTTGAGGTCTAGCGTAAAGTGTTTCCTCTTAGAAGCCATAGAACTGTACTCTAAGAAAGTCACAATTTCAAATATGTATAGAACTGTTAAACATTTTTACTTTAAAAAAATAGTTGCACAAAATTCTTTGTTGTGCGTATCTTTCCTGCTTCAGCGACGAAAGGTCGGATGCAGGTGGGACTCCTCACAGGCCAGGCTACTGAGGGGCGGATTACTGAGGGGAGATTACTTTAATGTACTCACGAGCTTCCTTTATAACAAATCGAGTCAGAGCAAATTAAACGAAAGAGTTTTTAGAAAATAAAAACGCTACTCCAAAGCTGGAAAATATCTATCAAAGACTATTTGCAAGAAGATGGTTTCTTTGATAGATAATCCCCAAAATAGGCTACGTACTTACACATTTCAAAATACTTGTATGAAATATATTTGAATGCACTCATTTAATGGATATAAGATTGCCGATTTGTGATTTGTAAGACTTCAAAAGAAAATCAGAATTAAACAAAATACCAAACGATCAGAAAATTTTCAAGCATCAGGAAATTTCAAAGCAAAGGAGAGGAAGCGTCTTGAGGAAAGTGAGTATTCAACACTGGAACTAAATTAGCAAGAAAGATGCGTAATAAACGTGTGGGTTCTCCGGAAAATCCCTGGACACGAAATCGATCGTCGATTCCAAATCGAACCATAATCAAAGGAAAGTTTACGGGACTAAAAAGTCATCCGGAATGTAGCCGAGCCATTACAAACCATCCCATTTTTTACAAGCAATTTCCGAGCCTCCCCTCTCCCCCAGCCGGGCATAAAAGATTCCGGTGCGCTGTCCCGTTGGAGAGGCGGGCGCCGAAACAGGAAAGGCGCGACAAGGAGGGGCGAGGGCGCGCGGCGGTGCGCCGAGAGAGAGAGAAAGGCGGCAGCGGAGGCGGAGGCGCAGAGGAAAGTGGCGGCGCCGGCGCCAGCGCGACGGAGGGGGCGGGGCGGAGGCCGCTGCTCTACTTGCGCTCCGTGCCCCACTTCGCCAGTCGCGGCCACTGGCTCAAGGTTGACTCCTGCGGCGCCCGCCCGCTGCTCGCCGCTGCCACTGCCGCCGCCGCCGCCGCCGCCGCCGCCGCCGCCGCTCGCTCGCTCGCTTCTGCCGCCGCGGGCGTGTTTCAGAGAAAGTGGCATCGGCGGCGCGGCTGAGGCGCTGGCTTTGGTAGTTACGACGATATCCAGTTGGCCATTTTGTGTATTGTTATGCTTTAATACATTGTAAGGACCGTCTGTGTGTCTGTACTTTGCACGACGGTCCGCGTACGGGCCGTGGCCTTCCAGTAGGGTCCCGGCCCTGCGGCCGTGGGTTAAGGGGTACGTGTGATTTGCACGAAGACTTGACGAAGAAGTGACTTTTTATCATTGTCGCACAGCTGGGGTACCCTGGAATATTGCAAGGAAAACGCATACTATAATCTTGCCCGATCGGGAATCGAACCCAGAGTTGCAGATTGTAAGGATACTAATGAAAAATATGCTAAAGCCACAGATGATTCTCAATACTCGAATTTATAGCACAGATCCTCTCAAACATGACATTATGGTATATTTTTACCCACACAAGTTAAGAGAACATCACCCGGTCTCTTGGGAAATCTTTATGAATGCAAGATATTAGGTTCACAGGGTTAAAGTTCAAAGAATGTGAAATTGTAAATAGAACGGAATCACGCTTCAGGCATAATAATTCTTCCTCAGAGTTCCGGTTCCATGTAATAACATATGGAGTGGAACCGGATGCAATTCTGAACGATCGAAAGCGAGTGAAAATGCGCCTCCAGTAAGGAGGTTTCACGTAGCGAGGATCCTCATCCTGTATCTTCCTTAAAACTGTTTGCGAATTAAAACACGTGGCTTTTGCTGTTGGAATTGTGCGAGAAAATTACACGTGAAATTTGTCCAAAAGGCTGCGGTGATCAAGATCATTCAAAGCAGATTTTTTTGTAAAATGTAATATTGTTTTTTATATTCATTAATTTATTTTTATTTATTTTCTTAATTTTCAGAAGTGCAAAGCCAACGGGATAGATCCCTTTATTTGGGTACATTATAAACATAAATAAGGAGTACAATTATTTTCGCATATAATTGTCGTATATTCGAGTTCAAGCAGAAAGTAGAATTATCATGAGACACACTAGGAGATACCAGAAGAAATTCCAAGGCAGTTCGTCAACAAATCGCCATTATTGTTTTTACACTTATACCCACCAAATTCATTTCCTCGTCATTGCGTATTTGAATTTCGTCGGTTTACACTCGTTTGTGCTCCCCCCACAATAGGTTAGGAGTCTTGAATGCCTACGTAAAGACTGTTTCAAAACATTTATTTTACTGAGAACCACAACTAGGAAGTAACTTTATAAATGCTATTTCTAATGAATCGATAAGGTCAGTGAAAAGTAATAAATTCGATTGTATAGACTTAAACACCAACAGAGACCATGAAAGCAATTAATGACAATCCTATACTTACACCTACTTGAAATGTTGATACTTACGTATTTGATGAATTTTCGATGGTCGATAATTTCGATGTGTTGACACTCCTCTAAAAATTGAATAGATACCAAATACCCTGTTTCTAGCATTCCAACAACTCTCATAACAACAGGGGTCGAAGTTGGTTGCGAGAGCGGCGGTGGGAGCAGTGGCGGTGGCCCGGCCAGGAACAGGAAGGCCCGCCTCCGCCGCCGCCGCCGCGGCGCGCCACCCCCGCATGTCGGTCGCGAAGTGGCCGCCTCCGCCGCCTGCGCTTCCACCACCGCCCTCCGCCGCGCCGCGCCGCGCCGGGTCGACGACCCTGCCGCCGGCGACGGGTTAGGCAACGCTTTCTACCGCCCTCCTTCGCCCGGGTTTCGGCTGCGTAACCACAGGAGGAAGAGCCGGTGGGCCTCCACCGCCGCCGCCGCGGCCCACATACGCTTCTCCGCCCCCCGTCGCTGTCGCCCCTGGACGGATTGACGGATGGCCGCCCCTCCCCCCCCCCTCCGCTACTCCCCGCGCGGACCGGCCTCGCCGCGGGCTCCGCCCAACGGCGCCCTGGGGCCATTGGCTCGGGGTTCCGGGACGGCAGAAACTCTGTTTTACGCGCTGCACCCACCAACAGGTGGCAAAACCATGACACATGTCTTGTTCTTCTTGGCCGTGAAGCACAGACGCTAACTTACATCAAACTGGAACACGATAAATATATTCCGTAAAGAAACGAAATAAAAACGTGCCCGTGCCCTGATTAGAGAAATAGTGAGACATGGTCTCCCTAATACACCGTACTGGCACATGAATGACGAAGACGTAAATATATTTAATAAGTAATTTCTTACATAAATTGTTTTCATGATTTTTTTTAAAGTTTCTGCCCATAAAATGACTTTATATGTGCATGTTGGAGTAAAAGAAAAAGTTTGACATAGAATTTTAAATGCAACTTACTGGTCTTTGCGGCCCTGCTTGCTCCTTGTTTATATTTATTTACTTTCAGTTTTTTATTTATTATTTATTATATTTTTTTAGTTTCAGTTTCGAGTGAAAAAATGCGCGTTGAAATTGTGGTCATATTAAATTCGTTTCCGTTTTATGGACACAAATTCGAATAAGCCAGTTTCTTGGATGTTTTTCAGCACACGCAAATATATTTTTGGTATTGAGTTTCATGAAACAAAAATTATTAAATCACGAGTTCAACATATAGACGACGTATGGGATGTGAATTCAATAACTCACTATTACATTAGACTCTGAGAGTTGTTAATAATTCGCAGTTAGGAACCACGGTTTGAAAACTCGCAACACAGCTCAACGTGCGGTAAACACCTAGATGCATGTTGGCAGCAGTCTACTCTTTGTCTTTCCAGTTAACACCCGGCGCGGCGTGGGGGGCTACGGCGTCGTGCACCCCCCCCCCCCCGTCGTGTTGTCCGTGGTGAGCAGGTCGGGCCCCGGAGGCGGCCCACTCCGGCCCACTGACGCCGATGAGAGGATTTGATAACAGAATACGAATTGCTGCGCATCAGTCAGGCCAGTCAGACAGCGGACTTGGCCTTCTCTCGTCAAGGTCCGTTGCTTCACGAGGTTTTGTTTCGTAAAGTGCCTTTCGAAGTAGGTTGTTCAAGATCTTCACAAAAACGCAGTGTCGCATCGGGCCTTTCCGGGTTCTTCGGCTTTCTCGAGAGGAACTTCCTTTCCGTGGGTTTGCTATTTCCGGTTAATGCACTTATTCTTAGGACAAGATATCTGACTCATTGGGATCTTGATTGTTCTGAAATACTTTCCTTAAATGTGTAATTTATTACTATTGATTATTGGCAAAACAATTAACACTCGTCTTGAAATTAATCGATAAATATCAGGACACTTTCTTATATAAAAGTAAAATAATTTCTCATGAAAAATGAATATCTAACAAATAGAGTTTATTTTTGAATAACATCATACCATCTACTATAAACAATAAACACGTAATCTGATAGATAACTCTCACGAATTTTGACGGGTTTCCTCTAGTTCAGTAATTATAATTTTAGGTGTTTCATCTTTCTTTTGCACCGACGTGACGATGCAAATGCATTAACTTCGATCTTCCTCTCCCTATCCTACACCTCTGCAAATTCGCTCTTCAATTATTTTTCAAATAAATCAGCGCCCTGCCCGCGGTGTCAGCAATGCACAGAGCATCGAAGCGAGCGATGTGTTGGGCGCAGCTGCAGGAGCGCGAGAAGCACAGCAGCGCCGGCGACCGGGAGAAACTCGCCTCGGCGGCCGCGGTGGCGGTGGCTGTGGCGTCTGCCCTCGCCCGCGCCCGCGCCCAAGACCGCACCCCGCGCCGCGTCACCGCATGAGCTCGCCCGTGAAATCATCGATGAGGGACCGCAATTAAAAAACAACAACAAAAAACAACTAAACGCGCCGCCGGAACAATCGTGCGCGGTTTCTGTCTGACATCGTTCGAGGAGGTAGTCCCCCCTTTACTTTCAGTTCCTCGTTCCTTATTTTCCGTATGTTTATATGAAAATCCATTTTTTAATTTTAATTTGAATATACTTGTATCTTTTCTAGCGAATACACGTGGCCAATCACGTTACTCCCTGAAGAAGTACAGAGACAATCGATTACAATTGTCTTGAGTATTACCAGATAATTAAGGAAGGAACAGTTACTGTTCCGTGTATATTCTTTATAATTTTTATTTATGAAAACTTCAGTATTCTGGTAAAATTCCATTATAGCTTTTACCTTCTTCAATATTATTGTTTAGCAGCGAGAACGCAATGAAAATGACCACAGACTTAAACACGTACTTTTTTAGATATGAATCTATCTACAAAAGTATCTAATGTGTAAATCCTTGCAAGCATTTTATTAACTTTGTTAATTCTCATTTACTTAAAAACCACTTCTCTTATTTTTTAAATTTAAGAAATGCCTTCATCATCAATATTGTTGTGTTTCTCTGGCCTTTAACACTTGCGTTGTTCTTTGCATTTGTAGCAACTTTATGCGTTAGAGTACGCATTGACGGTTTTTGTCAAAAAGCAGACAAAGGAAACTAAGAAAGAAGGAATAAAACAGTAAATATAAGTTAAGTTGAAAATAGAGGATAATATAGACAAAAAATAAGATCAAGAGCAAAGAAATGCAATAGAATAAAAATAGAAAATAAAGAGGGGTTACGAATGCTGACAATATACTACTGATTTTTCTTAAATAGGTATTTTTTATTCAATATGTTTGGACGGGCGCACTCTTTGCCGCTCCCATGGACCCACAATATTAATTTCGAATTATTTATCGATGAATTACAATGTATAAAAATGTATTACTGGTTAATTAACAGATATTTAATATAGTGCATTCCAAGTTCCAAATAATATTTTAAAATTAACCTAAGTACCTAATTTCATAGTATAGAAAGGAGTTTATTAACGATCGGCCCTACTAATAAAAGCGTGGTGTAACATGGGTATACCACGCTTATTCTGGGACTAGTTAGTTCTAGCTTAAGAATGGTGTAAGAACGGAATAAATTTTTACTAATAATGGCGCCTAAACCGTGGAATAACTAAAACTTCTCTAAACCGAAAATAATGCTTGGCAACGTTGCTTCTTGTAGCATCTTTGGTGATTTTGCATATTCTCTGCTAGGAAGTAGTGAGCGACGACATCCGCCATTTGACTACGAATTACCGAGTGTTAGCGAAGTGAAGTTTGTGGTGTGCGACGCGGGTCTTCCTACATTGAATAATAACGAGTTATTGATTGGTTATTGTTTTTAGCAGGGTTTGAATAGTTCTTTATTAGTATATATTAAATTGCATTTTGTGTATAATTAAGCAATGGCTGAAAAGCGCGCGAGGAGTGTGAACTGGGATAGTGAAGAAAAGGTAAGAAAGATTTTGTTTTGATAAATATTTAGCATTGTTTTTTGCAAGTGTGATGTTTGAATGTGTTAACTTTTCCTGTTTTCTTTTTCTTTCCAGCAACTGCTGAGAGAAATAATGAAGGAACATTTAAATGTATTGAATGTGAAAAAAAATGATACATTTATTAATAAAAGAAAAGCCCAAGCTTGGCAAGAAATTACAAAAAAATTTAATGATGTAAACTTTCGGAGTTGGGAATTGAAACAAATTTATAACCAATGGAAAGTAATGAAGACAAAGTCAAAGAAAGAAATGGGGGAATACAAGAAACATTGTAGATTGACTGGCGGGGGACCAAAGCCAACAAGTCCTTCACACAAGACTCTGGAAATGGTGAGTCTGGATCCCACAGGATTTTTATATCCAGAGAATCCATACGACTCTGACAATTTTGTGGTATCTTACGAACCACAAATAGAAATCAAGGATACTGTGTTGCGTCCAGCAATAAATATTTTTGCATTGGAAAGGAGCGATGCTGCAATTGCCTCCACTTCAGGCAATTCTCTTGCTGCTGCTGCTGGTGTTGTGAGCGAGTTTTGTAGTGATGCAGAACTACTCACCGCTACTACTATGCCCCCTGCAACTGCTAGTTTCACTGCTTCCAGTGATGCGGGAGCTGCTGCTGCTGCTACTACTACTACAACTACTGCTACTGTTACTACTACTGCTGCTGCTGTTACTACTACTACTACTACTACTACTACTACTGCTGCTGCTGTTACTACTACTACTACTACTACTACTGCTGCTGCTGTTACTACTACTACTACTACTACTACTACTACTACTACTACTACTACTACTACTACTACTACTACTACTACTACTACTGCTGCTGTTACTACTACTACTACAACTCCCACGCCTGTTGCTGGAGCTGCTACTCCGTCAAGATTAAGAAGAGATCGAAAGATGGGGGAATTTGATTTCAAGAAAAGAAGTTTTGAATCAATGGAACGATACAGAGCTAAAGAAAATGAGAGATTGGAAAAAGAACATTTGTTAAGAGTGCAGTGGGCAAAAGAGCAGCATGATAAGTTAATGAGCATTTTGAGTCTGCAAGAAGAAATTTTGTATAAGCAATTGCAGAAGTAAATTGTAATAAAATTATTTTTTCACAAATGTATTATCTTTTCTTTCATTTCAGCCTAGTGAACCAAATATTAAGTGAATTATATGTAAATTGAAATTCTTGTAGGAAGTTAGAGTATTTAAATGAGTCGCTTTCAAAAGCCTAGATTCCATCTTCAGTAAAATTTGCAATAGAAAGAAAACAAAATATATTTAGGTTATGCTGAAGTAATGTTTGTTTTTCGTTTCGCAATGAACATAGTACGAATTTGGGGAATAGTTTTCAAATATTGATTTAACTTTTCTTTTTTTTTTGAAGTGAAACAAATTGAAACTAGATTTTTCTATAGAAAAGTTGTAAACCTGTATATAAAATTTTAAATTAGCTTTTTATACCATTGTGTTGGAAGTAGAGTTAATAAATAGTTAAATAATTGAATAGTTCTTTTGGGCTTCATAAAATTTGGTTTAGGCACTATAACAAATTCTCTCATCTTTCTGATAAGTACTGATTAATCATAATGTTAGGCAAAGACTTAGTAGCATATTACAAAGTTGCGAACATTTCTGTGGTATTTCTTTTTGGGGGGGATGCACAGCTGGCCAAAATCATTATAGTAGATTTTAACTTAAATTCCAAACTTGTGATCATAATTATTGTTATATTGCCTTCTGAGAATGAGTTAGCTGAAGGACTTTAAAAAGGTAAGATTTTTGATAGTGTGGTCTATTAATTTTTAGAATGGATTTCTCATGTCAGCACGTAGTCTTCGATGAAAGGAGGCATTTTCGAAGGTAATATAGGAGGGGATAACATAAGTAAATTAAATTAAAATGAATGTAGAACAATTTTTCACTGCGCTGAGCAGGTTCCCTTTTACCACTTTAAATCGAAATTGACTCGTATAAAAGTGAAATATTTTATATGAAATTGATAGGAAAATATGAGTCTGCAAATAAAATTCCGAACAATTTTTTGTATTCGTATTTAAAACCTTTCTACTATACCTTCTTTAATATTTTTTCCCTCAGAGGTTGAAAAGAGGTATGCTCTATAGAATGCCAACAAAAAGTTCAAATTCATATTATTTCTGCAAATGCTTATTAATCCCCATTAGGAAGAATTACATGAAATATGGAAGTATTTTAAAATATGAAATTTTCTTAGTTCAGTCAAATATATTTTTTGGGATATATATGAATATTGGAACAAGTTTTGTTTTGCTACCACAAAGCAATTAGAAACAAAACTTATCAGACATATTTCAGGTAAAACTTTTATTTACATTCACATCACTTTTACACTTAAATTAATAGGCAGATATCCTTCTCTAAAAAAGACTGAAAAGAAACCACGAAACACACGCACGAACAGCTGGCCACAAACTGGAGACAAATGACTATTGCGAAGCGCTTGTTTTAGTCGCGATTTTTCCTTATTCCACACTTAAACTACGTGTCTCCGAGGTTTAGCGGTTGCCATGGAAACTACACCTCACTTATTACGCGCTCGAGTTAGTCCATGTTTATTGGTAGGAGTTTTCGCTATTCTCCTGCTATTCAGGGCTTAAGCACAGAATAAATTTTACACCACGTTTATTGGTAGGGCTGGATATGTCCAAACTTGGAATTTTGACTTGAACATTTTATGTATTTGAACATTGTTCACAACGCGCAAAGTTATAATCTACTCAGGCATCACCAATTTATCAATAATTTGAAAACAACATAGACATCCCTACGAACTTCATAGTTGGTGCCGCGAACGCATGTAATTTCCGTGGCTGGCCACCAAGACCTCGCTCACGCACTCGCTTCCTTGACCTCGCGCGAGAGGCGGCCACGCCGACCTTGCGGGGAATTACGAGGAGCGGAAGCGGCGCGCTGCGGATCGATGCTGTTTACGTCTGCAGGCGGCACGCTGCTCCACGTGCTTAAGCACCGGAAGCAAGCACACGGTACGCGCAGGTGTCTCCTTCGCGCAGAGGAGCCTGAGAGCCATTGCCGAGAGCCACACGGAAGGTGGGTGCAGGGATAAACACTATTGTCTCGAGCTCTGCTCATATGATGCCACTCTCTACATAAGGAACAAAACGTTCTTTCTTATCGGATTATAGAAACAAATGATTGTTAGTGAAAACGATAAACTAATATTAGGTTTCTTTCAAAACCTTCGTGTCATCAATAAATTAAAAACCCGTAAAAGGCAAATAAAAATGTAATCGTCACTCACATTATACTTTTCTAGCTGGTTAATGAATTTCTCTCAGTTTCACAAATTTCTGTCGACTGTAAATTGAAGGAACATGAGTAGAATCAGAATAGGGAGAAGGAGGAATAGTAGAAACACGAGGAAGAGAATGGAAAGGAGGAGTATAATAACAAGGTAATGAAAGGGAAGAAGAAACACAACATGAAACAAAAAAATTAACATCAAAAACGAGAAGGATCGAGAGTAGAAGAAAAAGGAGAAGAACGAGGAACAGGAGAACAAGAAGAATAAGAAGTAGGAGAGAAAAGGGCGAGCAGGAAGAGAAGAAAAAGGAGGAGGAGTACAAGAAGAAGAAGAAGAAGAAGAAGAAGAAATGAAGGAGAGGGAGGTGAATAAGAAGGAAGAGAAGAAGAATAAGCCGAAGGATAAGAATATGACGGAGAGGAGGAGATTAAAATGAAGAAGGAGTAGAAGAAAAAGTGATAAGAAAAAAGATGAAGAGAACTAGGAAAAAAACAAACAAACAGAAGACAAAAAAGAGAAGAAAAAGGTCAGAGAATATAAAGAAAGAAAAGGAAAAAATAAGGAGAAGAGACGATGGAGAAGTACTAGAATGAGAAGGAGTTGAAGAAGGAGATGGAAAGAAGAAGAAGCGAAAAAAAAGGTCATAAAAAAGTAGAAAGATATTTCGACTTAGCTACTGAGTGTTGTGTTTTGACCACTACTGAGTTCTGTATTGTTTAAATGTTTTGTGTCTCGTGTGCACATGATTTCTCTATTCCCCGCCCCCGTGCGTCACCTCTCCCGTCGGTTGGGCATTACCTTTGTATTTTGCGGTTTGCTTCTGCAAGCGACGTGGGTCGGGAGCCGCAGGGGCGAAGGGGCTGCGCTGGGAGGCCTCCCCGCCGGTGCGGGGCTGCAGCTGGAGGGGGATATTTGTTGGCCTCATTTCATAGACAACTGTTCTCACGCCGCCATTGGGGATTTCAGAGGAAACTACATTTGATGACGCTAGTACGTGTATTGAGAGCCTCTTTAAATATACTGATTATTTCGGGGTATATCGGTTCGTGTTATAGTTATTTGACTCTAAAGTAGAGAGTGTCTGTCATTCATAGATTATGTTTAGATAGAGCATGTAGCTAAGTGGTAAAATTTGCACACTTCGTTATTTGCTTTCTGTTTAAAAGATATGAATGGGGAAAACCCTTACCTGTATGTTTTTCCATGAAGGTTTCCGCGTTCCCAAAGGCCAGCCTTCTAGTCACAGAGGGGGTTGCCTTCCTCCGCTTTCAATTGGCGATTACGCATACGGACATTTCAGCACCACTAAAAATTATTTCGAGACACTCTTCCAAGAGGGTGATCAATACCTGAAAAAAAAAAATAGCTGCGGATGGTTGAGGGAAACCAGGAGGAAGATAGGCTGCCTACGAACTGGATTAATGAATGGTTATGAAAATAATGTAATAAACATGAATGATGCATGAATGACGGTAAAAGAAATAATCAAGAAGAAATAACCAAAAGAGAGAATATTGTTAGTATTAAGAAAAATAATTATTCAAGTTAAGTTTGCCTTTGTTTGTACACAAGTAACTGTGCGATTAGAAAAGGCGAAATTAAGTTAGTTTAAGTTGTTAAGAGAAGCTGCTTAAGCCGTAAGGCATTGTCACCGACTTACAAAAATAAATTCGCGCCTCCACAGGGGTATTGCGGAGGGGAAATTGAAAAAGCTCGCATGAGCTGCGCGCGAGGAACCGACCAGTAGAAATCGGCCCGCGAGTCGCAGCGGCAGACAGCGCCGCCGGTCGCCAACCCCGCACCGTTAGGGCGGAAGAGAAACTCAGACCGCGGGGGGCGGGGCAGGTGGGCGGGCGGGCGCACCCTTTGCCGCCCCCGTGGGCCCACGCAATAAACCGCGGCCGCACCGCCATTACGCGCGATTGTGCCGTTGCGCCGAGACTCCTTTGCAAAAGGCGCCGACGTCAGCCTTACCAACTCACGGGATTTTCCACCAATCTTTCTTGGCTGGACGAGACGCCAGCCCAGTGACGTCTTAGCGAACTTATGTAGAGCAATGGGAATGCAACACCTAAATACACTAAACGTTCATTGATATTCACACTGTCGACCAACAAGTGATGACTTCATAAATACATTACTACTTTTATTCCTGAAATACTAGTTTCAATTTTCTCTGTCTGTTCTTCACATCTTCTTATCCTTGTGTCTCCTCATTTGACCCGTCAAGAACTACAGGAACTCATCTGTTTTTCACGGAGGTACAAGACCAAACATCGTAATTTCTTCCACTAATTATTTGGAACATTTAGACCGTTTCTATACCACATTACGTGTTTTGTCTTATACGTCCATCATTTATAACTTGCCACCTTGTCTTGGCTATATTTTTCTCAAAGATCAAAACTGACAATATTTCTCACAAGCACCGCGACATTACATCTTTGGAGATTCAACGATGTGCCAAAATTACATCTTATACCATCTGCCGTATGCCACTCCCTTTTATACGGCAGAGTTCTTTAGCGAAATGTACATAATGTAACAAATGTGAGTGAATGAACAAGAAAATCAAAATAACTAAGATGAAAAACAAAAAAAATATTACTGACTATTAAGGAAAAAAATAAAAACAAATATCCACGTTTGGTATGCCAGAGGCCACACGTATTATCTGTACCATTAGAGTAAGCTAAAATTAAGTTATTTAATAAGAAGGGCCCCCTCTAGATCCTTAAGTCGTTGCACAAGTACAAAACTAAATTGCCACCCGTTGAAGATGTCGTGAAGAGGAATTCGGGAAACGGGGTGTGTTGGCAGGCCTGCGTGCGCCGCCGCCCCGGCCGGCGCGCGAATCCGCCCGCCTTGCACCCCCTGCGCTCGGGGTCGGTGACCGCGCCGGGCGGCGGTTGGGTGGCGGGGAGCGCGCGGTCGTGGACCCCGCGGGCCGGGGCCGGGGCCGGGGCCGGGGCCGGCGCGGCGCCGCCTCAATGGCCGAGTGCTGAATTATGCCGCGTGTCCTTCTCCAGGGAAATATATGGATTGCCCCTTTGCTGCATCGTATTTCATCCCTCTCCTCTCCGATGACAAGGGTATTTGCAAAGCTTCGAGGGATACGCAACGCTTGGGAAAGCAGGTAAAAACAAAGCAGCGATCGCGATTGCAGTTTTGTTCGTTCGGAGCAGGGGATCCCAGCAAGATCGGTATAAACCCCCTAGGGGTCCATGAAATCTTATAGGGGTCAATGGTGATCAAGGGGGTCGATTGGGGGTCAATAGCCAAATATGAACCGAAGCCTGATTAGAAGACTATAATAAAAATCCTATTGATTACAAACAAATATTAATGAACTTAATAGTTTTCTGATGTAAAGCAACCGAACGTAATAAATTATAAATTCGTTCCTCTTCTTTAGTCTCCGTCCTTTATCCTTAAAGTTAGGATGTTTAGAAAACTCAAATAATTATAACTATACATTCACAACGATGTATCGGTTACACAGAAGAAAATTCTTTCCGCACAAAGCAGAGAAGAAATGTTGAGGAACGTTTTTAAAAAACTTCACATTTTCTAACAATTGCATGACAATTAAGATTAAAAACTAAGCTTCTCAAGCACAAGTGTCTTCAATTATTGGAAATCGAGGTATTTGTGTAAATATTGGAGTAGGAAAGAGTTATTTTTAAAGCGTTTATATGCAAATCATTGTGTCATAATCGAGGATGCACTGTATTAGGGAGAAAATGCAAGGGAGTCGATGAAAGAAAAAGGTTGGGAATTCCTGATCTATAATATCAGTCTTGATGTCTGACGTGCACACGTGTTTCGTGTCTACATTTACAGGTGTAGATAGAAACAAGTGAAAAATATGAGAGTACAAAATAGGTGATTAAAATTTTTTGTAGATACACATTCATTTAAATCAATGCGAAAGGCGTCTATTTTAATCAAATGCGAGTTTTCGACATAATCTCATTATTTTGGAATAAGAATCGAAAAATAAAGTAATTGATATTAATATGATTTCAATTTCTTCAACTGTGGGAATTGGAGTCCCTACTAATGTTGATATGTAAATCAAGTTTTAGATTGTTAACCCCTATATGTTACTTTTGACGTAATATTCGTAATGAGGAAGTAGATAAACCGCCTTGGATTGGTGTTGCAAACGGTTGGCAAATCAGAGTTTTCTGACCCCAGGAAATGACAGGAAAACATTTGTTTTGAGTTGTTTCGTCAATGAATCCTACTATTACAATCTGCGATGGTTCCAGTACACGTAATCTCTAGCACTTAAAAAATGACGAAATGCAATAAAGAACTAGGAAGTACATTTGTTCTACCAAAATGATTGTGTAAGTTCACTTACTAGAGGTATGTTTCACACTAAAAGCTTTTTTTTCACTGGTTCAAAAAAGGAGTATTTCATAAGATCACGTGAATATTTCTAGCATAATAGATTAGTTATTCATTTAGCAGAGATAATAAAATCGCATTCGAGGCAACTAAAACGGCTTGATACGAACCACAACAAAAGGAAATGTTTTATGACATTTTCAGTCATACAACATGGATAATAGGTTTTACTTCGCCTTCATTATCGATTCTGCTAACCGGGAAATGTCTAATAAACGTACCTATTAGTGCAATCTATTATTATACCAATGCAGACGGACTTCAGGAAGTGCATCGATGAAGTCTACAGTTTGGACTCTCCTTAGGACACAATGATAAACTTGTTTTATGAATACGCTAACACTTCACTGGAATGACGTCTTTGGACCAATGATAAATTATCAAGGGAATATATTCATGGGGAGAAAGCCCCAATGAATGGAAAAAGTTCGTTTAATCTGGAAAAGAACTGAAGCCTCCAAATATCTCATTAACTACTCCTATCACTTAGAGGTGAATCGTTAGCTTTCCATGGTCACCATGATTCCGGTTCGGTGGCGACTATTTGCAATGAACCTTCTGAATTTTTGAGAAGAAACTTGAAACCGATATGAATTTGATACAAAGGCAGCAAAACAAGACGAGCAAAAAGGTCTATTATTATAATAATGTCATTTGTAGCGCAGACTCAAGTGTGTGACGAACTGAACTTCTACCGGCCATATATTCCTTCTTATTTGGAGAATTATTATGCATAACATTTCAATGTATGCAATGACTGTATACACTATTTGCATTCCCCTATGCTATTCACAGGTAGCAAAGAGCCCTCATGCTTTTAACAAGTTGGGTAAGCCAATATAAACAACCGAATTGATCAGCAGACAAGTAATTTCATAGTTCATAAAACGGTTCCCAAACTTTTTGTCTCGATTTACCAATAAAGAGTTTATATTTGGACAAACGTGAAAATAAAAAATAAAATACATCTGGATTTATCTTCTCGAGTACACAGGTCAAAATATATTCTCGCAGAAGTATAACTCTTGCCTCCTCACTTACGGAGTGCATCCAAATATACATTCTGAAAGGCCCTAACTACATAATTTTTCTAACCCGTTCCAGAACCATGCGTGCAACAATAATTCTGTGTCCATCCTACAAGGTCAGTTCGCCGCATCCAGGAGCCAAGGAGGGGCGGAGCGGGCGCGGCTGGTCCCGGGTTCAGCAACCCGCGCCCGTGGGCGGCGCGACGCGGCGCTGTGTGGGAATGTTGCACCGCGGGCGATAAAGGTCGGGCGCGCACGCAGCGGCGCAAGGGCGTTATCGCGCGCCCTGCCGTCAGCGCGCGCGGCGGAAGCCCGCACACCTGCGCGCCCCTCCCCGCCCCGCCAAGCGCCGCCTCACCCCGTCCGCCACAGCCCGCCCCGCTCGCCCCGCGCAGTGATCCCGCCGCGCCAGGATACATTTAGGAAAAGGGGATATCAAAAAAGTTCTAATACAATACAGAACATCTAGTACGAACATCGAAATGCGTACTCTGACCGGGAGCACCTAGGGTTCGAGTCCCGATGCACACTAGCTAAATAGCTAGATCGAATTCAGTCGCTGTTTGGAGAAACATTCTAGCGGTCGGCTGCTCTGATCGGTAGTTTTCCGTGGTTTCTCCGATTTACAATAGGACAATGTCAGAGCAGTACCCTTATAAACCATTTCTTATACATACACACGCGCACGCGCACGCGCTACACTACCACACATGTCGGGAGAGCAGTCGGGAGCTTGGAGCTCGTCCTGGCTGGGCAGAGCCCCGCTGGTGGGAGATACCTGGCTGGGGAAAACGCATGCCGACCGGTAGCGCGGCGCCGGATCTCGCTGTACAACGGGGGAAGACCACCGATACCTCTCGCAATAAAATTACGTAGTACACTTATGGGACTAATGAACTTACCAGTTGACGCGCCCGAAATCACTGTTCAATCAATCAATCAATCGATCAATCAATGGAAATGCGTATTTGCAATTCCTTGGCAATAAGTGATGAACTGATGAATGTGTTACGAATCAAGGCAGCTAAATGCAAGGCATAAGACTGTTAAATTAGAAACGGTAGTAAATTTGAAATTAATGGAATGAGACAAAAAAGTGATCAATTCATTGACGGAAAAAATTCAGTTTGTCAAAAAAATACTGACAATTAGAAAGGAGAAAACCTTTCGTAGTGTACTTTCTTACAATTAACTTGTTGAAAACGATCATGTTGTCATTTGTGTAAGTCAGATGAAAATAACAGAAACCTATCAAAAAGTGAAAGTAACGGGGATATTCCTATGAATGTTGTTGTTTATTTATTTGTTTATTAATAAACAAATAAAGGTTGTTTGTTTTTTGGTGATTCCGGGCGCGATAACGGCTAAGGTCAGTAGTCCCGTAAACGTAGTGCATATTTTCCCTCGGGAGGTGGCGATGATCTTCTTCCGCAGAACATAAGTAATTATTTTTCACTTCTTTTAGTACTTTGATTGCCATTTGACGAGGAAGAGCGTGTCGAGCGCGCGCTTGCGTGCGTGCGGGGTGGTTTCGCCCCACTGCGTCGGTGGTGGCCGGGCGGTCGCGAACCCTGCTGCGATAGGGCGTTCGCGATACGCTATCGCCAGATGCCGCAGTCGCAGCCGCAGCCGCCGCCGCCGCCGCCGCTGCCGCTGCAGCCGCGTGCTTCGCCAGGGCAGCGCATTCTTCGCCAACGCGTCTCGCGTGAGCCCGCGTTGGCGGCGAGCAGCCAGCCGCGCAAAAATGTGGCAGAAGTGCTCCGTCATGTTTAGAAAACACGTCAGAAGATGCAAAAAGACAGGCAGACGGACAGACAGACGGACGGACGAACGGAAGGACATACGGATGGACAGACGGACAGATGGACAGACGAACGTACGGATAGACGGACACAGGCAGACACAGACAGACAGACACATAACTCAAGGAAGTTATTTGCTTCATATACGAACAATAATTATCCACATTTTCGGTATCAGGCTCCCACAACACGAGTTTTGCGTCGAGAAATTGTCTTTCTGCACGGCAACATTACAATACTTTCTAGCCGCAAGTCGTATGCGAAAAAATAAAAATTGGTAGAAAATTCACAAATATATAGAATTTTAAGGTAATAAAGCGTCTTACTGAGAACTAGTGTTAATACATATTAGCTATCGGTCAATTTTGTATAATAGTTTTTTACAGACAATTTCTCTCCCTCTTTTTCAACCGTCAAAGACGAATTAGTGCTGCAACGTCTTTTATTACAATGCTCCCCAGGAAGCTGAAACCTGCTTTCTTCCTCGGGTACTGTATTTCTATGTCTGCATCGTATGTGTCATAGGTTGTTGATTGGAGAAATGCAATCACTACCTCTCCTGAATCAAAAGAACGTTTCTAATGTCTTTTGAATGCGTAAATAGTCTGATCGTGATGAATTATGAGGATGATGATGAGCATGGAGTGAATGACATTTAACCATACTTGTGCGAAACGTTCATTCGCCTTCTGTTTATCGCAAGGGGACTCAGCCCCGCATTTGAGCAATTCAACAACAGGCATTCAATTCAGGCAACATTCCTCAAATGTCACGTCTCAACACTCAAATGCCATCTATGTCAACAACGTGGGCCGGAGGTGTGCCAAATTCACGTACCAGCTCAGATATGCACATTCAGAATTATGTGGGAATGCAGAACTCTCCTAAAAATACTTTGCAACGGCATCCTCACCGCAAATGCAAAGAGAAACCTCCCTCATATGACACCAAAGGCTAGTATCTTGAAAAGCGTAACGAGTGATGGAAGGGGCGCTAGTAACGTGAACCCTGTCATGGATCATTTCTACTGACATCCATCATCAAATCAGGGGCTCCACTAAAAACATATGTTTTCTATCCTCTCTCTTGAAACAACTATTCAAACAATAATTACTCCTCGAGTCTCCTACGGTGTTTCGTACCGTTATCTTCCATCAATTTACCTCAAAAATAACTATAAAATATATACTTTTTATTATTACAAAACAAGTAGTAATTAATTTTATTCTTAAGGGTTCTTCTTTATTCTTTCGAATTAAAATTTGACAGATTGTCAACGGTACCGTACCTTCGAACTATCACCACCACGCCCATTGTCTTCTCTGCCGCCGCCCCACCTCCAACGCCGGGGTGAACGACCGGAGGTGGCAGGCGACCAGTGCAGTGCGTTCCGAATTTCTCCGAGGGCGGCGTGGGCGAAGAGAAAGGTCGTGTGGGTGGGGGGAGGAAGGCGGGAGTGAAGTGGAACGGAGAGAAATGGCGTAGGAGTGTGGGAGAGGGGGGGTTAGCGCACGGGGGAAGGGAGAGTGCAGTGCGTGACTGGATTGATGCTGGCAAGGAGGGAGATGCGGCGATTGATTCTCTGCGATATAGCGAAAAGGTATCAATACCATAGTGAAATTTCGATTCGTCAATATTATCGGAGCTCAATAATGCAAAATCGATTGTCAATATTTGTCAATATTTTAATCTCTAACTATTGATTCTGTAACATGGCGCAGACTTTCTCATACTATTCGTAGATGTTATATAAAATGATAATTATTTACAAAATTATGTACGGCTAATATTTCAACTATCGTGAGTAAATCTCGCTTCAACAAACCGCTTGGAACAAACACAGCATATTCAGTTTGAAGAAAGTTTTAAAACGAACTTTACAATTTCCTTCATACCTTCACAGACGCTCCATAATTTGTTTTAAGTCCATTTGCGATCTTCAGCAAAATTTGGAATTCATAAATGAGAACTCGTAACTATTAAAAATGCTCACACTACAGAACTCTTTTAAACGTAAATTTAGGAACATCATTTCCTTTTTATTTTTTTTTTTATTTTTCGAATTTCTAGCTTGCGGTTAAATAATTATTTTCATTCCATAAGTTTTCAAAAATATTTCCTTACTTTTATTGCCTGTTTATAATTTTTTTAGAGCTATTTCGTGTAATTCGTTTAAAAATATACTTCTGGCAACATTTTTTAATTGGCGATACTCTTATACTCTTATTTCCGTCTCACCTTATCCATGTTACATGATATTTCTGTCTGACACAGAACTACAAATATTGAGAGCAAACATTCTCACTCAACAAAATCCGTGTTAGCACGGCGTTTTCTGGCCACCGGCGCAAATAGTAACTTCTTTCAAATACGAAACACTACATATACCTCCAGTATTACGCACTCTTCATCACAGCCAGTATATTCGCTAACGAGATGAACAATATTCTGTTCATTTTCAACGTATTTCAATCAAATAAACCTAATTTTAACCTCATCATGTCATCTAATACGATCTGGTACATGAAAAATAACAACATGTTAAACATAATGATATATTGAAAAATAATACATTGCATTTGGCATTCGCTGCCTAAGATTTCTTAATGCAGCCAACTTGCATAATGTACTTTGGCTTTCGATTTGTCAACCAACATATGTTAATAAATCAAGCCATAGTTCTGACATTTCCTACATATATATATATATATATATATATATATATATATATATATATATATATATATATATATTGAAACCCATAATATGTGTTTCATTACACTAATTAGATCATTAGTGTAAGAAACCAATTGCTATTTTGAACTGCGTGGTGCGCGCGCTGAGCGCGGCGCGCCGGGGCCGGCGAGCAACCGCTGCCACCGCCGACGGTGCCTCCGCCGCCGGGAGGCTAGCGTGTGAATTTCGGTTGGAACTGGGCACCGCGCACGTGCAAAAGTTCGTTACGAGAATCGCGGACGAGAGCCGTTGGCAGAGCGCTGACGAGAGAGACGTGAGCGGAGCGGCGACAAGTGCGGACGTACGGCGAGAGTTCTCCGCCGGTGTATGGACGCATAGAACATTGCGACGTATTTTACGTATTATTAGGAACCGCAAAGTGATTGATGTGTAAATAGAACATTAGAAGTATCAGTATAGTGAAAGATTAGTGTTGGTAGAATAATTGATGTTGTTCTTATTAGTTGGCGCGGTGGAAACATTCTTGAAATTGCGCGGTACAGGACTGTGACCAGTATACGGAGTAGGCGCGGGTTGTGTAATTAAACCCACTGACGGACAGTGATTCGAGGAAGGTGCGAAGCCGAGGTGTCAAGATCCTGATCGGGGAAGAATTGTTGGAGCATCAGCCGTGGGCGATTACCACGCCATCCGACGCTGACGGCCCGCAGCAGTAGCAGAGGTCGACAATCCTGTCGGCACGAGCGGTTCTACGAACATCATAGGTATTCGTTCGGGGCCCCGCAGGTATGAGAAATGGATTTCACTCTTAATCTTGGTACCAAGGCAGAGTGTAAAAACGTTGTCTAATGATGTAAATAACGAATTTGATTTAAAATAAATCTTGTTTATAATTGTATTTCAATTTATGATTAACCACCCCAACGTTGCACCAACTTATCCAGGGATCCATTCACGTAAAAGATACCCTCTCTTAGTGTTGTATTGCAGTGAAAATACCCGGAACAACCAGGTATGTCACAGCTGGCGCCCGAACAAGTGGAAAACGTATAGTTAAGAAATGCGGCCTTAGGAAAGTTGGTGAAATGTTGGAAAATAATGTGCATGTAATGGATGTATAGTAATGCAGGGTATAGATGAGAAGCAGGCAGTGCATAGTGTATTATTATAGAGTACAAAAAAAAAAATAACAATACATGTGTTAGCAAAAACATGCACAAGTCAAGTAAGCATAATAAAATGTTGATAATCACAAAAATGTTGTTGCGTAATTAATTGCGGGCTGACATAGGCAATTATTTGTGAGCATCCAATATATAGTTAATATTGTAGTTACTGAGGTTATGAAGGTTATACATGTACATGTTACAAATAATATAATGTAATAGAATTCCAAATTTTGTAAGACATATTAATAATACTTGAACTGCTTGGCAATTTTTTTTTTTTTATAACATGGAAATCAAAGAAATGGGGAAGTAGTAATAATTCTTATGAGAATATAAAGGTGGTTAATAGTGTTGTACAAATTATGCACAAAATTGTTTTTTGCTGGGAACATTCACTCAGTAGTGCATTATCTATTGGTGATGGTAAAGTGTGGGGAATTTAGTAGAAAAGATACCAGGTTGGGAAATATATACCAGCAGTGTGAATGTTTGTTGTGAATATCTATATGATATTATTGAGGAAAATTCAGGGAGAAGATATGACATGCAAATGTGAATGATGATTATGTACATAATATAGCAATAAGTGCGTTGAAAAGTAATGTCAATTAACAAGGGATTTATTATAATTTGAAAGCATTTTTGTGTAATAGTATTAATGAGTCTATTAGCAGTGTATATGTGTTTAAAGGATAATAATATTATGTATTGTAAGGATGATGTTTATGTATTGGTAGGTGAATGGAAATTTATATGGCTATTGAATTAGTGTTATTGTGTTTTTGGTGGTGAGTGAGGGTTGTCCGTCATCAGTTAGCAATTGAAATAGGAGTGAATTAAACTGATCACGAAGAATATACAGGGTTGTGGCGGATATAGTGCATTCATAGGATAACTGTGGTAGCATTGTTAGGGGAGGCAATAGGAAAATTTGCGCGGATTTTAGGGAAGTGAGAATCGATCGGACAGTTCAAAGTAACAGAATGGAGGCGCAAAATGTAGTGCTGGACCGGGAGGAGAAGGCGGATGAAGTAAGGGAGATAAATGTAGGAATCGATAATAGTATATCATCGGAAAGCAGGGATAGTGGTATTGGAAGTCGGTTGGATGATACGCCAGGGGACAGCTTCAATAAAGATGTACAAATTACGTCAACTCCAATGAACCAGGCAGTAGGAAATCCGACTCGGGGGGGTGGGGAAAATACCCATAATGACCCCATACAGATATTGATGAAGATGTTCGAACAACAGAGCAGGAAATTAGATGACATGGGTGAACAGAATAGGATCGCGGAAGAACGGAGCAAGAAAGCGGCAGAAGATCAGAAGAAAGCGGCAGAAGATCAGAAGAAGCTGATTGAAGAACTATATGGAAAAGTAGACGAACAGAAAACATTCACAGAGGAGCAGAACAGGAAGTTAGCTGAAGAACTGAATAGGAAAGTAGAGGAACAGAATAAGAAGTTGGCTGAAGAATTGAATGGGAGATTAGATGAACAGGATAGGAAATTCGAGGAACGGATCAGCAAATTACAAGAGGAATTAAGTGGGAGAATAGGACGCGCCGAAGAACAAATTGAGTTAACGAAGAATGAGATGACTAAAATTGCGGAGCGGGTAGAAAGTCATGAGCAATGGACTGCCGAAGAATTAGGGAAACAGAAAAAGGAGTTAGAATCCCAAGTAATTAGTCTGGGGGGAGAATTAGAGAATAAGTTATGCCAGCAATTAGACGCTAAAACCGCTAAGCAGGACGAGAAAATTGAAAGGATGCAGTTAGTAGTCAAGGAAGAAATGCAGGAGAATAAGCGGGAATGTGAAGAGAAGGTTGTGTTACTACGAACAGAGATTGAACAAATAAAAGAATGCAAGGCATCCCCAATTGCAGCAAGCGGGACGGTACCATTTACCCCTCCAAGATCACTAAAATTTTCAGGAGACGGGAAAGAAAATCCATGTATATTTATGAAGGCAGCAGAACGACATCTAGATGTTATCAATACTTCGGAAAGGTGTAAAATACAATTATTATATTTAATGTTAGAAGGCAACGCAAGGATATGGGCCGATACATTTGATAAGTTTCCCGAATCAGTAAAGGCATTTAAAGATCGATTCCTTGAGCGGTATTGGAATGAGGAAATTCAAATTAATTTTAAAATCAGCTTAATGAATAATCATTACAACCAGTCAATGGGAAGTTTGCGGGAATACGCAACAAGGCGTATTATGGAATACAAAACGTTATCCCCACCGATGAGCGATCAGGAAATAATATGTGTACTGACAAGACAGTTCCCAGTTACGGTGCAGAATCTTTTACGTAGTGTGCAGCACACCGACCTGGAAAGATTCCAGAACGTGTTAGGAGGGTACGACTTGACATTTGCAGGCGTACCAAAGAATAGAAATGAAGGGAATGTTAATATGGTTAGATCGGAACGTAACCAGGGGCAAGGGAATGACAGGAGCAACGATTACCAGAGAAACCAACGCGGAAGAGGGGGAGACGGATGGAGACCAGAGCCGGGGAACCAGAGACCGGACTGGAACAGATCTAATTCAAACCGTACGGAGACGCGAGGCGGGGGCGGGAATGCACCCGACCGATTAGCACAGCCTAGCACAAGTAGTGATCAAGGACACTATTTAAACTAATAGAGTCCGCGGTGATAGGTGGCCCCATTGCGGACGCGGAAATCTATGACGTAAACGCGGTCTCCATAAACGCTATGCAGCCGGTAACCTACGATACCCAACCGTGGCGGAGATGTAAGAACTCAGCGGTCAGAATCAGGAAATGTCCCACGATATCGATAGAATGTGAAGGCATAATTAAAGAAGCTTTAGTGGATACAGGGTGCACGACTACAGTAGTATCAGAAGAAATGTATGAGGAGTTAAAAGCAACGGGAAAAGAAGTAATGTGTTTGCCTATGAATAGGGCGTATGTGATTGGGGCAACTCAGAAGAAGTCAAGCCCCATCACAAAACAAATCATGTTTCAAGCTAGGATTGGCAACCAAGTATATGAGATGGTGGCCCTGGTAGTCAAAAAATTATTGTATTCGGTAATCATAGGGACGGATTTTCTGGTCGATCACAGAGCAATTATAGATCTAGAACGGCAGGTGGTAGAACTGGGGAGCCAGGCGGTAGGATTTGACCTGGGGATGGACGAAGAATACGAAGCGTGTACGGGCGTAATGGCGGAAGATTCATTAGAAGAACAGCTGAGGCAGCAAACGGAGAAGATTGAGGTATTAAATACGCGTTACAAAGAGCAACTACTGCAGTTGTTGTTGGAAAATAAAGAAGTCTTCCAGAAGAATCGCGCCCCAATCAAGGGATTCACATTTCGAATACAACTGACGGATACGACGCCATTTCGACAGCGCAATTATCCGATACCAGCTGCGCTGAAGCAAGATGTCGCAGAATTATTGGCAGCAATGGTGAATGATGGAATTATAAGAAAGGCACAGACATCCTACACCAACCCAATCGTGATCGTCAAAAAGAAAGATGGAGGAATACGATTATGTTTAGACGCTCGAAGACTAAATGCGGTAACAAAACCACATAGGGATGCTCCGTTACCGGTGGAGGAAGTATTGCAGAGGTTCGGAGGGAACATCGTTTTCTCCAGTACCGATTTCAGTAAAGCTTACTGGCAGATGCAAGTGGCGGAAGAGGATCAGCAGTATACAGGATTTGCATTTGAAGGAATATGTTACGTGTTTTGCAGGGTGCCATTCGGGCTACGAAATAGCGGAGCTGCATTGATTCAATGTGTTGACAAAATATTGCAAGGGAAGCTACAAAATAGGATTACAACATATGTGGACGACATAGTTTTGCAGGCCAGATCAATAGAACAGCATTTTGAAGATCTAAGAGAGTTATTTCACATACTGAAAGAAAACAATTTGGTATTGAACGTGAAGAAATCAAGCTGGTTTACTAAGAAAATAGAATTCCTGGGTTACGTGATAAATACAGATGGAATTAGTATGAAGCCGGAAACCATCGAGGAGATCAAGAAGATACCACCACCGAAGACAATCAAGCAGGTACGCAGATTCATTGGCACTTGTAACTATTACGCCAGATTTTGCCCGCAATTTGCGGAGGCGATGCATCCATTTTACCAATTAACAAAGAAGGACAGAAAATGGAAGTGGGATGAAACATATCAAGAAGCATTCGAGAAAGTTAAAGAAATGTTTTATAATAGTTGTTTTATTGCACATCCGGACTTTTCAAAGAAGTGCGTGGTACAGACAGACAGTAGCGATTTTGGCATGGGTGCGATGCTATATCAGGTATTTGACAATCAGGAGAAAATAGTAGCAATAGCCAGTAGAACGTTAAAAGGACCCGAACTCCGATTTTCGGCCACGGAAAAAGAGGCAAACGCTATCATATGGGCTGTAGCAAAATTTAAACCTTACTTGAAAGGGAGACACTTTACAATAAGAACGGATCATCAAGCGCTCACGTTTTTAAGTCGATGCCACTTGCAAAACGATAGACTACATAGATGGGTACTCGCATTACAGGAGTTCTCCTTTGACATAGAACATTGTCGCGGGACCCAAAACCATTTACCGGATCTTCTAAGCAGACACGAACCAGGCAGGGACAATAAGTACGCTAACGCTAGGGAGTTCCACGTAATGGCGATCGATTTAGGAATTGCGAAATCACCCTTATTCGACTGGAACGACCTTATCAGGTTACAAGAACGTGACGGCGAAATCCGCAAGATCAAAAGATTCAAACAAGGTCAGATGGCGGAAGAAGAGGCGGAATTCGCCACGTTGCAACAAAAGGAGGATAGGTGGAAGGTGGTACAGGAAGCTGTACTAATTAAAACAAAGGACAACCCAGAAATATGGAGAATTTGGATACCTCAGGCTTGCACTAAAGAATTAATCAAATTTGCGCATACATCATTGGCACATTTTGGTGCAGAAAAAATCTGTCAAGTTTTACAGTCCCTATGCTATTGGAAAGGAATGCGGAAACAAATTAGGCAGGTGATAAATTCATGTATGACATGTCTGAAGGTAAAACATACCAATCGGAAGTATGACGGCCCAATGCAGAACATTATACCAACAGAGAGAAATGATTTGGCTGCACTGGACGTGTATGGACCACTGCCCCGTGCAGAGCACGGTAATAAATATATATTCGTAATCATGGATGTTTTTTCGAAATTTGTCCAAGTGTATCCAATCAACAAGGTAAATTCCAGGAATTGCTTAAAATTGGTGCAAAGGTTTATTCAAATCGCTGGTTCATATAAGAGGATATTATCGGACCATGGAACAATGTTCACAAGTGAGAAGTGGGAAGAAGGTATACGCGGAATGGGGGCAATTCCCATCCATTCGTCGGTGCGCCATCCTCAATCGAACCCGTCCGAACGAATAATGAGAGAGCTATCGAGGTTATTTAGAACATACTGTAAACATGACCATACAGCATGGAACAAACTAATTCCGGACATCAACCGATGGCTGAACCACATCCCGCATGATAGCACAGGAATTTCCCCATGGGAAGCTCACTTCCAAAACAAACCGCCCCATATTTTATATGCGTTGGAAAGACCTGAGATATCGCAAGAACCAGCTAAAACATCAGAACAAATATACCAAGCACTAGTGAAGTCTGGGAAGGAAAGGAAATCGAAAGTAAAGAAGAAGATCCACAAGTTCAGTGAAGGGCAACTAGTGTTACTACGTGTTCCCAAGGTATCAAACCCAAATTTGAAACTGTATGCGAAATTTTTCCCATTATATGAGGGACCGTATGTGATAGATAAAGTTACGGACAAGAATGTGGCCAAGTTACTTAATAACAAACGAGAAGTGGTGGGACACTACAATTTCCATAACTTAAGACCCTGTCCTACAGGGATGGAAAATAGTGAAATGTAAATAACTGTAATATTAGTGTTAATATAAGTAATCACATGTTAAGTCGATTCTAGGTTATAAGTGCATATAGGATGTTGGGCAACAGGCAAGACAGTGTGACCATCGGCAGTGACGATATTATTAGTGTGAATTTTTCCAGAAGCGGGAAAAATTCAAAAAAAAGAAAGGGGGGGTGATGAAACCCATAATATGTGTTTCATTACACTAATTAGATCATTAGTGTAAGAAACCAATTGCTATTTTGAACTGCGTGGTGCGCGCGCTGAGCGCGGCGCGCCGGGGCCGGCGAGCAACCGCTGCCACCGCCGACGGTGCCTCCGCCGCCGGGAGGCTAGCGTGTGAATTTCGGTTGGAACTGGGCACCGCGCACGTGCAAAAGTTCGTTACGAGAATCGCGGACGAGAGCCGTTGGCAGAGCGCTGACGAGAGAGACGTGAGCGGAGCGGCGACAAGTGCGGACGTACGGCGAGAGTTCTCCGCCGGTGTATGGACGCATAGAACATTGCGACGTATTTTACGTATTATTAGGAACCGCAAAGTGATTGATGTGTAAATAGAACATTAGAAGTATCAGTATAGTGAAAGATTAGTGTTGGTAGAATAATTGATGTTGTTCTTATTAGTTGGCGCGGTGGAAACATTCTTGAAATTGCGCGGTACAGGACTGTGACCAGTATACGGAGTAGGCGCGGGTTGTGTAATTAAACCCACTGACGGACAGTGATTCGAGGAAGGTGCGAAGCCGAGGTGTCAAGATCCTGATCGGGGAAGAATTGTTGGAGCATCAGCCGTGGGCGATTACCACGCCATCCGACGCTGACGGCCCGCAGCAGTAGCAGAGGTCGACAATCCTGTCGGCACGAGCGGTTCTACGAACATCATAGGTATTCGTTCGGGGCCCCGCAGGTATGAGAAATGCATTTCACTCTTAATCTTGGTACCAAGGCAGAGTGTAAAAACGTTGTCTAATGATCTAAATAACGAATTTGATTTAAAATAAATCTTGTTTATAATTGTATTTCAATTTATGATTAACCACCCCAACGTTGCACCAACTTATCCAGGGATCCATTCACGTAAAAGATACCCTCTCTTAGTGTTGTATTGCAGTGAAAATACCCGGAACAACCAGGTATGTCACAATATATATATATATATATATATATATATATATATATATATATATATATATATATAATGTTTATCACGTTTCATAAACTTTGTCGTAATTATAATTTAATTCACTTTTACTTCCCACAAGGAAAACTTATAATTTACTTACGTAAATATCAGGAAAAAAAGGCCATTTCTTTTCTAAAGATTAGCAGGAAATTAATATTTTCGATGATGACACTGCAATATGTGTTTGAATTCAATGATTTTAATTCACGCCTGTGGGTTTTGAAAGTAAGGACAACACATGTATGAGCTTGGGAAGTGTCGCGAGGTCTGCCGGCAGGGTGCAGCGTGGAGCCCTTCTCGATGCGAGCGCCAAATGCCCCCAGGGCGTGAGAACCGTCGCCTGCAGGCATGTGTTCGCCGCGCCGCGTTCCCTTCCCGCATCTAAATATAAAGCGCCGAAAAGCGCGCACTCGCATTGTGTCAGGGGTCATGGCCCACCGGCGCCCTTCCCCCCTCCTCTCCCTCGGCCAACCTCCACAGGGGGAGGGGTGGGGGAGGGGTGGTGTTTGGGGTGCGCGGAGAACCGGGCGCGCCGTCAGCCAGAGGTCTTTGACACCTCTACCACCACGCCCCCTCCGCTCCTTCCGCCGGCCGGCGCTAGCCACCCCTACGTCACACGTAAGGGGGGAGGGACGAGGAAAACCTGACGAAGGTTGAAGCTCTTGGACCACTATTGGACGAGGCAGAGGAGTCAACGGTAGACGGATTCTGCTTAGGGTTAACGAGGCACAGTATTATCTCGGTTGCTGCCCATGTAATGACGAAAAAGGTAAAGCAGGCTTGGGGAACTTCTAGTATGATTTACAGTTTGACAGTTACTGTTCTTGCATACCAAACCGCGATTAAGTTGAAACGAAACTGAGAATTATTTCCCTTCAGTTGCGTAATATGTGAAATATTACCAGTCTCAATACGAAATTACTTTAAATTATACATTTCTACACTATGTGATTTGGAATTAAATAATATTGCAAGTGCATTTGAATTATCTTAGAAAGATAAAAAAATAGTTGAAACAATCACCTCTATTTTACGTTTTAGAAGCGCAGAAAGGCAAGCTCCCTGTAATTCAGCAATCTCATTTTATTTTTATGCTAAAAGTTACCATTTTTGAATTAGTATATCAGAAATAGTTTCCTAGGTGTCGCCTTTTAATGTACGCTTAGAAATGAAAATATACAAGCCAGTTTTGTAAATAATGATCCATTCAAAAATTGTTATTGTACTTGATTAATATAAAAATGAAGGTATCTTGGTGCAATTTTCCTGTACTCTGTAAAAAAGATAAAGTTAAATGAAAAATCATAATCTAGTTGCCAGCATATCCTAAAATGCCGCAGTGTCTGCGACTTTCCACATGTATACCATTTCTAACCGCAGTGGTGTTTAGACAGGGCCCGCAGCCAGAGGCCCTGGCCGAACAAAATTTAGATAACAGTGGACGGGTAGTAATACGGCAGAAGAGGCGCCAGAAGGGGTGAACAGGTAATATTCGTCACCGTGGGCAGCGTACGTGATGAAGACAACGCGGGGTCCGAGGCCACGGCGGCGGCGGTCGCACCCCTACCGTCACCCCGGCAGCCCCGGCGTCCATCGGCCGGTCATTAACCCTCGGCAGTAAACCGCACGTCTCGTTTACACCACTCCAGGCTTAACGTTCCAAGCCAGACTGCACTTGCCATCGGCGTCACCCCCTCCCCCCTCCCGCTCTGACAGGCGACGTTCACCCGGCGGCGCCCGCAGTTTAAAATATTCTGCCTCTCCCCTCGACGACGCCCTTCCACGAAGAGCCCTGCAATCGCCCCCGTGGCGTCGACCCGCCCGACGCCGCCGTACGCCGCACTCGTTCTGCGTAAGCGGCGCGGCGGCCGGGTGGCGAGAGGGGCCCACTCGCCCATGAAGCTCACTCTAATGTGTTGTTTAATCAACATCTTGTTCTACAGGTTTGATATTAGCTTGCTAGGCTGCTCCTAAATAAATTTAATAGGGTACAATACAAAATAACTGAACTCGCCTTGTTACTACACGTGTAATGCTTGTATCTAAGTAAGAGGAATATTTTTCAGAGAGATTCTCTGCATCAGTAATGTTACAATATCTTGGGGCCCCTTACCTTGGCTCTCTTCTTTGTTTCTACGCGCTGGTCCGAAACCGGTATTTTGGTACCTGGGTCTTGGAAGAGCAAACGGTACGCAAAGCTCCCCTTCATAAGTAGATTAAGATATCGCTACTAACTTCTCAGTGATTGTATTTTCTTGGAAGTGCAAGTTTACGAATAACGCTCTTTTCTCCGTATTTCGGTGCTAGGAAAAATTTCAATAATACATCCATTTCTTGTAAGTGAAATAGAAGATGTGGCGTAGAACGTGTTGAAAGAGTTCTTTGTATCATTAGTTTGTTTCACTACTCAAAATATTAATGAAATGTTTAAAATATAAACAAAGTTTGAACGTTTGAATATATTCACAGGAAGTAAAAATACATGCGTTACTCCTCGGTTACATAGACAATTATTAAGAAAATAGTTTATAATTTTTACAACCAAGCAGATTTAACATATGCAGTCAAAACGAATATAAGTAGTTCTAGTTTTCTTTTTATTACTCCGGTGCATTGTAGTCCAGTCCTGTCCTATTGATGGCTCGACAACCCAATACGGGTCTTCGCCGACCAGCGGTGACCTAGCCTCTCGGTAATGGGATTAAGTGTTCGTGTAGATAGCACGAACACATCCCTTCACCGTATATCCTGGTATTCTTAACCTTAGGGTGGGCTTGTGTTGTCTAGGCTATCAGGGACGAGCCGCGTCACTGACATGGTGGTCCAGCCACCATGTCAGTGGCGCGGCTCGTCCCGGATAGCCTAGACAACACAAACTCCGGCCGCGGAAGCCTACGCAACCTTAGGGTGAGCTTTCTCATCGTCACGCATCAATAGATACTAGGGCATTTGTAAGTAAAGCGCACTATTAAAATTTGTCTCGGCCGGAAATCGAACCGGGGATGCGCCGTAGAAAGCGAGCACGCTAACCAACGAGCCACCCAAGGTTTGTAGCCCAGAAGAGTCAGGAATTTACGAGTAATGAATTCTTTTTGAGGCTTAATTAGAGTGAGAATGTTTACCTAAATTTCTATCTAAAACAAACTAACGCTAACTAAAATATTAAAGGCACAAATATCTGGGTATACTCTTTGACATAAATTTATTTTACATAGGACTAAAGAATAATTGAAATTGCATTTCTCGTTTTCATGATTCATGAGATTTGTTTATTCCCACAACATTAATACAACTTTATTTACATTATATATTTATTTACACAAATATTTATTTACACAAAAGCATCCATTGAACCCATTCACTCTGTCTCCACTAGAAATGTGGCTTCTGTTCACCACGACGTTGTCTGCATTCAAAGGTACCCTGGCGCTTAGGCCCATTTGTTTTAGGGGAAGGGGCGTCGCATGGGGCGGGGCGTTCCGCGAGTGGTTTGGCCGACGTTTCGCTCCGTTCCGCTTTTGGCTGCCTCCTTTTACCCAAAGAGTATGGTAACCGTGTCGTGGGGCAGCACGCCGAAGGGGAAGGTGATGAGTTTCGGCCCTTTATGAACGGGGATAGGATCAATGTATTTTCAGATACCTCCCAATTGTCTTCTGCCCGCAGACTTCGCCTAATAATCCGAAAAGTCGGCGAAAATACGAGGCCCTGCGATATGCCCGCGATGACTCGTCTTAAGAACGCTTTTACATCATTGACAGGAACCTCAAATTATCCATCTGCCAAGAAGCTTCTACTTAAAGGAGTGTAGCAATCGCTTATTCCAATATCCATAAGGTTCGTGAGCATTTCGTCATGACATATAGAATCTACCGCATGTTTAGAAAAAACACTGGCCGACTCGACCGCCATTGAGGAGGAAAATCTCAGTACATATCCGTGACTTGTAGTACGGATCTGAGACCAATTCGGAAAAGAACTGTTCATCTCTAAGAAATTTAAAGTGCCGTTGCTAACGCTCGAGGATAAGATGATGAAAAATTTCGCAAGAAGCGAAAGAAGCTCTCGGGAGCATTTCGTCCTTTTTTAGCTCAGGAATAATGTTTATTGAGGCGATATTTTTCAGAAACAATGCAATTTACTTCAAGCTATGCTAGCAATATAGCTAAAACTATACTTGCATTCAAATACAATACTTATGGATATACTCCAACAAGTTTTGATACAATTATAACTGGCGTATATCTAGAGCTCTGTGAAAAATTCGTCAGAAGTAGTTTAGTACTACAATAACTCCACCTTGCCCTGGTCTTAATTTATCCCAATTGTCTATTAGACTGGAAAATAAAGTGATGCTACGAGGTTTGCTCCAAAAGTAATGGATAATACTTTTTTATGTGTATAATAAATGTTTATTTATATTCCATACCCGTGCTTTTTTTACAGAATGTTTATCCATCTCTGAGGAACAGAAAGTCACATCTCCACATTATTTTCGTTTCTTTCTATTACCTTACGCCATCTTGGAACAAGGGAATGTACACCCGTACGATAGAAGTCTAGTCCAGCACGTCTGAGCCACTGTGTAACTGCCCTTGCAAGGGAGTCATTTCCTGGAACCCACCTGACACAAACCTTTTTCAATTGCAATTATTTTAATATTCGGCACACACTCGCTTCTCCTATACCCACAGTCATTGACATTTCTTTCACGATTACACGTTTGTCAGCCAAAATGAGGTTGTGATTGCGCTGCACACTGTCAGAAGAATGTGAAGAGTGCGGTCTGCCGCTGCGAGGGTGATCCTGCAGTTATTACAACTGTCACATGCACTGGTGGCTTAAAACTAACCTCACAGCTAATTTCTTGCAGCTAATACATTGACTGAGCAAACCTAATAAGGTACATCTCTTTATTCCAATACGGCTTTGTCGTGACCCGCCGTTTGCAAAGACATTGAACCAATAGCGATTTCGCAAGACCAAGTGCCATATTTACAAGCAAGAGCCGTCTTTGTCGTAGCGAAATAAGAAAGAGAAGAGGAAGCGGCGAGACGCTGATGCTGATGTCACAAGAAGTCGTGAACCGATCGGCCCTAGTCGCAGAGGACCTGCGTTTCCGAGGCGGCGCAGGCCGCGTTGCGAGCGGCGAGTGTTGCGGGGTGCGAGGCAACCAGGGCGGGTGGCGCGACGCCGGGAGGAGCGCGCGGGGCTGAGGGTTTCGCTGGGGAGGGGGCCGGTTCACGATGGCCGACGAGGAAGAGGCGCCGCCGGAGGGCGACGCGCCCGCGGAAGACGCGCCGCCCGAGGGCGAGGGCGAGGGCGAGGGCGAGGCCGAGGCCGAGGCTGAGGCCGAGGCCGGGGGCGAAGCCGAAGGCGCGGCCGAGGGCGAGGGTGAGGGCGAGGACGAAGGCGCGGCCGAGGGCGAGGGCGAAGGCGAGGGTGAGGGCGAAGGCGAAGGCGAAGGCGAGGGCGGGGGCGAGGGCGGGGGCGAAGACGAGGCGCCGCCCGAGGGCGAACCGCCGGCCGAAGGGGAAGCTCCCGCCGAAGAAGGCGAAGCGCCTGCAGAAGGTACGCCAACGGAGCACGCTGTACTCCAGTCATTGCCCAAGCGGGCGGTATCACTCCACTGGGCGCTGATAAAGAGTTTACTTGTCTTACTACTATATTTGAATCTTGAAAGAGGATATTTGTTCACCTACGTCCTGAGAGTGGTAGGATTTTCACCCTAGCTATCTACCTCGGTCGAATTCAAACGCTTTAATTGGTACTTTTCCGTGAATTCTCCAATCAAACTAGGCAAACGCCGCAGCAGTACCCTAACAAACGGACCGCGCGAGATTTTCCCTGTTCTATCCTCACCTCTTAACTTACACACACTTACACTTACACGCAATACACTACTACACATGTCGGGAGACCTATCAAAAGCTTAGAGCTTATCTCTGCTGGGGCGTGTTCTTACGGGTGGAAGATATCTGAATGTGGAAAACTCAGCAACCAGGCGTGTAGGTCGTCATCGGATCTCACCATGTAGTGGGGGAAGAATGCCACCGCACGTGACATACACCTGCACTACACTGACGAGATTAATGACCACAGCCGTTGGCGCGCCTGGACACACGAAATAGTCAATTAACTGATTAAATGTTTAATGTAGTAAAAGATAATCATGCGGTGGATTGAGTCTCGATAGCCCAACACATAGATATAATAAAATCAAGATCCCATTGATTACAAAAATAAGTGTTAATGAAGTTGATAATGAAAGTGTTTAATGCCTTAAAACTTCAAAACATCTAATAATAAAATACAATTTGCTCCACTTTTGGAATGTAACTTCATTAATAAAAACTTTTGTGCAATCTATGCTTATGTTTCTGAAAACTTGTTATATTTGTTAAATTAAAAGTGACGAGAGAACAAAATTCAACAAAGCATAAATAGAATAAACTACTCTTTCAAAACCTTCGTTTGTATATTTTGTCTAATTGTTACTTTTACGTAATTTAAATTCAGTTATTTCTGTTGTGATTATGTTGTATGCTGTGTATTATAGAAATTAATTTACGGGAGCCGATTCAAAAGGGTCGACGCAACAAAAGGTTTGAAATCCCCTGCTGTAGACGAACCGGTTACAGAACGTTCCTGAAGCAGGAAAGGAGGAGTTTCTTTCCTGAGGTGGAAGAGAATAATCGTGGGAATTCTGATGCGGTATTGTTGACGTAATTACATGAAAAAATAATGGAAGCCATCTCCGACAACTTAAGATACTTCGTATATAATTTTAATATATAATATTATAAATGTAATAAAATATCATAACATAAATATATTAAGTTAACGGAGATGGATTCCATTATTTCTTTATGGAAGAAAAGTCTCGTGCGTCCAAGCTCTCTTGGTGTGAGGTACCCTTCGGTGAAGGTATCCTTCTAAGCAGAAGGAAACAGACGCCACGCAATGGCACCCTGTGCGTAAGTCGTGATCGTGCTCCAAGAACATGCACTGTTACGGATTCCGAAGGTATGAGCACACCTAGTTGAACGATAGAAAGGAAGTTTCTCGTCGACAGTTGATGGATATGGTGCGTCGGAGCGACTACAGCAGCGACTCAATCCAATATGTTTAAGCACATGCGCGTTGGAAGGTTTATTTCTGGCCGGCTCAAACATAGTTGTTTTCATTTTAGTTGCCGCACTTAAAATACTTCATTTACCGATATTTTTGTTTTCGATATTATGAGTAACGTTATCTACAGTGGTGAATTGAAAATAAATCGACAATGAGATCAAAACTGAAGTTTTGTTATTCTATTGAAATGTAGATTTTCTGTATACAGAAATTACATACATGTAATATTAGGTGGATTGTTATCATCACCACCACCACACCATAGCGGCATTTTCTTCTTCTTTCGGGCATTTCAAACAGCAGAATAGTCATGGAGGAAGGTAATGTAATTATATTTCCTCGATGATGAAAACTTCAATGCCGTGTGTAGAAGCAAACTTCGCAAATCAGGGCAGACGTGTCACACATCATGACTGATTCACTTCTTACGTACATATTTCGTGTATTTTAAATCTTTTTCCTGACTATCCTTGCTTAAAAAGTCAATATTTTTACATTTCAATTCTTTATTGTGATACTGGTAAGAAATTCTATTGTGTCAAATTAAATATTGCAACATCCTTATAGTTTTCACTAACGACTGCTTTGCCCTGAAAAATTCACGACGGATAGAGATATATTTTAACATTGATAAATGGAGTAAACTCCATGAAGATAACTTGTAAAGACATACCATCTCTTAAATATTATTGAAAATCATCTTTCTTTAAGGAATCAAATTACAACAAAATTAGTATCAATGTAACTTTAACATTAGTCTGCATTTTACTATGTGTCTTGCTGAATGTAATTGTGCTTTTAATTATTACTTATAATTCATTACCGCATTGAATTTATTCACGGTTGTTAATTGACAGTTTTTAACAGAAATTCATTTGCAACCCGCTCAATGAAACTTTCAAAGTGTTGGCCTGTGTGTTTTTAGCTCTGCCAAACATACATAATCAGAAATCTTCAAATTTTGTGATATTCAAAACTAGCCCACCGGTTTACTTTATAAAAATTGAAACAATATCGATTATTACTAAAGCAGGCAAATTCAACGCCTTTAAATTTCAATTCTTCCGTGTGTCCACTGTCAATATGGGACGTTAATATTGCGTCATGTGGATCACGTTATATCATGGGTGTCAATGATACTGTGCGGCAGCAGGGGCGACAACTCTGTTTCATTTGTAGTTTGATTTTTTTTTTTTTTTGTTTCTGCTGTGGTAGGTGCGGAGGAGGGCGACGAAGGAGAGGAAGGCGCGGCAGAAGAAGACGAAGGAGAGAAAGACGAACAAGGCGATGAAGGCGATGAAGGCGAAGAAGGCGGCGAGGGAGGCGAGGAGGGAGAGGAGGGAGAAGGGGGAGAGGAGGCCGGTAGGCAATGCCTCTTGCGACGGACGCGCTCATCACAACACATACTCGCTTATCAAAATCAGATGATTTCATGTCAGGTGAAACTAATATGATTATTTTTTTCCCAACCTCAAAGTCTACATGAAATTTAAAAAAAGAAGTACAAATATGAGCAAAGTTTATTGCTGAAATCGCGAATAAACAATTTTTATCACGTCTCTACATGCCTTTAACAGTTTTAAACGTTATTCTGAACGACCTTGTTATATCAAAAGACTATTCTCGTAATACAGGCGTCAGCGTGAAACTTACTTTTACCATTTTCAATTTAAACAGTGCGGTAAACATTATTACGGCTTGAACTCCGGTCTTGAAGTACAGATGTGGAGCGCCAACAGTGTACTTTGTCGCCCGGAGGTCGATTGCTCTGAGTGGCTTTGGTATGGTGATTAGGCGCTGAACCGCTCGCTCGGGCGGCGGCCGGCGAAGCGGAGGACGAGGAGGGCGAGGGGGCCGAGGAGGCGGAGCCCCCGCCCCCTGCGGAAGAAGAGTTCCCTGCGGAGACGCCGGTGAGGCAATTCAACAGTAGAACGAGGGAATCCGGAAACCGACACTTTTGGGTTCATGGCTCCACCTTTCATTCTATTTTATTCATCACAACAATATTCATCTCAAATTACACAAAATATTTATATTATCTAATGTACTTTTCATCTGGTCTTTCATGTGGATTGCAGCCGTTGTTGCGTACAGCGAAACTACTTACGAGCCACATTTTCCTATCGCATTTCTTGAGTAATTTCTCCATGAGTAATTTCTCCGTGAGGTTTTGTATATATGTACAACTTGTAAATAAACTTCTATATACTCACTCGTGTCTGTTTTCCTTGTGGGGTAGATCCCTGCCCACTACGTTACAATATACTCTCTCTAATAAGGTAGTTTCTTATAATCTTCAGTCTAGGGTAGCTTTTAGGTTTTGCCCAGTTTCCAGCTGCTCTCTGTTGGTGCTTAAAAACCTCCCAAAAGACCTCTTGTAAAATTACCGCTCATGCGGGGTAATTTCTTGTCCTTCGCTATCCCCGCCAATATTGTAGGCCTCTCGCTGTCTCTATCCTTCACAAATTTGCCCACGATGCTTTTGACCTCACCTTGATGCCTGTGTCATTCACTGTTCTGGGTGAAGGGATCCAGTTCGTCAATTACACACTGTTGCCTGCCAGGTCAAGAAATTACGGAAGAATTGGGGGTGAATACAGGAATGAATTGGAATGCTCGCCCCCACCCCACACACACTATCAATACACCTTGAAACATTCATGCCTTATGCTCTCACGACGCCAACTCGATAGTCCACTCGATTTTGTACTATCCGTGTGTTGTGGTTATGTAACATGAAAATTAAACAAAAATAATAAAGTAAAATTGCCAAACACTGTATGTAATGTGCTTTGCAGAATTACATCTATATATTTTAACTTTTGTGAAATCATTCGTTTTCAGGGCGGCAAAGAAAAGTTACTTAAGGGGAAGTTAAAAGGAAATAGTGCTTATCACAAGTATTAAAATTTTCTGTTTTTTCGGTTTCTTAATAAAGTGGTTTATATTATGTCTTTAAGAATATCATGAAAGAATGAAACCTGAGTCTATATGCAAATTGTAGTTAATTTTAGGTACTTAGTTAATTTAAGCTAATTTTCATAGAAAAGTGTCTTATAAACTTCGTCAGGAACCGATTTAAAAAAAAATCATTCAAAAGTACAATAATTTAAAAAATTCCTGCGGTGTAAATTTTAAAGGGGTGAGGCAAAAATTTACATCTGTGTAATTTCTTAATGAAAATGTACAAGTCTCCTTCAAAATGGCGTTTATGCCATGTTAATCAGTGCATTTATTTCTAGCCGTATAAAATGTATAAAAAATTGAAGTCGTTTTTGAGAAAAACTTGTTTTTAAAATTGTTTGTATTTCTCACAAAATTGTGCGATTACTAAAAAAATGTACAATTAAAAGAACATACAACTGTGGTGAACACATTTCATTTAAAGAAACAAATGTCTATATCTTGCAATAAATTAAACGCCTGACATCCAGCAAAACCCTCCCTTCCCGTTTCAGGACGAAGACTTCGAGTCGGAGCGAGTGCAGAAGGCGTTAGAACGCAAGGATGAAATCGAGGAGGCTCCGCATTTTAAGCATCCTTCCGTTCGAGATGCCGCTGATTCCTTGAAGGAAGTGAAGGCTCTCTTGGTACGCATCCTACGAGACGACGGCAGACATGCATTACCTAATATGTATATTATACAAAATATATTATTTCAAATTCACACATGAACGAATATACTTAAAGGCGTGAACATGCAACGTTACACATCTATATTCATAAAATTGAAATGTCATTCTGTGATTTTAAAATGATTACATTTTATAAACACACTTGTTTATTTACGTGGAATAAAAATACATACAATTCTCTCTAGAATTTTTATGTATCTGTCCCCGCTAACTTCAACTCTAACTTCAAGTTAACTTCATGTATCAGCCCGAGCATTTCTCTTATTCCGATGTTTCACTAATAAATTCTTCTTCATTCTCTACATCATTTGACTAGACATCCATTTCAAAGTATTGAGAGTAACAGACAGTAGAAATCCATCAATTCATCATAGACCACCACGAATTATTTTGCAAAATAATCTTTCTTGTGATGCAGATCTTCGATTTGACTTTTTTGACGATTTGACACATTAAAAATATAAACAAAATGAAATACGAGCACTGATTACCAATCTGTATCTACTTGTTTTCTTCTTCTTCTTCTTCTTCTTCTTCTTCTTCTTCTTCTTCTTCTTCTTCTTCTTCTTCTTCTTCTTCTTCAGAGCGCAGTAACTGGAGAAGAGCTAGAGAAACCGGCAAGGCTTCCCAAGATCCCGAAGCGGGAGGAGATCGAAAAGGGCGAGGAAGAGGAGGAGGGTGCTGAAGGCGGCGAGGAGCCGGTAAATAACAATCTGGTCGAAAGACTCAATACATTAAACACAATTGAAGCGATATATTTTTAAACTTAATGTGTGTCGTTTGAAAAACCATGAACTTATTATCATGTTTGTATTCTGAAATCAGGTTCAGCAACGGAAAAGCAGCATTGTCAATTCTAGATTAAAATTTGATTTGAAGAGAGGTTATGATAAAGAAGGACAACAGAAAGATTCATAAATAACATTTATTTGCACAAAGGAATTCTAAACTTTATAAACCTAAAACGTTTTAAAATAGTTGTCGCTGGTTTTATACCTGTGTGCCAACGATGGGAAATACAGCGAGGCGTGACTGTTTCCCAACCATTCTATCAATTTATCGGTCATTAATGTCTCTAAAAGACAAATCGCATATCGGTTCTCATTGCTGGATTATCTTCCTATGAATGAATCTTATGACATCTTGCTTAGAGGGTTAGGGTCTTACATTGTTTCCTTGAAAATCAATTACTATCTTTGTATTAGTTACATTACCATGTATTTTAGTCATAATAATTGGATACAGCTGATTAGGTAAAAGAAGAAAAATTACTGAAAGGCCTTGAAGATTAATCATAGTAGAGTAGTTCTTTAATTCGAGCTGTCCTTTTAGATTGTGTTTCATAATATATTTTGAAGTTATCCATTAGAATTTTATTAGTGATGATAGTGGCATCGGTTCAGTTATGGATTATAGATTATATTTAGAGTGCTTCCAGAATTCCATGATTGAACATGTTTTCTTGACTAGAAATGTTCATAAACTGAAATTACATCGAACACTTGAGATCCTTCACTATGGCCTCAGAAAATGTATTATTGCGTCCCTAATGAAGATATTTTAGTAATTTTTATATTTGTCATCAGTTTCACAGTATTTTAGTTTCGCAAAGCGTCGAGAATTTGAAACAAGTTTTATTAACCACTTGTAAATACAGTTTACTGTAGTTTACATTGGTTGAATGAAAGTTCCTTCCTTTGCATAGTAACACCATATCATTGGCGTATTTCCGCACGACAACTGGGCTCACAATATCATCATCAGCGTCATTTATGGCGATTAAAAATAGAGCCATACTGAGCACTGATCCTTTCAGTAGCCCTTTATTAAGTTTCTCAATTGTTGATAAATTGTTATTCATACGTACTTGAATACTTCTGTTGCTAATAATGTTGGTATGAAATTTAAACATATTGCCCTAGATAACTTTAGTAAGTAATTTAGCAACTACACGATGTGTCCATACCATATTGTATGCTTTCTCAATGTCTAGAGTTACTCAGATAACATGCAGTCTGTGGAGAAAGGTTTATGCATTATCGTTGTCGTGCTGATAAGATGTGAGGTGGTGGAGTGTCCAGTTCTGAAACCGAATTTGTTGTCTTTTACTAAATGTTGAGATTCTTTTATTAATGATTTTTCCTAATATTTTGCATCGGTTGCAAGTCAGTGACATTGGTCGATAATTATAACTATTTGACTGGTCTTTGCCTGGCTTGGAAATTGGAATGACTGTGTCAGTTTTCCAAAGATAAGGAAATGCATTATTTAGCCATATATATTTATATATTTTTAATAAAAGTTCAGTACCAATCTTTGGCAGATTTGTAATTAGGCAGTTTGGAATATTTTCTGGGCCAGAAGTTCAGTTGATGATATTTTTTAAAACTTGTTGTAGTTCGTGCATAAAATTGGAGAATTCATGTTACTATCATAGTTGATGTCATCAATAGGTGCCATGTTTGATTCATTTTCAGCATTTTCTTTAAATGTGATGAATTCCTAATGGTAATTGGAAGTGCTGGAATTTTTCATGAAGGTTTCGACAAATTCCTCAGCGACAATTTTTGGGTCGCTAATTATGTGGTCATTGCAACGCGTGTGTATAATATTGTTCTTCTTAATACACCTATGGATTTAATTTTTTTCCAACTCTCAGTTGAGTTTGATTGACTGTTGATTGACGAACTATATTCGGTCCATGATCTGTTTTTTTTTGTTTTTTTTTACAGTTATGCGAGCAATAGCTCTATTTCTCTTACAGTTAATTCGACTATCAATATCTCTTCTTTTTTGTACCATTAAATGCTTGTTTAGCGTTTCTAATAGCGACTTTGCATTCAGAATTCCATCAGAGAGCGCTTTTGAACTTAAAAGGGCCATGGTGTTTATGTGTTATTGAGTTAGCAGCATTGGAAGTAATATTGCAGAATGATTTTACTATCTGGTCAACATTGTCATCGCCCTTAAAATTTTTTTAAATCTTCATTGAGGTGCTCATCGATGATTAATGGACACATTTGGTTCATGGATATCAGTCAGTATTGGAAAATGATCATTATCATAGGGGAAATCCATAACACCCCAGGTACATTTCTGTGCTATTGCGGGAGAAGCTATTGACAGATCAACCGCACTTAGCTTTTACTGGTATTAATATGTGTGGGATCACCAGAGTTGAGAATGATGCTGTCACGGTCGTCAATTACTTTTCCCAATAGTCTGCCTCTTTTATCAATTTTGTACGATCCTCATAAGGAATGATGTCAGTTCGAGTCTCCTAGAGTTCTGAAGGGCTCTTATCTAATTTATAATATCATGCAGTTCGATTTCTTGTAGTGGGTATCTATTAGGAATATAAACATTTCCGATAAGTAGGGGATAGTTCAATTTAATTGCCACAAATTCAATGTCGGTTTGAATTTATAGAATTTCATTGCGATTGGATTTTTATAATATACAGCAACGCCACCACATGCATATTCAGGGTTGCTTAAATTTTTTTGAAGGTGCAATTATATCCAGTTATTTTTCCATGTGTTTTTCCTTTAAAGTTTGTTTCTTATACAGAGATTATATCAGGGTTAGCTTCCATTGCAGAACTATCAGAGAGTATTCTTTGTATTATATTCTGCTTATGATTGTATCAGAATGAATTAAATACTACGGTATGATCTGAATAAGTACATTACTTAGGCACTGTCTAAACTGAATTCTGATGTCTCTTTGTTGGGAATTTTTTCCCAATTTTTTGATAACTCTTGTAAATCTGTCTTTTATAGATCTTTCATTCAACAGGTTATATGTTTATATCAGTATACCAATTATTGCATTAAAATCAGTAGAATAATCTTTTATTATTCATTACATTTCGGATGATCCAAATGAGTTTTCAAGGAATAATTTGAATTGAGTATTTGAGAGAGGGAGTTTGTCTTTGTTGGAGTCAATATAAGTTTTGGTTGGGAGCAGAAGATCTTCTATTGACTTGGTAGTTAAATTGTCTTGAGAGGAAGGTTTGCATTTTTTACTCTCTTTTTCTTTGAGGGTTTACAGCCTTTGTCTTTATATTTTACATCACTAGTTGATATATTCTCAGGTGTAGAGGATGATTCAGATTAAAGGCTTCTTTTGTTGATAAGAGGGAAATTTGTATAATCCATAGCAATCGAGTCAGATGCAATGGCACCTGGTTGTTCTGGAGGTGGAACCTCTACTAAAATATTACCATTAGTGTTATCTGTTGCTCTATTTATAATTGTTGTAAGATTAATGTTATTAATTCGAAACTAGCTGACAATATGGTCATTTTCATCTTTGAAACAGGTAATATTATCAGTTGTAAAATATAGTCTATATGTTGTATCTTCATATGGAATAAGACTGACTGTGGTAATTCATGTACTTTATATCAGTAGACAAAGACTTGTCTCCTGAAGCTCATAATATGGGACATATCTGGCTCAGGTAGACCTGCTCTGATAAATGTAATGTTAGAATAAGTTTGAATATTCAATTGTTGAAGAGCATTTTTTTATCACCTCATGTGGGATAAGTGTACAGACATTGGATATTACAACTTTTACATGTTTGCTTAATAAGGGTCTAACACTCACTTCAATGTCATTAATAGTGAAAGTTTGATGGTTATATGTTAGGTAGTTAGCGATTTTCTTGGTACTTAACAACACATAAAAATCCTATTATTCGCTATGCGCGACACAAATCTAACATGATTTGGATTGATAAAAGTTGATATTTTATTCACATAATCTTTTATTGTAAGTCCTCCATATCCATATTGACGCTAGTTGCCACTCTTTCGAGTAACAGCTACATATAGACTACACTTGAAGAGATTATATCACAGTTTTGTTTATACGTACACCAAATAAGGTATTGGAATCGCTGTCGAAAGCACAGGCGAACGGAGCATAAGATGTTGCTAGTAGCGCGGTCCGCCGTCGACTTATTTATGTTGAGCTTTGTAATAGGCATCTGCTTATTAATACGTTGGAGCTAAAGGTTAAAACTTAAAAGAGTCCGAAGAAGAGTCTTAACAGCGGAGGAGAGCCTAAATGATTTCATACACCAGTGACCTCACGCAACACACAGCGTGTAAGATAAATAATTAATCCAGTGATCTGTTTGAACCTCCCCGCAGCAAGTGCTCGAGAAGCCAGAAGAAGTGGCCGCCTGGCTGGGAGACCATCTGATGGACCAATGGGAACGAGTGGAAGACTTGAAGGATGGTTTCGAACGCGCCAAGATGATAGACGAATGCGAAGCTGCCAAGAAGACATTCGACGAACAGGTAACAAAAACAGCACCGACACTAAGGCTACTTAATAATGAATTTTGATACATAAAAGTAATAGTGTATGCAATTAGTTTATAGTGTTAAGCTTTACTACATAAGAACATGTTTTAAAAACGAGCGACGTTAGGAGCGATTTTTCAAATTTGTACGAATGCAATAAAGCAACATTATAAACGAGTTGCGTGCGCTTTTTTTGTATATTAGCATTATAAATTTATAAGAGAATAAACTTAATTTTGAAAAACAACTTTCTTGTGACGTCTCTGGTATTTCACATCTGTGCGAGAAAACGGTCGTCGACTGTTCCGTTCACCGCTGCCTCCCCCATGGTTCTCTCGCTGCAATCGGTTGAATGTATGATGACGCATCTCTCGTGACGTAAAATGTCCGATTATGAACGATTTCTTGCAACAGAAAATGTAGTTTATAATGCTGGTACACAAAACTTGTATATGAAATTAAATGGCGTTAAAAAGGAAGTAAAAACTTTAAAGAAAGTAAGAAGCCGAAACGTCAGCCACCATGACTTTGACGCGGCTCGTCCCGGATAGCCCAGCCAACATAAACTCCGGCCGCGGAAGCCTACGCAACGAAGAATAGGTACTTACGTAGTAAAACGTTGTTCTGATGTATTTCTGATTTCTTAATTGTTGATTTCTCAGGAATTTTTCTTATTCAAAATCAAGTAAATGTTTTATTGATAGTCATCACATGTCAGAGAAGTCTTGAAATATTGGGCTCGAAGCACTAGAATACATGAAGCGCTGCCGCCCATAGGGAGATTCGTTATCTCGAAGTCTATTCCTATGTCAATTATTGTTTTTTCGAATTTGTAACGTAATGTTTAACCCGTGTTACGATAATTGTAGCGTTTATTTTCTGTGACCAAAACGGTGTCAAAAAGAAGATATTAGTATTTCGAGTGTGACGTACCTCTATCCATTTCTTTCGGTTTTCTCTTTTAATGTATCAATAAATGCTTAATGCGCTTCTCCTTCACACTATCAAATATTGTTACTAAACCAGCTTGAAAACATGGATGGTTTTTATTCGAATGTTTTAATGTGGAAGGTGAATGCTCGCTAACTTGGATGTTTTGTTGTGGATGTCGCCCCACGAAGCGGAGGGAGACGGAGGAGGCGCAGGCGAAGGAGGAGCTGATGGCGGACCTGGCCAAGGAGCTGGAGCGGCGCGCCTTCCTGGAGGCGAAGCGCGTGCGCCGGGAGCGACGGCGCATGCGCGAGGCCGAGCGGCTGCTCGACCCGGAGATCCTGCGCCGCTGGCTGGGTGAGCCCCGCCTGCCCGACCCTCCGCCCAGCAGCGCACGGCCCACAGACGCCCTAAATTTCCCTTCTGTATTCAGAAACGCGATATTCCACTGGAGTATACTGGCAACACCATACATTCGACGATTACTGAATCAATGTGACAAAAACCCCATATGTAATTAAAAAAAATAGTGTCACTTCTCGTGGGTGTGGTAACTACGAGTATTAAGTCCGTTAATCCACGTCACTGTGTTAACAGTTCCATAAACTCTCAAAAAACCTCGCCGACTTTCTTACTGATCTCCATAACGGATTATTTACAGCGTATTTTACCACTGCGACTAAATAACTTAAATTCTCTAACTGTATTAGACTCGAAGAATTGTGAATTCCGGCGAAAATTTATTTAGATAATGAAAACTTTGAAGTGCGGTAAGAACATTGGCTTTAGTTGGAGAAACTTCAGTCCATCATATCCCTAGCTGTGACCTTGTTTAAGCAAACGTGAGAATTCACGAAGCACAAATTTTCTTAATTCTGAGACTGTTTAGTACCGCACACCATGCTTGTCAATAATTTTTGTTGTCCACAACATCATTTTCTAATCCCCCAGTTGCAAGGCTCCGGCGTGGCATTAATAATGAGAAAGGCTCGGATTCTGATGACATGTCATCGTTTCATCGGTGCATTGTAGTTGTACCTAATTTGTAAATGGATATTTGTCATGACATATAGGTGATGGAAATGTATAGTTGTTGGGTCACTTTTGGTAATTTTTGCCATTTTGAAGATTTAGGGCATTTTGCGTGGACCTTTGCGTCATTTTTGTCATTTTTTATGCATTTTTTTCCTTTTTCTGTTTTTTTTATTAGTGAATGTTTCATGAATTTACAATGGCACACCACAACAAAATTTTTATTCCATCATCAGTTCTTAGCGAAATTCACTGCTGCAATGGACTCTGTTTTGTGAACTCTGAAAATTGAACGGATCTTCGGTAACTTCATTGGCCTTTTAAAACTGACGGTTGGAAGATCGGAGATAAGGATTATATTTCCTCCTAAAATATATACTTTATTAAACACAATTTTATATAAATAAATTTTATTTTAACTTGAAAAATTCATGGAATAAGTAAACATTTTCATACACATTCTTGAGTATTTTTAAAAGATTAGTTCCCCATATTTTTACGTCATTTTAGAGGTCACTTTCCCCCTTATTTTAAGTCAATTTATAGGTCATTTTTAAAGAGTTTGTGGGTCATCAGAATCCGAGCTCTGATAACGAGTGAGAGCAAAGGCAGCGTGGCTTGCGTGCTTGTGCGTGCAGAGGAGCGGGAGGTGTGCGAGTGCCCCGTCTGCATTTGCGCCTACATCGACCGCAAGCGCGAGTACGACAACCCGTTCCCCGAGTTCGTGGCCGGCAGCGAGAAGCACCAGGAGTACATCGGCCCCGGGCCGGTGATACGCGACGGCTACGTCCTTCGCCTCCAGGCAGCCGCCAACACCTACTTCGGCCTATTCCAGGAGGTTCGAACGCAAATTCATTTTGCTCCCCGAGTGCCTCCTCTGACATAGATCCTATTTCTGTCAGATAAAATTCTGTGTAATCTGGAAGTCAGCATAATAGAATCATAAATGTAACAATGATATACAATCTATGGTTTTACATTTGTACGTTTCACGTTGTAAAATAATATTATCGCAATTTACTTTTTTTAACTTCCATTTTCCACTCCTAAAAATATAAAACCTAAAATCTGGTGTTCCTCTAATGTTTTTGAGTAAATACTAAATCATATTCACAAATATAATGTAAAAAGATTATATCCTACATGAAAATTAATAACTAAGTATCTCAATGTTATCCCCGATCTTCATTAGGCAGTGGTCGTGGATTGTAATAGCATGAAACAACTCGTACGACTGCCAAAATAATAGTGTGAGTGAGCAAAACCCTCCAGAAAAGATATTCTTTCCGTATTATCTAAATTAAATCCGTAAACAATGCACCTGCCCAATGCATAGTATGTAAGTTTAGAATAAGCTAGTGAGTAAGTAATAAAAAGTAAAACTTACATTTGTAATGTTCAAGCAACTGTATTAGTATTTACCTTCAAAATTAAATTAATTTAAAAACAAATCAATAAAGGGAACTAAGATGGCTGTTTCTTCTGATACGCGAACCGACACGTAACAACAGACACTAATACTAAGGCGGCTCCACACATTCTACTCGTATATTCGGTGAGTAGGGGGCGATCATTCGCCGAATGTCGAGTAGTGTGAATGGGTTGCTTGGTATTCGCCGAACGACGAACGATCGGTGCTCGCCCTACCCACTGCATGTCGTTTTTTTCGACACATAAAAGGAAGGGAACTTTCACCAAGCACATCGGTTGCATCAAATTAGGCGAGCAGTATCTCGCTACTCGACGGATGCCGAATTAGTGTAGCCGCCTCTATACTTCGATTAAAATATAACTGCTCTATAACTGTTTCTATACAATTACAGACTACGCAGACCACCAAAAAGAAAAAAAGTAATATTTATTTTGACATGACATATAATACATTACATTTATATTTGTATGGAAATATTTTAAAAATGACTTAATATGCCTAAAACAAGTAATGTACTTCAGCTTCCAGGTCAATGACCCTCATCTCGTTTAGGTTTTTGTCAAATTTCCCTGATCCATTAAGCAAATGCTGAGATGGCCCTTGTTTTGCTTCTGGAGATAAATGTGGAGATACACTATGCGCATGTTTTGTTGAACTCAACTTGTGCTAGTAGTAATAAAAGTAGAGCCGGGGTGTTGTTACTGTTTTGTTAGTAATGCAAAAATATGAAAACCTGCAGTTCGTTTATTGATACAAATAACTTTTCTATAACTTGGGAGGAAAAGTGCCTAGTTTTGAATAGTTGTTATCGTCGCTGCTTTCAAATTATCATTCATCATTCAACTACACATATCTAAAATGTTGGGAAAAGACTATGGAGCTCAAGATAATGTGAGCAGATGCTACTTTTCCCCCACACGTCACTTTCAATTTTAATTGTTTTTTCCACTAATCCAACGGGGAGCCTCAATACGCGTGGTGGCGTGCTGCAGGAGTGGCGTCGCGCGCTGGAGGAGCGCGACCAGTCGCTGCTGGGCGACGCGTCCATCTACACGGGGCTGTGCGGCCAGGCGCTGTACCTGTACGTGGCGGCGCGGCGGCGGCGCTCGCCGCTGCTGCTGCGCCGCGCGCTCGACGCCGTGCACCGCGCGCTGCCGCAGCTGCGCGCGCGCCGCGTGGGCTTCCTGGGCGGCGACGCCGGCCCGCTCGCGCTCGCCGCCGCGCTGCACCGCCTGCGCGGGGAGCGCGCCGTCGCGCACAAGTGCATCGCCAGGCTCAGGGTGGGTCTTGCCAGCAAACGGGGCTATTCCCGAAAGCGTCGGTTCATGCGCACCGTAGCCAGATGGCGTGAGCAATTGAATATGAAGAACGAACGGGTTATTTCCTATATCACGCACCGGCTTAGGTGGCTTAGAGCATCAACGGATGGCACTGTAATGACTCTCATCGAGAGCCCTAGGGTTCGAGTCTCTATGGTACCAGCGTTGTCGACACTAGCTACGTTGTTACTGTCGAATTCTGACGCCGTATGGAGGAGAATTCTAGCGATTGGCTGCTCTGATCGGTAGTTTTCTGGGATTTCTCCGATCAACACCAGGCGAATGTCGGAGCAGTACCCTAACAAACGGACCAGAGAACGCGCGCGATCTTTCCTTCCTCTTCCTTGTCATTCCTTAAACACATACATATTCCACAACTACACATACCCTTACACTACCACACATGTTGGGAGACCGGTCAGAAACTTAGAGCTTGTCTGGGCTGCTGCGTTGCACTGCTGGTGGGAGAGACGAGGTTGGTTCGTACCCGGCTGGGGAAAATCCCGCAAGCCGACTTAGATCAGGTCTCCCCTTCCGGTGTAAGCTGGTTGGCTCCATAAATGAGTGGGCGATTTTTATATGGAATGGACTGGGTCCACTACGTATTCCACGTGACCTGATCGTTGACTGTATATGCTTATGTTCCGCTGCATGGAGACAATTTTCAAACATCCATGGTCTTCGTGCTTCAAAACAACGATGACATTTTTATCGCTGGCAATACGCCACAACACCGGGCCACAATTGTTCGAGATTAGTAAGAAGAACATTTTGAACAATTCGAGCGAATTATTTAGCCACCCAGATGGCCAGACATGAATCCCATCGATTATTTACGACACATAATCGAGATGTCTGTTCGACCACAAAATCCTACACGGTCAACACTTTCGCAAGAATGGACCTCTACAGAGGATCCATATTGCTGCAGGTGACTTCCAACGACTTGTCGAGTCCATACCACGTCGAGTTGATGCACTTCGGCGGGCAAAACGAGGTTCGACACGATATTAGGAGGTATCCCGTGATTTGCGTTCGGGGTGTTCTGGCATACAAATGCACTGCAGCAGTTGACGGTAATGGAGGAAGCTCCGCTGCGGATCACGGTTTTCCCATAAAGGCGGCTCCACACATTCTGCATTCGCCAAGTAGGGAGCTACTGCTCGCCCGATCTCCAGCAGCTGATATCCTCGACGAATGTTCGCTTCCTTTGATATGCGCAAAAGACCGACACGCGGTGGGTAGGGCGAGCACTGAATGAACTGCACTGCGGCAAATAGCAGGCAGCTCATCCACACTACTCTAGCGGTTGCTCGCTACTCATCGAATACCGAATGTGTGGAGCCGCCTTACGATTTCGTTTCTTCACCGAGTGGGCGTGGGGGTGCGGCAGGAGCTGCTGCCGCTGGTGCTGAACCAGCGCTCGGGCCAGTCGAGCGAGCTGCTGCACGGGCGCGCGGGCTTCCTGTACGCGCTGCTGTTCGTGAACGCGCACGTGGCGTCGGAGGCCGTGCCGTCCGGGGAGGTGCGCGCCGTGGTGGAGGCGCTGCTGCGCGCGTGCCAGCGCGTCGCCAAGGAGGAGGCCGACCTGCAGTGCCCGCTGCTCGTGCGCTGGGAGGGGCACCTCTACCTGGGCGCCGCGCACGGGCTCGTCGGCGTGCTCTTCGCGCTGCTCGCGGTGCGCCCCACACACTCGCACGCTCACGCTCCACCGCCTCCCTTCAACTCATTGAGGCTAGCGACGCACGTCCTTGACGTCCGTTGGTTGGCAGGCCACACGAGCACGATCACCGCCGAACAACGACAACCTGTGGTCTCTTACTGAATTACAAAATAAACTACTACCTTAGAAAAGAAAACAACTAGTACTCCATGTATTCTGCAATATATGGAAGGCTAAGAAGCTACAACATCCGTACAGAACAAAGTAAGCATTCTAGTGGCTAACATCCTTTTGCTGGTACGCGTCGCACTTTGTTGATGACGGACATTACTGCAGCGCCCTTACGTGCCACGGCTCATTAGTGTCTTGCTGCGCTACGGCGGACTTTAACGTCCTGTAACGTCCTTGGCACTTTAACGTCCATTTCTGCTCAAGTGCTCGAGGGAGATCCCGATGTTCGAGTCCCAATGGTGGCAGATTTTCGACACTATTTAGACAACCAAGTCGAATTCATCTTCTGGACGAGAATTCTTGCAGCCGGCTGCTCTGAGAGGTTGTTTTCTGTGGTTCATCTGCTGAATAGCAGTCAAAGGCCGAAACATCCTCATCCTCATCTTCTTCCCCCCTTCTACCTAACACATATACTCACACTTATTTGCACTGCATTACAATTACACATGTCGCGAGGCCAGACGGAGGCTCAGAACTTGTCCCGAGTGGGGGTGATCGCAGGGGAAGATATCTAGGGAGGGAAAACCTACAAGCCGGTATGTTTGTCGACGCGGATCTCTCGTTCCAGAGTTGAAGGAACATCGCCATATCGCGACATTAACATGCACTACAGCATGCACCCCATGAGGCAATTGCATAACTAGTAAAAGCTGACAGAAATAATTAATGCTCACTTCTTCATTTTAAACAATGACTTAACAACTGCTGAATGTTAGAGAAAAAAGTACATACGAGAATTTGCTTGACATTCGGTGGTCGTATACAAACATTTCCTTAAAGATAGATTTTTCTTCATGAATTTCATTCAGATTTATTTCTATGTTATTTCGATAGTTCGAACTGAAATGGTAAGCCAGAGAGTTCCCTTTTAGGTTGCAATATGAGTGAATATAAATCAGACATACACTACATCAAGTGTTATCAAACAAAATTCGCGTTTTTCTCGCTTTGCAATCTCCAGATAAATTGCTGTTTTACTGAACTGAATACTATGAAGACTTGTAACACGCACAATTTTCATCCAGAAATCTGCACGTAAAATAATACGAATCATCTGCCCTTTTACTTTGCCCGTTCTCTCTACATCCTTCTGGATAGCAGCATTTTCGTTGCTCTTCTTCTTCTTCACAAACCTCTCTTTACTTTCTCCTCGAATACTGAAGACTAATATAAAATTTAACGACAGTTGAACGCCCAATCGCTTCTTCTTCTTCCCTCGGTTGGGGAACGGAGCGTGAGCGCAGATTGTTGCGCAGGCGCGGTCGTACCTGACGGGCTTCGAGCTGCGCAAGCTGGTGCGGCCGTCGCTGGGCTTCCTGCAGGACCAGCTGCTGCCCACCAACAACCTCCCGGCGCGCGTCGACGAGGAGACGGACAAGCAGGTGCAGTGGTGCATCGGCGCGACGGGCGCCGTGCCGCTCTTCTGCCTCGCCTTCAAGGTGGGACATGCTTGCCAGGCGAATATCGTGTGGAGTAGCTGCGCCCGTGCAGAAATTTCACATGCTGTACTGGCGGAAGGACTCGGAATTTCTGGAAAGTTTTACAACTCCATACTTGGCAAATTATTTAAGGTTTCAATCGAAGTATTTTGGGATTATGCCAACTACGTTTCGTCGTGGAAAATAATTTTATAGTCAGATTCCATCGTTCAGCTCGTGCACTTCCAAATTTTTTAAAAAAATGTAATTAACGTTAAAAACAGTTAAAGTTATGTGATGTACAGCGGAGAGAAGAGCAATCTTGAAAATTGCTATACATCAGTTCAAAGGCGTGAAATGCAAGTTTCCTGCGAAGGTTTGGCCTTTGGCCTCTAGGACGCAGCCCTTATTACCCGACGGGTCCAACGTTCAGCGTTCGCAAGGCCCTTTCAGACCAGGCGTGGTTAGCGCCTCCGCCTTCTCCGGCGCCCAAGCTGTTGTATCGACCTCCCCCATTCTAAAGGAATTTGGAATCGGAGGGAGTGGTAAAACCTCTTGTGCCACACATGTGTGAACGAATCGCGCTGTATATAACAATGAATGGGAGCCGTACCTGTAGTTCTGATTCATTATTTTGGTAAGGCCCGCACAACTTGCTGCTGACGAGGGCGGGCGCCGAGCCGGCTCGGAGTTCCGCTATAAGCTGCGGCGGAGGAGGTCGCTTGTTACGGGGAGGGAATTCATGCATCTCGGAGCCGATGCGTATTAGGCGTTCAACCACCGCGCATTCCCCTCCAGAAACAGTTCGACAGTCTCGACGACACAAAGCAGCGAAGCCGGGTTGAGCAGGCCGAGTAGCCGATTGAGGTAGAGGTTCTTGCGCGTGCGCAGGTGTTCCGCGACAAGTCGCTGCTGGAGACGGCGCAGGAGATGGGCAACGTGGTGTGGAAGCGCGGGCTGCTCACCAAGGGCTACGGCCTGTGCCACGGCGTGGCCGGCAACGCCTTCGCCTTCCTCTCGCTCTACCAGCTCACCGAGGACCTGCGCTGGCTGTACCGCGCGTGCGCCTTCGCCGAGTGGTGCTTCGCCTACGGCACGTACCAGGTGCGACCTCCCACATCCTCATCTCTCTTTTATTGGACTTGCGAACATATCCATCTTTAATACAATTAACTGATACAATAAAGCTCTTAAAATACATTACAACAAACATGAAAAACATTGCAATATAATTATAAAATTCTTGAATATGGAATCCATTCAGTGTAGAATTGAGAATTGAGGATAATATACTACATATTGGGATTTATTATACTGCAAAGAGAGAAGGAAAGAGTGTTTGACATCAGCGAGAGTGCGTGGTGCCACAGCAAAACGAACGATGGTCCAGGGGCAATGCAACCCGCAACATTTGATGAAAACGTAGGGGTTTTACTACCACTAAAGATACTTTGAAATAGAAAAAGAAAGAAATACAGAGGAATTATGAACATGGAAATGTCCATCGATGTTCTTAGGTAGATCATGCGGCTCATCCTTGTCACTGCGTCAAGTAATACACTTCCTTTTTCGCCAGGCGTATGTAAAAACTGCTACAATCAGTTGTGTGAACTTAAAGTTCATTATAATTGATCAGGAAAATGTTTTGTTATAGGTTGTAATGAACATATATATTAACTGTCTTAAAAACATTCTTTACATTAATTATTTATTTTAAGGAGATATAAAAATCTTCAAATGCAAATAACGTGCTAATTCTCGTAAAATGATTTATAAATTGAAAATACGTGTATGAAGAATTTAACACTATATTTACACACTAAAATTCGATTAAATACTGTTCAATTAAATAGAAAATGACGATTGAAGAAATGTATGACTAAATGACTCATTATCTAATTATAATTAGATCATTAATAATTATTACGCGGTTTCGAAGTGTAATGCTTATTGAATATTTGTATGTATATATTTCAAAATATAAGTCGAATTTATTCACTGCAGGGTGTCACTTGTTTTTCCCAAACTCTTACCTATGTTTCAAGGGATTGAGGAGAAAGCCTCAGTGCCTTTTCCCCTTTGACGAACCCTAGGAATCGCCCCCGGAGCGGCCGCTGTCGCTGTTCGAGGGGGTGCTGGGCGTGGCGTACTTCATGCAGCAGCTGGAGCAGCCGAAGGAGGCCGCCTTCCCCGGCTACTCGCCCGAGCCCTGAGGCGCCCGCGCCTCGCGCCGCCGCGCGCCCTTTGCTTCAGATTATACTCTTTTGCATCATCTGGCAACATCTTTTTAATGTTTTTATTTATATGTTCATATGGTTTATATATTTATTTTTTGTACTCCTTGTCTTATACTTCAATTAGTAGAATATGCCAATCTGTCAGATCTATTTATATGTCGTTTCGTCTTGCATATAACAAGAACTTACAAACAGGTTTCATCAGGGAATAATTTAGTAATAATTTTCCCGGACTATTTCGCATTGAGGATAAAATACTATTGATATAGAAACTACGAAATTTCCAGTATTCCAGTCAGTATACGTCAGTATTCCACCTACGAAATGTAGAAAGTACATGTATTACTAGATTCTGTTATTTTCTCTTAAAAGTTTCTTAGATTGAGAATTTCATTACTTTAATGTGTTTGTCTAATTACTCTACTTTACAGAATATTCGATTAATCTTGAAGAAAGTCAATATCTATTCTCTTTCCATATTGACTGGAAAACACATATCAGCATGGCATATTGACTCGAAATCAGATATTATTCTTCCGCTTTTTTTCTTCTGCGTTTAATACTATTCTGCGATAGGATTACAAACGACGATAATGAAATTCATGATGCAGAACGCAGTAAACTTTTTGTGATCATCGAAAGCCGAATTATCATTTTCTTACAAATATTTTCCATTTGCACACATTTTTTAGTAAGTTGAGTAATGATGATTTTCCATAACGAACGATATAGATACGTATGTATAAATTATTGTACTGACACTACCTTGGTCATGTACACATAACACATGAATGAGGTGACCATCCATCATGAGATTGAATTGATAACCACGTAAACACAGATGCTCGACGCGTAGTGACGTACTGACTATGAAATTGTTGCTTCAACTCTTGATATCTTGAGAATTTGGGCATCTCTAGGTCTAGGATGATGTGAAGATGTTCGGGAATAAACAATCCTACTCATAGTTTTTGGAAATATTGGCCTGAAATGCAAATGCTTATTCATTGAACTCCAACTCAGTTTATACTCGTATTAACAATCCATGCAGAACCATTTTTACTTTCCTTTGACACCTATCATTATTTACCTATTTGACTAAGGTTTGCAACAAAAATGCCAACTGTCGCTTTTTTATACGTTCATTGTTTTAGGGACTCTCAATGGTTTACTGATACTTGGCCGACAGTACGCAGGATACGCCTCGGTCCCACGAATAGGGTTCTTGGTTGCCCCACTCATTTCATCCAGTTTGGTCAGGATATAATTCATAATCGAGGCCTCGTGTTGTCCTATTGAGTCCATGGTTCGAGCACCTCGCACGCAATTCCGGCCGTCAAACGCCACCGGCGCACGATGGTGACATTTATAAATTGTCGTGGCAGTCACGCGAAATGTGCATCACCCTACAGACCGGCGATCTTTTCTTACACCTCAAGAAATTCCATCCGTAAAGCATTACGCGTATCATAGGGATGTAGGGTTTGCAAGTGGCTGACAAACTGATGTCTATCCCAGGCGGTGGAATTTACGACCCAGGGACACATACTGATCCCATGGTACGACCAATATCTCAATTGTGGTGGTGATAACGTAGAAAATATGTGTGCTGTAAATGCTACACAAGAGTTTTTCAATGAACTTGTGTCAATTTTGTTGACAATCTATGGAAACGTACATTGTGAATGCGACTCGCACAAGGATACCCAGCAAAGAAAACAGATGCAGAAGACAAGCAGTCACGACGACAGACAGACACACATACCCAGAAGAATCCTGGCCGACGGATTAGCACGTTTAGCAGCGAGCAAACACAGCAATCGTTTATAGCCGCGGCACGCTCGCGCCGCAGTTGACCTGTGGGGCGGTCACGAATAACCCAATAAAGGCGGCGTGGGCGCGGGGCGGCCCCTTCTTCATCTGCGCGACGGGCATGGGCGGGGCGAGGTGCGGGCGGGCGGGGCGGGGCGGGGCGGGGCGCGGGCGGCGCGGCAGGTAAGTAACAGTACCGCGAGCACGGCGGGCGGCGGAGGCGGCTGCGCACGCGGTAACTGTATCGGCGAAGCGCGCGCGTTTGTCACGAGGGGTCGCCGCCGCCGCCGCCTCCATCTCGTCCCGCCCCGCCCCGCCCCCGCGGGACCCGGTTATAGCGGGCGGGTCGCCTATCTGGAGCAAGGCCGGGTGCTGCCGGGAACAATACACGTGCCTGTCGCGCAGCCGCCGCCTCCGACGCCCGGAAGCTGCTGGCGCTCGCCATAACACGCATGCAGCTGCGCGCTGGTGGTGGTGGCGGCGGCGGCAGAGGCGCAGGCAGTCGGGGAGGTCTGAACTCGTTATGACCAAAACACGATTTCTAACGAAAAATACGGTCTCTCGTTTTTCACCAGGACAACCCTCAGCGTTAGCTGCCCACTTCTACGTTCTGGGACCAATTATCTAGTTGACAGTGATCAAAGAGGGCTAATTCACTAAGAGTTCAATGTCCTTTTCTTTCGTTACTTCGTTTCTCTATCGTTATGTCATTTTCATTGACTCATCTTATTGTCTGTCTCTTACATAGTTCTGTGACTCAGCAAAAGAGTGTCATAATAAACAGTTGCAAAGGTATTTTTCTCAAAGAACAACGATTTAGAACAGTATCTACGTAGATCTCACGGTATTTAGGCGATGTCAGCTTGTGACAAGGAATATCATAAGTACTATCTATTTCTGTAAATATTTTTAGACTGAAGATTGTGTTTCATTCCTAATAATTTTGGGGCAGAACTGCTAGAGAAGAAAATATGTTATCAAAGCAAATGCCCATGGTATCCTCCGGAAAGGGAGTAAACAGAGGTCTCGAATCCTGTATTTATTTCCAGAAAACGTGCAACATTTTAGTTCCCGTACTAAATAGACTCGTGAGAGGTTCAAGGAAAAGGTGCAAAAAGTTTAACATTCATAATTTCTTTCACAGCAGGTCAACTGTTACTCTTTAAAAATGTTTTTCCTATTGTTCCCGGATTTTGAACGAATCGTTTCATCAGAACAAAGCCATAGTTCGGTTGCGGTTAGAATCACAACACAAACGACTCACTCCATAAAATGTTTCCCACTAAGGCCTTAAAATATGGCCACTCTTTTGCTGTAACTACACTACCGGGACAAATATACAAAACCATCTCATTATTTCGATATTTCGCAACTGGTTCACAATATTCATGACAGAATCTCTGAAAATTGGACTTCGGTAACCGCCATGAGTCAACTAAGAGATATGAGATACAAACATTCTGGTCTGTGAATTGTAGATGGTTTTGCCAATTATGTACCTCTTATTGAAATATGATAAATTAAATAAGTACACGCCATTCATTTTTGTTTAACTCTTCGCCCTTATTTTCAGTTTTAATTATAACTGATTAGTTGATTATATTGTACCGAAATGTTCTCAGCAACTACCACTCGTTTGCAAATTTTCACATAGCAAATCGCCCTTGGTTCCACCTATAAACAGAGGAGTGACCTAGCCAGAGAAATGGAGGCTTCTATAAGAAATTCTACGTCCATCAAAGAATTTTCACAAAAACGATATTATGACAATGAACCACATACAGATGAAAACATATTTTTCTTTTAATATAGTTATGGATATTGTTATCAACTGTGTAAACATTGCAATAGGAAACGAATGCTGTCGGCAGAGGATTCTTCTCCTCTCACCTGTTGAGAGTAATGTCAGAGAAAACAAATGATCCCTTTGACCAATATTGTGCTATTAATGTAGTACATGGTCGGCCCTTAGGCCTCACATGTGGAGCCACTGTGCACTAGAAACGGAGGGCAAGTCGAGGAAGCGCGCACCTTGCTGAGGGGCCTTCGCTGCGGCATGGACGGGGTAGGGGAGGGGAACGGTGGGGAGAGTCGGACTGCGCGGAAGTCGAACAGGAAAAATCTCAATGAACAACCTCATCGTATAATTAATCGGTTCAGAACGCCAAACAATGACAGGTAAAACACAGATCCTTGAAGGTTTTCTTTCCATGCGATCTTTATTACTCTAGACACAACACGAATATTATTCCGTACAGGTGGGATTCTGTGGGTGTCCTTTGTTCAACTTTTTAAACTTCAAAACAACTTACAATGATTGTGTCTTATTATAGAAATATATACAATAATATTTGGATTTTCGTTACCAATAGAAGCAAAACCTACGTCTTCTGATGACTAATGGACTATTTCAATCGTTAGGAGGTCTTGAAGATGCTATAAGAATTCCTTTAAATAATGAAAGTTTTCTACATGACTAAAATTAATAAAAAAGTTCACATCTAATTATAATGTGAAAGTAAATTAAAAGATTTGTTGTTTGATGCGACAACATATTATTTGAAAAACAATGGGCGAAAATTGAGAGGCAATTTCTTCTGAAAATTAATGAACTAGTAAGGAATTAAAGGATTGCATACGTACGCACGCTGGTGGTTGTGGGGCGTCGATCACAGAAAGACAATAAGAGACTGACGACAATAGAAACTAATATGATGTCAATAGGCGATAAGCGTGCGTTGTTTTAACATTTTTTTAAATGTGCTATTTCGTTTGTGATTTATTGACTTATTGCAGATAATATTATTTTGATGGAAAAAATAAATTATTTAGTTTCCAAGTGGTGTGCTTATTGTATTAGATATTACTGATACAAGTTTCATATTGACATCATAATGACAAGAGTACAGCTACTTCGACGCATTAGCCGAAGGTGCAAAAGAGACGCGAGTTTCATTAAGATGTTATACCAAACATTTATCTTTCAATAATTTATGGTTTACTAGATCATTACTGAATGTATGTAGCTCTGCAACGAAACACGTAATGGTAGGTGTAACATACTTGCGGGCTTTTCGTATTCTTTATGTTTGCTTTATGCCCGCTTCGCTACCAATATCCCAAATAACACTCATTTTTTATACATTCGGTTTATGAAACTTAAGAAACATAAAAAAACAATAAACAGTGTAATGCTCAAATAAGAAAAATAACTTTCCACAAACATTATTTTGTTGAATTATATGAAAACTGCAATTTTTTAAGGTTCTCGTGCACTTAGAATTCCTTTCTGTGACCTTCATTTTATTGTTACGTATTACGCTTTTTAGACACAGATTTTTTGTGTGGTAGTGCATCCAGTAAGAATATGTAGAAGGTATGTTGACTGGCATCCTCGAAAAGTTATTTTTTGAAGTAATGGAATATTCTAAATATCTTTCGCCAGTAGACGCAAGTTATCTATAAGTATCGTTTCATTCACGCAATTGGCAGTTACTTTCCATCCAACTCTCAAATACATTGAACAAGTTTCTACATATTTCTTACATTTTGCTGGAAACAAATTGCCCGTAGCTTTGTTAGCTTTTTTTTTAGAATTTTCGCAGGAACTTCACAATATTCTTTCGTTTTGTACGAAAGAATCTCTCCCTCTATGAGTACGAAGTAGTATTTAGATACGCACTATTCTTTCTGACGCCATATTAACAACTGACGAATATAATGCTTCTTTTCATTTTTTATGTAAGATAAATTTTAAAATGTCTGAAATTCCGGGTTGGTTCAGAAACGAACCAGAAAAGCATTAAGTTTTGTCTGCACCACTGGCGTTAGTTGATATTTTTGCCCCGAGGGTAACTTCCAAACGGCCTTCCGACGGCCTCTGGTTCGAGACCTTAAAATTACAATAAATCATATACTACTGTACGGGGGCCGAGGTGAAATTGCATTTTTGTTCATTGTAGTTGAACATCAATCTAAAATGCTAACACAGTAAAATGTGCTCAATCCGGAACGTGTATAATGCGAAAATCAGTCTAATGGGAACATAAATCGCGTTCCTGCCAAAAGTAAATTCTAGAGTTTTACATTGCAAAATGTGGAATCTTGTCTAATTCAATAAAAAACTGGTCCCTTGAGATACCTCATTGGGCAAGTTTTCCTTGTATTGGGGAATATAGCAGTTGTTTGGTAGTGAAAAATTCTTCCAAATGTTTGAAACAGATTTACTAGCTAGTTTGGCACACCAGCTACTCTATAATAAAAGAAGTGTTGAAAGAACCGTACCTTGTAAGATACACAAAAAAAAGAAAATAATAACTTATAAGTTATTACAGGATCATGAAAAGTTGTTTATAAAACACATAAGTGTTTCTTTTTCTCAAATATAGATAAATTATACATTGCTTCGCGTTCTTCTTCCAAAATATCGTCACAAAACTAGCTCTGGACTGCTTTTCGCCTCGACGCGCACATGCTCTCTGCGCATCTGATGGAAAGAATGTTAATTGAATTATGCCTCGAAAACTTGAACAATATTTGCGTGGGTTTTAATCTGTAGAAAAATGACCCAATGTTATCACGAATAATTTGGGGTTCTCTAAAGATATTTATTTTTTATACCACAACAGAAAATGGATATGATGTCAATTTCTTACCCTAAGAACTTATTCACGACCCACATACCAGGCGAATAATATTTAACGGAATTCAAAAGATTTTTAATGATTTATATCCCCCTATTACAACGTTTGTGTCTCTACATTTCTTTAAGTATATTAGAACAGGAGTATGAAAAAAGAGAATAATAATAATAATAATAATAATAATAATAATAATAATAATAATAATAATAATAATAATAATAATAATAATAACAGCCTACTTAAAGAGGCTAAAATATGACACATATTTTTGTTACAAATTATTACTTTTCAATTAAAATGTTTAATTGGATTATTTCCAAATTGTACATATTCATCAAATAACAATTAACGCTCTAAAGTCCGAAGATGTATTAATTTGCATATATCTTTCTCTCTATATTTTTACTTAAATTTACAGTTCAGCCACTTATGTTGCAAATTTATTTCACAGATTATTACATTTTATTTTATTTCATTGCGTGAAAAATTCTACATGAAAAATTGACATTCATTTTGTCCAATCTCTAAATACTGAATCTTCATTTACATTGAGAAATTGCTATCTAACAATTCAAATTACTGAGCAAATATTTTACATTTGCACAATTTCTTTCAAGTAATGTTATCTTCTCATTGAGTGAACTACCTTAAAAGCTTTTAATAATGGCAATATTCTTTCAATTATACACGTTTTGAAATCTTACTGTTTTCGGGATATCGAACATGCAAATTCCTAGCCACAGTTTTTTTTCTCTACCGCAATGCCGGTTCTCCAGTGTGCCTCGCGAACCTTCTTTGAACGACCGGACGTACGGACGTAAGGAACAAGTAAAATGCGTATAAATCTGCTGCGGAGCTGGGGCCGTGTCAGAATGGATGCTTTATGTATGCCTATTGCCTACACTCTTCTTCGTTTTCTTGCCCCTTTCTTTTCCTTTTGGTATAGTGGACGTGCAGATGCAGTGACGTTTTACGACCGACGTTTCTTTTCTTCTTCTTTGGCTCTTTCTTCCGGCGTTTAGTAACGCGACGCTTCGCCGGCAACACAATGCGGTCGCTGCCTCGTGTTCATGACAACCCAGATGGCTGAGGCTCCGTTTCTAATGCGGGCAAAACGTATCCCGTTCGTGAATTGGGAACTATTTGCATGGCGCTCAACTGCGGAAGTCGCCCAGTAGGATTTAGGGGGCGTCCCTAAATTACGTAATGTTAAAGATGGAGCAAAGGGTTAGAGTCACTGTTAAACTGCGTTACTTGGGGGTATGGGGTGTTAGATTAGTGCTACGTAACATCGATTTATTTTCAGTTTTTCAACATTAGAGAACAAAGAAAACTTTTTTGTCTTACCCAAAACAATAAAATATTATTTACATTTTCAAAAAACATAAACGATTTGAAGTTAAGATTTAAATGGAAGTATTTTTTCATACTTTTTTATTGAATCTGTAATATTACGAAGAAAATATTCAAATCTGATCAATCATACATTCTAGAATTGGTCCAGTAGATTGTCGCTCTTGCTCATCCACGACGTGTGAACGGCTTGTAAGAAATGTTCACTTCTGTGGGTCCTTCCTTCACACAGCACGAATTTCCAACGTTATTGTTACGTGTAGACAGCATCGCCAATGAATTCTGACTTTAATTATCATAAATTTTAAAATATCGTACAAATAAAATTAATACAAATTATTTTAGTGTTATATAATTTATTTTTATTTCTTTTTTTTAATTTATTTTTCTGCCTGTTCGGCATAATATGCCTTTCAGGGGTTTTAATTTACAATTTATTATTACAGAATTTTTTGGCCTTTCGGCTGACAGTATTTGAGGAGGACCACACGGCTACCTCGTCAACAAAGTCTGCAGAGCAGTAATTCAAAAGAAATTTATTTATTTATTTATTTATTTATTTTAATTAATGTATTTATTTAATTTTCAGCAGCGGAATTGATTAATGGGAGGGGGTGGAAATTATTCTAATTTAAGGTGGTTTAAGAGAGTCTTTGGGGTATCGAGAGATAATGCGGGTTGGGATGGAAGCATTTTTGCCTAGATCAAATATTTGTGCACTTGTACACGACGGAAGAAGGTGAAAAATCTGTTACTCATCCGTTGAATGTATTCGCTAATGGAAGGAATGTTTAGCTCTCTGTGAATTTGCATATTTGGAATAAACCAAGGAGCTTGCACGGCTTTTCTTAGATACTTGTTTTGAATGATTTGTAGTTTCTTTAGATGTGTGTTTGCAATATTGTTCCAAATTTAACAGGCGTATGTTAATGAGGGACGTATTATCGTTTTAAAGATTGATAATGCGCAGTCCAGACTAAGCGATGACTTGTTATTAATTATGGGGTAAAGTTTGTTCATTTTTGCGTAGGTTTTGTTCGTTATTTCTTGAATGTGGTTTTTCCATGTTAATTTTTGATCCAGTAATACACCCAGATATTTTACGGGCGTTTCATTATTAAGCCAAAGAATTGCAGTATTATTAATTTTAATTTGTCGTGGTTTATGTATTTTTCTTAGTGAGAATATTTTAGGCTGTGATTTGGTAGGGTTTATGGCAATTCTCCATTTCAATGTCCATTCGACAAATTCATTTAAGTCCGACTGGAGATCTTTGCAAGCGTTGGTAATGTTTGAATTTGCATTAAATAATACTGTATCATCTGCATAAAGTGCTATTTCTGAGTAAGTCATTTGTGGATAGTCAGCTATATATATGTTGAACAATAAGGGAGAAAGTGGGGAACCTTGCGGCACGCCGGCTTTGATGATATGTGCTCTTGATTTATTGTTGTTTATACTAACTTTGAAATCCCTCTCTGACAGAAAGCTTTTAATGATATTTTGGAGGTAATCGGGGGTTTCTAAGGTTTGCAACTTGTAAAGTAGCCCAAGATGCCACACTTTATCAAAGGCATGTGCGATGTCGAGAAAAATTGCAGCTGTGTACATTCGGTTGTGAAATGCTTCAGCAATGTACTCTGTTACTCTTAATAGTTGATGACTTGTGGAGTGGTTTGGACGGAATCCGAACTGCGCATTTGGTAGTGCATTGGTTTCGGTGAAAAATTTGAATAGTCGGGATTTTATAAGTTTTTCAAACATTTTGGCAAAGGTCGGTAACAAACTAATTGGTCTATAGCTAAGAGGATCTTGTGGATTTTTGTTAGGCTGGCATACTGGTGTTATAATGGCAGTTTTCCAGGTCTTTGGATAATATCCTAATCTTAAACAAGCATTATAGAGAGCTGTTAATGCTGCAATTGCATTGCGAGGTAATTCTTTCATCATTTTATTATTTAATAAGTCATGGCCTGCTGATTTTCTCGGTTTTAAAGCCTTGATTATTTGATATGTCTCAGACGGGGCTATAAATTTAGTTTTTGTTGGGACGGAATATCGCGGTATTGACGAGTTTGCTTCCACTTTTAATTGGAAATCAAAGTCGGTTACCGGGTTAGTTGTAAATATTTTCTCAAAATTTTCCGCTAAAGTTTCAGCTTTTTCGAAATCCGTCGTTGCTAGTCCTGAGTTAGAGGATAACTGAGGGATGAAAGATTTTTCCTTTGTAATCATTTTAATTGTATTCCACATTGTCCTGGAGTTTGGAGGGATGCTGCCTAAAAAGTTTTGGAAATGTGTACACCTCACTTTATGTAGTTCTTGTTTAATTTTTACCGATATGCTGTTTAATTTTTGTTTCACTGTTTTATTGTGTGAATATTGCCACACACTACGAAGGTTATGTTTTTCTTTAATTAAATTCAGTAGTGGTTTAGGAAGCGGAATATAATTTTTGGTGAAATTCCTAACTTTAGTAGATGACCTTTTAATAGCATTTTTAATAACGTTTTCGAGAGAGTTGATACAACTGTCTATATCAGATGATGTTTTAAGATTCTTAGGATACTGACATTCGTTTATTAGAATGTTTCTATACATGTCCCAATTTACTTTTCCCTCTATAATTTTTTCGTTTTGATGAGTCTGAAGTTCAGCTTTGAACGAAATTATTACTGGATTGTGGTCTGAGTCTAATTCTGGTTTTACATTTTGGTAAATCGGAATGTTTAAATTTTGTGTAATAAGTATATCTAGAATATCAGGAACTACATTTGGGTTATAAGGGTAGTATGTGGGCTCTGGAGGAGCTAGTATATTAAGATTTCTTTGCAATGCGAATTTATGAAGAAGTTTCCCATTATATGAAGTAGTATTACAGTTCCAAATTTGGTTTTTACAATTCAGGTCTCCTGCTAATATTATTTGTGACCTACCATCAAACAATGCTTTCAAGAAACTTGACGGAAACTTTTTGTTGGGAGGTTTATATGCTGCAATCAAAGTTATGTTAGAAGAGATCAGTTCGATTTTGATAATAATTGTTTCTATTTCATTTGAGGATGGGGATTGTATCAGTGTATGTTTAATTTTTCTATTAATGAGAATTGCTACCCCACCTGATGCTATATGAGAATTTCGATCATTGCGGTATGATAAATATTTTGGGATCGAAAATTTTTCTACCGGCTTTAAGTGTGTTTCTGAAATACACGCAACATCTATGTCGTGGACTTGTAGAAAGTATATTAGTTCGTTCTCTTGGCGCTTTACGCCATTTGCATTCCAGTTGAGAATTTTGAAGTTTTCTATTTTATTTTGTGCCATTGATATGAACAGAAATAAGTCTTTGTTGCAACTGAGGAATGATTGCAGAAAGAATATTATTTATAATTGTTTGGATTAGGTTTTCGTTTATTACGTTCATATTTTGGAAGACTGGGGGAGAATTCCTGTTATCTGGCCTAGGCGGCTGGCTAGTGCGATAAGCAAAAGAATGCAAGGACGTTGAATTAAGCGCCAGAGGAGGAAACTCTTGAGGGGCATAGTGATAAGGTTGCGTGTTTTGGTTTAATTGGCGATTAGAGAACTGCCTATTTGGCAGGTTGTGAGCTGAAAATTTATGATTAGCCTGATTCAAATTATATTTTTTAACTGCTTCTTTGTAAGCTTTGCAGCCTTTGTAGTTAGCCGTGTGCTCCCCACTGCAGTTAACACACTTTGGTACATTATTATGTTTAGGTTTATCACATTGCGAGTAATGATGGCTTTCTAAGCATCTCACACATCTAGGTCGCCTTCCGCAATTTGCCCGTGAATGACCGAAAGTCTGACAATTTTTGCACATGATGGGAGTTTTAGATTTTATGCGAATTTGAACTCTGACAATGCTATATATAAACTGATTTATTTTTAAAATTGCTTTGTTATTTTCATTATCAGTTAGATCGACCGCAACGGTAGTTAACGGTTTACGTTCTCTTCCGAACAGTCTAACAACTTTTAAAACTTCAAAGTTTTTCGAAAGTTCGTTAAATATTTCCTCTTCTGAATAGGTAATTGGCAGATCTTTTATGACAACTGAAAAAGTTTTTTGGGTAGGATCCCTATATGTGTGATGCTCGATTTTCTCTTTTTCACAGAATTTTCGATATTCTCTAAAGTCCTCTATTGAGTTGAATTTAATTTTTATAGTGTCTTTTTCTAATTTAGTAGAAAAATTGTTTTTTTGTAATAGCTTTTAGTTCACTGATAAATAGGGGATAATCGAGTACTTTATGGACATAAAAGGGGGGTATTTTAATGATGGATTCTTCACTTTCTTCCCTTTCGTTTGGCGAATTTTCTTCGGTCATATTTTGAAAACCTTGGTACCTATTTTTGACGGGCACGTTATACAATATTCTTTTAGAAGCATTGTTTTCATCTGGTAAATCTACGTGCATGCGTTTTAGACTTTTACTGTTTTCATTAAAACCACTGGTTGACTGTTGAATAACTGATTGTTGCGGGGCAACACCATACCTGTTATAATATGCATCTTTAGTACTTACTGACTGAAGGTTGGTCAGAGTCCCTTCCGCCTCTCCATCCAGCTGCAGGACGGGCGGTTGTGATGTGTTGAACTGTTGCAAGGGTTGAATATTTTCCATTTGTGGTGGAAATGGAAGAACATCTCCATTCATTGCTGTGAACTGATCTGGTGTGCCACCATTTAAAACGTGGGCTGCAGACACCATTTGCCCCCCAAAAGCGGGGGCACTTGTTGCGAACATACAGCTTTCGCTGCACCACTACACTTTCACTTGATAACACAATATTTCGTTATTAGCAATAAACAATTCTATTGCACAAAAACAATCACTGTTAGAAATATGGGGATCCGCTGGTAGCGGCGCCCGTTTGTACTTGCACTAAACACGAGTTTGAGCGTAACACCGAAGCACAGCGATAAGCGGAGCGATGCAATGCTTACTCCACGACGTCTAGAGCGAGACTGTGTTTTATTTCTTGTAAACGGGGGGGGGAGAGGGGTCTCAAGCATTAAATAATGATTTTGGAGGAGTTCAAGCGCGCACTACGGGTGCGTTACAGTGGGGGGAAGTGGTATTCAAATACTCCAAATTTTCGTTACGTAATTTATTGACGGCCCGTCAATGATAGAACATTTTCTTCGCTCTGTGCCATTTCGTGGGTTATTGAACCTTTAGTTAAAACGAAGCTGAGGTTTTAGTGAAAATGAAACAAGCGCTATTTCTTATGTAAACTTCGCACTTTTAGAGCAAAAAAAGTAAAGAAAAGCATTTGAATCATTGCGATAATGTTGAAAATGCCTTGGGGTTTAGGTACAATAACACCAAGAATTAATAGATCCGTTTGAGATTTACAGGGTTGCGAGTTTAGGCTGGTTAATGGGTAATTTCAATCTTGGTGAACATACTTGATCAATTTAGGCGCAAGTGTTGTTCTTCATAGACAGATGGAGATAGATATACTAATGGAATATTGTATTAAAAGGGAGTCGGCAGACTTTTTGCTTAGAATACGTTGACCCGCCCTGTTTGTCGCACCTTCATTTCTGTGACTTCCGTGCATCGACAATAGTCGCATAAACCAACAACTGAGCAAGCAGGGGGGGGGGGGGGGGCGAGCGGAGGTGCGAGCTCCGGGTGCCGGCGGCGCGACGACGCTCCCAAGGCCACCACGAATATCGGTCAATGGCACTGGGGCTGGCGCAGTGCGAGATAAGAGCGGGCGGAGGCGCGGTCGCGTGGCGCTAGCGTCGGCGCGACGCGGCGCGGCGGCAGTGGAGGCGAAGTCAATGTTTGCGTGGACCACGTGGAGGTACCAGTGGCAGATCCAGAGGCACACTTTAGATCTCGCGAGTCATCTCTGGAAAAAATTAAATCGCTCACTCCCAAAAATTGTTCGCATTTTCAAGTTTGAGTTACAGCTACAAATTAATGACGCGAAAACATTTATGCGCTTTCATGCCTAATTCGTGAATTATCTGATGTTATTGTTCTAATTTTGAAACAGTAATATTGGATAAAATATAAGACAAAATATTAATTTTTCAACACATAATCATCAAGTTGAAAAGTGTAACGGTTTACTCAAAATATTATTTAACAGATACCATTTGTGGGTGTACTATCATTCTGAACAAATACTTTCCCTCTCTCTCTTTCTTTCTTTCTTCTTTCTTTCTTTCTCTCTCTCTCTCTCTCTCCCTCTCTCTCTCTCTCTCTCTCTCTCTCAAACACACACCAATGAATATAATAATGATATTTAGAATCTCTTTATTGAGCTTGGGGTAAATTTTCTTCCTTTTTTGGTGGTGCTTTTATTTCCGCAGTAAGTATTGTTTTATTAATGCCATGAGGAGGAACACTTTAAATTCGTCAAAAAAGAGATATAGAAAATGATCTTTATTTTTCAGGATGGTGACCGTTTGAATGTTTCCGTTACATCAAATCTTCAGATTTTTTCAGTGCATAGAGGTAAATGGAACGAAATAGATTGGAATTTGGACTTTATGTTAGCAAATATGTGTTATGCACTCATGAACAAAAGTGTCGTTTCAGTTATGAGTCTTTATGCTTTTCGGCTATGCGGCTTTTATGAGTCTTTTGACTGGATTGAAGATCATATCTTCAATTTGTTTTCGGGAGGTGTACTGTTAACAGAACATTTCTACATACTGTTCCAGGAGAGAGGAAGCAGAAACTTCCGAGAAAGACCACAGGTCAGGTTAAGACTGACGAGTTCGAAGAATGTTAAAATGTGAATATCAAATGGAAAGTTATGACACATCTTTCCAACCGAAGCACATTAAGAAGACACTTCCGTGTCAAGTAATACCAAAAGAAAGTTTACTGACAACAGATACAAGAACTAATATTTTACAAATAAAATATTCATCACACACAAATAGTTTTTCTTTTTGGAATTTCTGGCGATTCATTATTGATGAGCTATGTGAAAAGAAGGAACTTACAAGACATAGTATGGGAAATGAAAATAATTAAGGCACAACAGGACTTTTGATATCATTTATTCATGCGTCAAGTTCATGAACAGGCTAAGCATTATCTAAACAAAATTGTGCAGCAGTTTCACTCCCTTCCTGGGTTGTCAGTCTAATAATTTGTCTAATGAGTTTTCTATCTACACCTCCAAGGGGGAATTTAAGTGCTTTTCCAAATATATTAAAATTTAAAAAAGATATGACTCAGTGTTATACAGAAATGATAAATTGCCATTGTTCATATTTTGGGAAAGTTTTAAGATTAACGAATTGCAAATGCAGAATACGAAATATCATCGCAATAAAGATAACAACATGGAAGAAGGTTTCTTTTTGTCAAAAAACAACAAAAAAATCAACAAGAAATACGCCTACAAAAATTTCACGAGAAAATATATTACATATATATAATGACTGGATTTTTTCTCTCTTCCTTTCTCTCTCTCCCTCTCGGTGAGTTAACGTCTGAGTTATCATTCTTTAATCGCACGGGAATACTTGCGTGTATTGGTAACGTCGCCAGTCTGACGAAAACTGCTTCCTGGAAATTGTAAGTGACGTCTATTGCTTGCACATCACGGATATTGGTATAAGATAATTTTTTCATATTCGTTTACTTAGTTGCCGTAGGGCAGGAGTATTCAATCTTCCTCCAGTTACATAAAATACGAATATTTTCAAAGTACTCAGTGAATTTGGTCATAAAACATACTGACAAGTTGTACGTTATAGTTTTCTTAATTTGAAATATCCCTTTCATTAACTAGAGAATTGTTATTACTCAGCGACAAATTACGGACCCTAACCAGTTCACTTTTATTTAGACAATCATTAACTCCGCACTTTAAATCCTAATATAACAAAAGACATTAGACGATTTTTGCGACTCTGTTGGGTGAAACGCGTTTATTTCCTAGATTTTCTTCCTATCTTTCCAGAAAGGGTTTTTAAATCTTTAAGTAAACAGCATTATAAAATGTAAGAAAAGTATTATAAGCTAGTGTTATATTTTTTTCAAAAGGTTACTTACATAAGAATTTAGTGGAAAAGAAATATTAAAATGATGTTACCCGATCAGATGGCCGAGATCATTAAGGCAGTAGTGTCGTAGCGGCCTCAGACCAGCAGTTCGCGGGTTCGAGTCCCGCCTTGAGCATAGGTGTGTATGTGTGTGTCGTCCTTTCATCCCTCACTTTCAACATTGCATTTTCCAAACCCCCAGGGCTAAGAACCCTGGGGTATAAAAATCGGATCTAGCTAAATGCTGATCCCATGGTAAATACATGCACCTGCTACCGAGATAAAGTTTCTAAGCCCCGGTAAATGCAGGATGCATGCACGCGTCGTCCAAGTCAGTCTATTTGCGAGAAAAAAAGATATGTAGAAAATTATCTACAAGACGATCATTTTCCAGAAGACTGAGTTAAGAGCTTTATTTGTATCATTACGAAATTGATATGAGCAAATACTTCGAAATATATATTACGTAAAACGACACCACAATAATGTTCTAAGCAATAAAATTGCTTAATTTAACTAATTAACTACAGCATTTTCTGACTTATCAAAACTTGGTTTTCTCTAGGAAAGAAGTTTATGAAGCCACCAGCTATTTTAATTTTCAAATATTTTCTAGACCTTTCCATCAGACATGATAGGCTATGAGTGTATAATAGAACTACCTAGTACAAAACGTTCCTGAGATTTTTGTAAGAAATGTCCCTGAGTGATTACCACCGCACAGATAGGTAGAATTCAGCCCCTGTCTGCAGAAGAATTCTGGCAGCTGACTGCTCTGATCGGTAGTAATATGTGGTTTCTCCACGGATAAAGTCTAGGCGAACGCCGAAGCAGTACATCAACAAACGAGCCACGGATCATTCCTTCCTTTTCCTTACATACACAAACACACACACGCACACTACATTTTCATGTACTACAATACCACTCATGTCGGTAGGCTAGATGGGAAGTTAGATCTTGAGACGGGTGGGGCGGTGCTCCGCTGGCAGAGATACCTCAACAAGGAACTCCTACAAGCTGACGTGTAGGTCGCCGATAGATCTCAAGTCTCAGCAGGGGAGGAACCCCCCTAGATAAAACATTCATTACTCCTTCGTGATTAATGATTACAGCAGTTCAAGCGTCCGGAAACAAACAAAAATTAATCAGCAACCTTAGCGAAAGTGTAAGAATTTATGTGGCTTATAGAAGACTTGATCGTCTTCTGTAATAAAAATTGACAAAGTTGCACGACCATAGTAAAAAGAATTATGAGAGGAAACATCAGTCATGTTCAATGAAGAAACAAAGCGTGTGTTTAAAGTGTAATGAACATTATCGTTTTGAATTCCCCTTATTCTCGAGTAGAGACTGACTTCATTATTTTTGTATTCACACCTACAATCCGTTTCCTGCTAGATTCTCAGTATTACGGCGTCGCGAAATGCACACAATCGTAGATCGGCCTTCAAAGCGATAGCAACATTATTATATCGCTCTTCTTTACTCAACTTGGGAGGAAGCATGAAATCGGAAATGAAGAATACACAATTTCATTTTATGTGCAGCGAGCATGCTTTATAAGTACTTTGCAATAGAAATTTTGCTAAAAACTTTGAAAACATTTTTAGTTTTCATTAGTTATTTTTATAATCTTCATTTTGGATTTCTTAAATATAAGATTAGTTGTGTATATTTGGAATATGTTATCTTTATATAAGCGTCCCCGGTGGTGTATATCGAATACTGTGCAGCAACTTATGTCACAAAAATTTGCGAGTCTTGTAGACTCTCCGCCCAAAAGCAAAATGCAATTTCGATAGACGCAGGAATCAATCTCTCATCGCACAGCCCAAAATACCAGGGCGCCCAAATAGCGTTGCCCACGATATGAGAAGGCACATGCGGAAATCTGAACTGGCGGCCGACTCAGGCAGTGACGAGACCTCACGACTCTTGTTTTTACTTTCCCGTATACGTACGTATATACTGAATAATATACGTAGAATAGGGAAAGTTATGTAATGCTACGGAAAACTGATATCGAGATTTCAACGGAAATGCTCGTTTGGAGTTCTCTGACTCCGAAATTAGTTCTTTTGAAAACGTTTGTCCGTGCGTCTGTCCGTCCGTCCGACCGTCTGTCTGTCTGGTGTATGTGAACAACACTAGCGCCTAAACAATGCGAAGGATTTTTTTTTCAGACTGAACAAACCCTATCCATTTGGTCTGAGTCCAAGCTCTATGACTTTGAAAATCATTCATTAGTTTTTGGAGGTATTTTACATGAAGACATAGCAACATTTTCAAAATTGTCTTTAAATTTCTTATAAGAATACAGTAAAATGCACTTATAAATGTGGAATACGACCGATTTTCACGATCAATTATGAATTTTCGAAAATTTTAAAAGATTGCGTTAATTTCGAGGTCTTCCTACATCAAAATTAAAGATAGCAATTTTTTCTTCAAATAAAATGTGTTGTCCATAATGTGTTCTTTCGTTAAGATCGTGTACATTTTCTTGAAAATTTTAGTCGTTTTCGCCCAATATTGCGTGCAATTTGTGCAATTTAAAAATGGCTCTAAATATATAGCCATATAAATATAACGCCATATATCTCTATTCTTGTGTTGTTTGTCAAAAATTACAAAAAAACAATTTGTCTCTAACGTTGTTAATATTTACATTAGCAGCAATTTGCTCACATTATTTTATTTATTAGTATATGTGCTTTAAACAATGTCAGATTAAGCTTCTCGAAAACTCAACCGTTCTCTGTCAAAACTAGCTCAAAATTTCGCAATTTCAGAAACATTCAATCGCATTTTCTCAAAAACGGCTCCAAATGTTTCCTTTAAACTTTTCGAACAGATAGTGCTAATTGCACTCTTTAATATGACGTACAGTTTATTTAGAGGTTTTTTTGATTTTTTCGAAATTAAATATATTTTTTAAAAAGGTCTCTAACGCCATTAATATGCACATTTTCATCAATTTGTATACACCATTTTATTTGTGAGTGAAGGTGCGTCAAGTGACTTTCTAATACTGCAGCGCTTAAGCGTCATTTTCTTATAAACAGCTCCAAATTTTTCAACGAAAATTGGTATTTAGTGCGCGGTTTTACAGTCTTTTACATTCTTAGAAAAATATTTCTGTTAGTAAACCGAAAAATTAAGAAAATTTCAAAACCATGTATTTAAGGGGTTAATGGTGGCAACAGGCACGAGTATGTGGCAAGTTCGAATAGCTAGCAGAGACAAAAGGAAATATACAACTAAGACGGGAACGTTTCTGCCATTCTGTAGCTTCACTAGTTTTGTATGCCACTCGCATGATCACAAAGCGCACTAACCTACGTCTGTCGAGCTCTGATCGCGTAAATGTGTGTTATCAAGTTGGCGTATTTTAGACGGGTAGACGAGAGGGTAGACTGATAGCCGAGCGAGCAGAAGAGCGGGCAGACGAACGGGTAGGCGAGCGGCCGGGCAGTGGAGCGGGCAGACTGACGAACATGGCCGACGGGCGAGAATACGGGAGGGCAGTAGGTCGGGCAAACCCTTTTTTGGTATTAGAGACCCCCAAAATTCGTTCGTTCACAATTTCGATTATTTCGTCACAATATAACAAAACAAGTGAATGGGAATTCATTATTTCCGAATATTGTTTAAGAGTGAGAGGGTTATCGCGAAGGAAAATTCGAGCTGAAAGATGATATATCCAAAATACACGCCTAAGTATATTGGAAAATAAATCATGTTATTTTCGAAGGAAATGGGTGTCACCCAGATACACAACGCAAAGTAAACAATGTGTATCAACTTGTCATGCAATGTGGCAGATAGCAGTTGTTACTGCTTGCACGGTTATAAAAAAATCTGCTGAAGCATAGACTCGGCAGCCGCATTGGGCGCTCCATTTGAAGAGTAAAGTAAAAATTTAGCCTGCCTGCAAACACTAGCTATTATTCTGTATGAACTGAACCTCTGAATTTTCTGTATGAACTGCAGTAAATATAGACGCGAGATGGTGGCTACGGTGACGAAAATATCAGGCAGAAGAGCGAAACTTACATAGATGAGGTAAGTCACTTTTTCCGCCTAAGGCGCTGTATTATTTTCGCATAAAAATAAAGCTAGAGGTACAGCACCAACATTCGTAATTTTTCAGTTATTGTAATTACTACAATCAACAATTGAAATGTCAAAAAAATGATTGATTTGAGTAATTAACGGACAAGCCGCTACCCCACCGACCACTCGCGTGCTCCAGTCGTCGTGTCAAGGGACGGGGCTGGCCTCCAAGGCAGAGACGCTGGCGGAGATCGAGGCGAAGGAGGTCGTAAATGTTGAATGTTGGCGCAAGTTGAGGTGGAGTCGTCGTCGGAACCGCAGCGCGAGCGAAGAGGGAGCGGGAGTGGGGGCGAAACGCATAAAAGAGAGCGCGCCATTCCGCCCGCCCGCCCCCGCGCACCCTGCTCCGCGGTTCGGAATCCGGCGCGGGCAAAAACGGCGCCCTGCCGGGCCCTTTGTGACGTGAGGTGCGGCGCGGCGGCGGCGGCGGTTGCCAGGCTGGGGTCACTCACCGCAGCGAGGGGCGACCCCACGCTCAGCGGCCGACGACGAGCTCTCTTCCTCCGCGTACGTGGGTTCGAATCCTAGTGGACTTTCTGGTGAACCATGCGACTCCGCAGAAGATTTTCTCGAGGTTCTCCTGTTTCTCGTGCCTTTTATTGCGTCATCATTCACAATCTACCTCCATACATTATAACCATTCATCAAATCGGTTAACAACTCCATGCAAAGGTACTGGAATCATAATACATAAGTGACTGAATTCAGAGGCCATTTGTAACTTCACAACATTGTCTTCGTATTTTCTAGAGCGAATAAATACGGTAATTGCTGAAAAAGAAACATTTGAGAAAACTACGAATTACATTTTGCATTTCACAGAACCTACAAATCAATAGATATAGCACAACGTTCTTAAATCCGCCAGGACCTTTGTCCATCAGTAGAGTAAATTTCGATTCTCTCTATAAGAAGGGGTGGATGATTTGATAAGGAAAATAACATCTAACACTAGTAGCTTGGATGTCAGGGAGACGCCGCGACCTAGAAACAGGCCAATGATTTTATTGCTATTGATAATGATAATCCCGTTTCGCCCTGAGGAAGGTCGCAGAATGGCACCTGTGTCTAGGACGCGGCGTCTTCCGGACAGCTAAGCAGCTACTGACTCCGGCCGCGGAAGCCATTTAGTGATACTACAGTATTGCTATTACACACCAGTGTGTTAAATGCGCTAAGACGACGTCTTGCCAGCCACAGCGATCCGCGCGACGACAAAGAATCGTAGAGCCTCACCATTCCTTACTGAACGCCTCCTTATCATTCGTGGTACAGCATCGTTCCGTTAAATCTAACCAATTCAAATTAATCATGTAACCAAACTCAAATTAATCATGTACCTAATATGTGAAACTAAAACATGTGAAGTTGAAGTTCTGAACAAGTGAGGAAAGTTTAGGTTTTCAGTATATTGTAGAAGAAGAAAAAGTAATATTTTTAAGCCCATTCTTTTATTATTACCCTTTTTAAACACTTAAAACGGAGTACTAAATATTACTTCTTAGTTCTTACAGGCTGTAAACAGAATCCAATTCAGCAAAAAGAATATCTGAACCACCAACTAACTGATCGTGCTCACTGGGCAGTGCCTTCGGCGACGAGGCGGATATCCAAGAGATTCCAAGTTACGAGTCAGGACTTGAACCCTTGGTGGGTCAAGAGGAGGGAGGGTGACTGCCAACGACTAACGAGCGACACCAAGTGGGCGTCTGCCCCGCCCGCCGCCTGCGCGTGACCTCGGCGCACTTGCGCCGGAAGCGCTACGCTGCTGACCGACTTCCGCCCACTAGACGTACGGATCAAGAAGGAGTAGACAGGGGCAGTTATTACAGACGTCACATACAATGAAAAACCACGAGATGCAAACTCTTTCCAAACAGAGAGGCACATATCTGAGTAATCGAAAACCTCCATTACACATTGCTTTTGAAGTCTGCCTCGATGTCGAACCAAGAGATTTTCCATTAGGTGATATGAATAGTATTTTGTGAGGGACATTACAGAAGGGAGCACTGAACATTGTCAAACGTTTGCCGTGTTTGAGATCTTTCGGGTGTTATTGGAGGTGAATGTGTCAACAAAGTGCGAGGTACTTCAGCTTTTTCCATTACAGAGTATTTTTACCGTCACTAGTTCCTAACGGAGGAATACTTGTTCTTTTTTAATAGTTTCTAATTAAATTGCTGTAGTGAGTTGTATTCATTGCACATAAGAATGGGCGAGGTAAAATTGAGTGATATCGTGGTAAATAGAAACGTATGACTCACAGTGGAGCTCCATTTCCTGACCTTTACTAGTCTTAGACTTTACACCAGCAGTCTGATCCCTGTTTTTCACATATCTGCTTTTCCACGCCACGTAACATACTTCAGCTATCTTAACAATCTCATATTGACTAATGTCAACTTGACGCAATGAGAAAACATCGAATCCGTTCCTACTTTGGTCTATACCCACCTATTTTGGATAATGTAAACATTAACCTTTAATTCGGGAAGTAGCCAGATTCGCACTTAATCTGTTAAAAATTTTGTTCACGTAATTCTTAGTTCTTGTACATCCAACATAGTGCTAAAATAGCAAGTGATATATTCCAGTTGATTTAGATGAGAAATTCAGTTTTTCTGCTAGAAGTTTAATATTTTTTATCTGATATTATTCCAATATTTTTAATTTTGGCGCCGGGTTCATTACAATATTGGAGCATTGAGTAGTAATTTTCTCAACCTTTTTCTTTTTCAAAGAAAAAAGTTTTGCAGAATGAGATCATCGATGGAGGCTGGAGATTCCCCCATACATTTAGAGAGACAACTCCACAACGAAAGACGATTCTCCGAAAGAGGATTCGTATTCTCTGAAGGATTCTCGTCGCAGTAAATTCCAGATTCGGGGCGAAAAAAGAAGACACAAATAGAGATCCAACTAAAAACAAAACTACAAATAGGTTACAGAAAGAGAGACGTGGTAACTGGGACACAAAGCGAGTAAAAATCGAGAAAATAAATGTATGCAGAAATTTGGGAAGAGCAGATAGTCTGAAAAACACCACGAGGAGGAATCAACGCCGAATATGGACGCGGCCGCGCAAAAAGGAAGGCGAATAGAAACACGAGCGGGCCTGCAGGAAAATAAAAGGCGATACGACACCAGATATTCCCAAAGGCTTGTGACGACCGCTCTGCCAAGAAAGGCGGCGAGGGCAAAAACAGGAGCGCGCGACGCCACTGGCCAGACGGCCGCCTGCCCGGGTCGAAACAAAAGGGAGCCTGGCGGTCGCTGTGTCGCCGTGTCGGTGTGTCGGCCAACGCGGAGGCGGTCACCGACCCCGGGACAGGAGCAGCTTCCCTCGCAAATTAACACAATTGTCAACATGTTAAGACTTTTCGAAATACATGTATGTAAAAAGAAAATTTGGTAAATTTATTTTAATAAGCTAGGAAATGAAAAACAAAAGACACTAAAAAAGTCATTTAAAGCGTGTCCTATTTTTTATTCCTGCTTCGTATTTTTTGGTGGTCTTCATTTGCGAAAAATTTCTTCTTCTATGTGAGCCATGTCGATCAGTTTTTTCTCCTGGTTTCCCTTGATTTACCGGAAATCCAATTTTAGGTATGTAGCCTGCCCTGGGCGAAGCGATATAAGCTGCGATAAGCGCAGCAATCAATACTGAGGTGTTCCAGGTGCGAATGGTACAGCACTATGCTTCACATCTTCCTACTTTGGATGTCTTTTCAAAAAACCATTACAAAAAAAAATGATGAAAAATTATTATTTCTACTCAACAACTTCATATACCCTGAATCAGTTATAAATTTATAAAATGAAGCCAAATTTTCAAATTATAAAAATGTATATCCTGCGTAATCATCACCAAGAGAAACCAGCAAAGGTGGCGGTGCATACGCACTCTGAGGCAGCTGCGCTCTCGCTGGGGCGTTACGGCAGGTACGGGACTCGGATTGGACTCCCCAGAGCTATTGTTCGTGAGGGAAACCCGCTCGGGGCGCCGGATTAGACTATTTTTGGCTTCGGTGGAGCAACTGCCTTCAAGCGCAGAAAGGGGGCGGCGCTCCGCAAAACCCCTGGGAGGTATTGACCCATTCTCAGGTACGAAGTTGGCGCCAGCACATGAACAACGTAGCACTATTGTTTTACATTACTCTTTTGTATCAAAGTTAAGCACTTAAGAGCCCAGTAAAGAAGGAATTTTAGGTGGGAAGGATGTTATTTAATCCTCAGTGTAAATGTGTTTACCTTTCAAATAACCAGAATTATAAAATGCGCGTAAGTCATAGAATTTCCTTAGCCTCAGGTTCCCAAAGTATGTACATTCAAGGAAAACATGTGCTCCATAATTGTTCTAACGGTTAAAATGTTTCAAAATTAAAATATCAGTCTAACGTCCAAGCTCTACACTGAAGCTCAAACGAAATAATGTTTCACTCTATTAAATCTTTCTGTAGGTACATGAAATGTATACTAATATCATATTCTGTATTTCATGACCATCGTGCGTAGAATCTATATTGTTGTTCATGGGATTTGGTCCGCAAATTAAACAATTAATTTGGTTTGCCAGACGTTTCGAAGTTTTATTTCTCTACCTTCAGGGTTTTATTACATCAACAACACTGTCATATAACATATTCTCATAGATTAAAAATTTGTATTGTCACAAAAACTCTCACCAAAAGGGATACAGTCATCATCATACGAGGGCAGAATGACATCAATTTTGGTGGTCACTTTACACCTGAACAACATGTTGACAAACTACAACGGGACGCCCAAAACAGTAACATAATAGTCTCGATTCTGCCCTACTTGTACAACAAATCAACACTGCAAAGAAATTAATCACGCAAACAACCAATGGAAACTGCATCAGAGAGACACACATGTTATATTATTAGAGCAAAACCTTCTCTCGGAAAAACACTTCACACGGCTTGGTCTTCATCTGAACCTTGTCGGAAAACATGCAGTCGAAAGTGAGCTTGCGCATCGCATCCTCTCACAAACTCGGGAGTGTCCGGCCCAACACACATCCCCATCCACATCTCCGAGTTCTCTTCCATCCTCCGGGACCTCTTTGGACCCAGTTAACTTATCCCCTGAACCTAATCCTTGTACTACCTCTCCCATTATTCATTTATCTACAATTTTCGCCCCTCCTTCTTCACCTCCTGTCACTGCTGGGTCACTGCGGTCAAAAATGAAATTCAAAATTACCGGCTAATTTCTCTTTTGTCAGTTTTCTGAAAAATATTAGAGAGGCTTTTCTATACGCGAATGGCAAATGTTCCCAGAAAAAACGAAGCGTTTTCAGACTCAACACGGTTTTAGAAAATCAAAATCTACGGAAACTGCCATTTTTTCTGTTCTTAAAGATGTTGATTCATAAATGGACCAAAATAAAGCACCCATTGGAATATTTTTAGATCTGTAGAAAGCTTTTGACTTTATAGACCATAACATCTTACTATCAAAATTACCTTCTTATGGAATTCGTGGTATCGCCCTAGTTGGATAACCTCACACCTTAAACATTGATCTTAAAGACTAGAAATACCGTACTGGCACAAAAGGACATTTACTTATCTTTCCGATTCTTTACCAATTGAATATGGGGTTTGATCTTATGTCCTATCATCTTACTGTTATACATAAACTATATGCACTTGTCTTGGTTGTTTGGTTTTGAATTAATACGTTAAAGAAGGAAAAAAGTTTCAATTAAATTTTTGCAATTCAAATCAGCAATCACATGCTCCATTGAAAATTAACAATATGGAATTAGCTGATGTTAAGGTAATAAAATTTCTAGCTCTCTCAATTCTGTCAAACCTTAAATGGAATGCACATATAACAGAATTAAACACTAAATTAAGTTCATTATGTTACGCATTCATAATTCTTTCACTTTCTGTCAGTCTTCCTGCAGCTCGTTGCATGTATTTGGCAAATGTGCATTCTCGCCTGAGGTATGGCATAATATTCTGGGACAGCTCATAATGTAATACATTTAGATAGCAAAAGAAAACTATTCGATTGCTTCTTACGATTGCCTTGCCTATTTATTTACGAATCTGTAATATTTGTCAAAATTGACTTACTTGCCGGCTGGAACATATTTTTATGCAATACTGATTTTTATAATTACAAGACACGTCGTAGACATTACGTTCATGAAGTATCAGTATCAACAGCTCACTACCACAAATCCACATACAATACATGTATGTTACTTTACAACGCATTGCCAGATGACATTAAACAATTGAAGTCGGTTCACAAATTTAAGTTAAAAGTAAAATCGTTTCTGCTGCATATTAGATACTATACTGATCATCAAAAAAAAGTAACGTTTATTTTAACAAAACAGAGATTTATAAAGAATTATTTTACATTTGTATTGTATGATATTTTTAAAAAGATTTAACATGCTTGTAACAAATAATGTACTTTATCTCGATTAGGTTTTTGTCCAGTTTCCCTGATCCATTGAGCAAATGCTGAGATTGCCCTTGTTTTGCTTCTGGGCGTAAATGTAGCTTCACTATGCGCACGTTTTGTTGAACTCTCCTTACGCTTGTAATGGTAAGAGTCGAGGTAAGGGCGAGTTGCTATGTTGTTAGCAATGCAGAACAATCAAACCTGCAGTTCGTTTACGGATGCAAATACATTTTATATAACTTGGGAACAAAATGTCCAGTTTTTCAAATGTTGCTAATGTCGCTCTTTTTTAAAAATTATTTATCTTTAACATTTACACATCTTTCAACTATTTATAGTTAAAATCATGGGAAGGGATTCTGGAACTCAAGAAAACGTGCGCAGATGATGTTCTTCCCCATACGCCACACACAGTTTTTTTCTGTGTTTTGACTAAATAAATCTAAATCTAAATTTTGTCTTCCAGGGTAATTATTTTTTTTCAAATTTGGTGTCAAATATTATGATGGTGACTTGAACCTGGTGTGATCATGACATATCACGTTGATTTTTTAGTATTATTGGTCATTATATATCATGTTTCACTGATTGCATTCAAATGTTTTGGTGGTATTAAATGTAATCCGTATATAGATCGTATATCGTAAGAAAAAAAAAAAAAACGTAAATTATACTGGAAAGAAACTTGGAAATAATTTGATGTATGTTGTACCGGAAGTACTTTCATTGAGGGTGTAGTCTTGTTCGTACTTTTACACAATTTTAGTTGGGGTCGTGATCTCTGTGTGAATCGTTTATCACAACATCTCACGTAGCATGCGTGGTCAAGTGGGTCACAATGTATGTTTAATATTCCTCATGTTAGTAAGCTGTGTTTCTTTTGTGGATATTTATTTATTTTACTTTGTTCCACTGCATTTGATTATATTTATTGTGTGATATATAGTTCTGAGCGACATGTAATACAGCCCTGAAGATGGAAAAATAAAATTCTGCAAAGTCGAGAAACTGAAATAATAATTTTAATTTTTTTCTTGAAAATGCTTGTAAATTTACAGAAGACAATTTGATATACCCTTAAGCAGGAATGTTATAATTTTTTCTGATACTAAGTTCGATAGTACTGTTGTATATGTTTATATCTGAATGTTTTTGTTGTATTATAAATGCACAGAAGTATTAAGTTTGGAAACTTTGTTTTGTTATTCTTGTTTTGATAATTTGAGTGAGAGAGTTGCGTCTTTCTACTGACATTTTGTTTCTTTTTGTGTACGAATGTGATGGGGATGCCACATGGTTTCTAGGGGAACATTTATTATTTTCCCCCATTTTCAATGTAATGTTGTATATTATGTAATAGGCAAAATAAAAACTTTTTGACTTTTGACTTAGAATTTGCCAAATCTCATGAACCCATTGTTTAATTGACGTAATCCCAAAAATTCCACGAATAACAAAATGGGAACTAGTCATTTATTAATTTATATAACACTTTTAACTAATCTTAATATATCCTTTGAAAATATCTTCATTTTAATAGATACCAAAAGCTAACATGCATCTTATGACCCTTTTATTTCAATATAAAGTAAATACTTGTTAGATACACAATTAGCCACATCAACTATCTTTCTTTTCGCAATATAATAGGCATAACTGCATAAGTATAGAGGCATAGTCATATAGGCATCATAATATTCATAGATATACAAGCCTAGGCAATATCAATAATCATAGGTATACAAGCATAGAGGCCGCAAAGTCGCCGGTAGGCCTGACCCTGTTCACGGGCTGTCGCGCCAAGTACATTTACCCATACACATACATATAAGTATAGGCTGAGACTGATTTATACAATTTTAGGACCCAGAACGCGCCCCAATTAATTATTGAATAGAAGTATTTATAAAATAATTTAATAATTATCTCCGAGGTGCTGGAACGCCGTTCCGTCGCGTCCCGCCAGAAATCAAGCTCTGGGCATCGTCAATAATCATCACAAGCATCATCAATAATTATTATAGGCATAGAAGCAACGCGTTCAACACGCATCCAAGGCAATGAAAGGGAAGTTATTAGCACCGTGTCCAAAATCATATACAGTTCTAAAATTGAGGGATAAATTGCGTTGAAAAGAAATGTCTGGCTTTCTCTTCAGAACTTGTATATGAGATCAGTTTGTGACAATAGTAGGTAGTGAGATGAAAGTAATGCAAAATTACAGTGGTTATTGTGACTCTTCTTCAAATTATTTTGAGAAATTTTGTTGAATGCACTATTTGCTGTCTACTGGATACAAGGAAGCTGGTACTCCATATCTTCATACAAGTTTTACAAAACTCAATACGTCTACTGTGAAATCGATAGATATTCAGATTATTGTGGTTGTTATAGTTATTATTACAATGAATGAAATGAAATGTGTTAAAAATAAACTTTTTTAAAAATGTCAATTTGCAAGGAGGGGAACGGTCCTGAGAGCCCTCCTTGCAACCACGCTTCCCTCTTCAAACGGCACAGGCCTGCCGGCGCGGCGGGTGGAAGGCGGGTGCAAGGCAGGGAGCGGAGTGAGTTACGCAAGCGAAAGAAAACACCGAGCACCGGCCCCAGTGGTCAGAGCGCAGGGGCGCCCCAAGTTCCACTCAGACCGAACCTCCGTTGCGTCCGGACCTGCCCCCCTCTTGCCCTTGCTTTTGCCTTGGCCTTGCCAGGAGACGGCCGTTTGGGAGGATTGGGAGCCAATGAGTTGACCCCTCCGGCGCGACGCACGAATGCGTGCATCGCAGAACTCTTACCACAGAGGCAGGAGTGAAAAGGAGTGCGTTCCTGGCCCGTGATCAGAAAGATCCCTTCCCTACTACCTCATATTTTCTCTTCTTTTACTTTCTCGTATACGTAGTACTGTGAAAGAATATTAAAATTAAACCAATAATTTTGAAATATCATATCTTTTAAATAAACGGATAAGTACTTGAGCATTAATTTTTAAAGTTATTATATTACATTAAATAACTGGAATTATTGACTCTAGTTAACTATTAATCATTAGGCTCCAATAAATATTAAAGAACATTGACAACTTGATGAAGTTGTCAATGCTTTTTTCTTTTAAATACAGAATCGCGTCCACGACAATTTTAAAAATAATTGTTCGAATTGAAGTGTCATGGTTTACTAACTAACTCATGATCTAATAGCTCTCAATACGTTAATTATGACTTCTCTCTGGACGTCTTTAAAAGTGTCCGCCAAATGAGTCTCTATCCTGCATTAATAGCGTTTCTAGAGTTCAATTAAAAAGAATTGGCTCCACCTGAGTTCCAAATATACATATTGAATCAGAAAGTCAAATAGTCATTTGAGAGAAAAATTAAATAACAACCGCTTAATTCGATGTAATTTCTAGAATGTACGAAGCAACATCATAACGATGAGATTCAACAGGTAATTTTTGTAATGCTTAATCCAAAGTACTAACTATTCTAGTGATCTAGTTCGTTAGGAACCAATCAGAATTGTCTGAAGTTGACTCTTAGACACAATTTTCTTACCTTAACGAGTAGCAGAATGAATAGCACTCACAACACATATTCAATGTTCGTTGTTATAAAACCTTCGCTGTTATAAGGCAGTTTGAAAGGTGATTACAATGATTGCATTTCGTACTTCCATAAATGCAGGAGAAATTATAACATCCAGAAAGCAGATCACAAGTTCTGCTTAATTCTACACAATTCTTCAGTGGTTGCGTCTTGAAAATGGTCTGAATGTAAAATGTAATTGGGATTCTAGAATTCATTGTAACGCATTGGTGCTTTAACCTGAGTGATTCTGCCTCGCTTCGCAGACTACAAGTTTTTACGAGCAGTAACGCTGTATAACTGTTCGCACGAATAACCCCAGAGATCTCCATAACTCCCTCCACAGGTTTTCTGTTATCTGCGACGATTCATTGATTGAATGCTCGTGATTCCGGGCGCGTCGACCACTCGGGTCATAAGTGTAGTGCAGGTGTTAGCAGCTCGGGAGATGGCGGTGGGCTTCCTCCGCTATATGCCTCGATCCAGCGTCGATGTACCGTCGATTAGCGGGTTTTTCTCCAACCAGATATCTCCCACCTGCTCATCATATGAGATATCACCCATCAGCTGAATACCGCTCCAGCCGGGACAAGTCTAAGCTCCCGATCGGTCTCCCGGCATGTGTGATGGGGTAGTGTGTGTTAGTGTACGAAAGTGTGTGAAAGAGGAGAGGATAGGACAAGGAAGAAGACGAAAGACGTGGCCCGTTCGTTAGGGTACTGCTCCGGCAGTCGCCTGATGTGGATCGCAGAAGCCACGGAAAACTACCGATCAGAGCAGCCGGCCTCTTGATGCTCCTCCAGACAGCAAGTGAATTCGACGTAGCTGACAAGCTAAGGTCGAGAATCCTATTAGCGTGGGGAGTGGAAACCTAGAACCTCCCGGTCAGAGGCACTGCAGTAACATCAGTTGATGATCTGAGCCATCTCTGCCCAACAGCTCGAACGCGCTTCGGGGGATTTTCCTCCAAGCATGGCAGGCCGTAACTTTTTTACGGCGGTCGGCCCGATTAGCGGAACGATGTCAGGCGGCACTTGTCCGCAATTGAATGGCGTTCGCGCGCGGCGCGGTGTAAGAGGGGGGAAGGCGTCGTAATCTTGGAGGGGGAAGGGGAGGGGCCGCGAATTTCGAGGGGCGGAAAAGTAGGCCTCGCCCCCGGGGGCCACGCCTGGATGTGCGCCCGGCAGGGGCGCGCGTTGCGAATCACCCTCGTCCAGCAGAGAGGGGAAAAATCGCCTGTGAAGTTCTCAAGAAGCGTCATTGATTGATTAGAGATTCCGGGCGCGTCAGCAACTACTTACGCAAATTCAAGGGCCGTGAAAGCAGTCCGCTTACAGAATGTTACACTACCCTCGTTTTGGGCGAGGTCTTCTTTTCCTACTATGGGAAGAAAAGAGGTGCACGTATGGATTGTTCTATTACTTGAGACTGGGTATTTCATTTTCAATTGTTTTTAACTATGCTTTGTGGGAACTTTTATTCACATCTCAACTGTTTATAGTAAAAGGGTGGGGTATTGATTCCTGGAGCTCATTAAAATGCGCACAGATTAATTATCCCTCCCCACATGCATCACATTCGGTTTTACAGATATTGATTTTGACGCAAGTAAATCAAATTTATTTATTATTCCTCGGTGTTATTTCTGTAGTAGCCATTCGCAGAATTACAGCTCTTCTATCTGGAATGGGAGGATGATGGAATCTGAAGGGAGGATAGATGAAATGGAGTAAATACGCAAGTGGCGGTTTGCTATTGCTTCCCACAATCACATGATACAGTGTAAACTTTCATATTTTAGCCGAATTTTTCATTCCGCAGTGAGAGACTACTACTAACTGAGATAATACTTCTTTCCCATACGTCACATAAAGTTTTCCCTATTGTTTGAATAAAATAAATCAATTTAAATCAAGCACATGTAACCACACACCAGAGAAAAGATCTACAACCTCAATGACGGTCGAAAAAGTGTGTGCTCCTTATCAGATTTACCGGAGCGTCCGACTGCCTGTGACGGACTTGTGAAATTGAGAAACTTAATATAATCCTCAGTAAGAACGAGAATTTCAATAATTTAGACGCACTTCTACTTTTACTTCAGTGCTTCTCTAACTAAACCTAATTTCATAATACGTGTGTTACAAATACAGATGTCTGGGAAAGTTGATATCTAATGTTAATAGCCGTCAGGCAATATAATTAGCTTCCCGTTAGACTCTTCCAAACCAAACTTTATTTTCTTACTAAGCGTTTTAAAATACAAAAATAGTACATGTATCAATAATACAAGGAATATTATTAACTTTCATTCAACTGACACCACTCCAGCTCTCGACTTTTCTGAGGATGAGATTATTTGAAGGATCTTACTTACACCTAACCAAATTTTAGTAATACTATGTTATTGTATTCAACTAGCCAATTGTCTAGGATAGCATTTAAAAGGGAGTTTTTTAACGGCGAGGAGTCACAGCAAATGACAGCACTTTCGATCTTCTGCTCATGCGCAATTTTTAGATTCGCATAACTTTCGCGCATCTGCGCATTCAGTACGCTACAACGTGCAACAACTCCCTAAAAACGTGAGAACGAGCATCTCACGTGGGCAATGCATGCGACGTTCGTATGTTTTCAAGCGGTATCTTTCCGCTGGGTCATTCACAGGGGCGACGACCGCAGTGACATAAGCGAATGCAACTCTTTTGCGTATGACACAAGCCGAGAAATGCGGTGACGCGCGGTGACGTTGGCGGAGGGTGGTCGAGAATGACATTCCTCGGAAAGATCAATCGACTTCCTTCGCGATAAGAAGCGATAGCGCGGGCCATGGCAATGACCGTGAATGCGTTGCCGGATACGGGAGAACCCCGCCTTCGCCTGACCCCACCCCACCCCACCCCTCCCGATCATTCACACTCGCGTTCCCGGAAGACCCCGCAGACGCTGTTACCCTTTAAATGCTCTTCTTACGCGCTTCTAATCGACGTATACTTTGGGTTATGAGTCAACTCCAAAACAACTTTTACGTGAATTCTTTGAATACAGTACTTATTATTTTTTTATTACAGATTTCGTTCCAGAAATCGCTTGTCCTTGATCCTCTGCGGGGTGTGAACATTGCATTTAAATCATTACCAGATAATTCAAGTGACGTATAACAAAAAAAAAAAACAACAAAAAAATTAATTAAGTAAGTTATCCTGCCATCTCACCCAACACTGGGAAACTCAAATATTTGACCATTTCAACAGATAATTCAGAAATGTTAATTACTAAGATTCTTCCTTTCGTAATTCTGCAATACGATTTATTTCTCCTGCCTATTTTTCTTGTATATGCACGCCTTTAGTTTTTGAATGCAGTTTCCGCTATCGATTCTTACAATGGCATGCAAATTAACTTTCTTTTCATTAGTAACGATTTCCATTTAATACATAATACATGAGGATTTAATTGATTGTAACAATGATTGAATGAAGCTGTAAGAACAAAGGCAAGCGAACGTAAATACCTATCGCAATGATTTTAACTTACCATACACAAAGAATTCAATAATAAATCGCATCAAACTTCTTATGTTTACACTTGACTGCCACTTGAGTGGATATTTTTTCTATATAGTTAGTTTTAGTAGTTTGAGAAACGCTGTGATTTGGAAGATCGCTAACAAATATGTAGTTTAATGTTACAAAAATACTTGTTGCTTTGCTTCACGTTCGATTAGAGAAAGCCTTCATAGCCTTTTTTACCAAACAGTAATTATTTCTTTTCATTGTTTACAGTGCGTTTTCGTCGAGAAATCTTTCTATAACATTTACAAAGTGCTATGCTCAACACGAACCCTGACTTAATCGTAATTTGCAAAAGGTTTGTAACTTCCAAAGGTGTGAAAGTTCGACGGCAACGATCCATGGGTGATGATGATGATGATATTTCCGTTTTTAGAGCAAAATATGAACTGATGTTCATTCATATACACGAAAACTGTTTGAGGCTTTTACGCAGAGAAAAGAAAAATAAAAAAATGTTCTACAGAACGATAGTTGGCAAAATGAAAGCTCTCGATCGCGACATGAATGCAAATATATTGCATTTTCGAAGCTTGCGGACTTTGCATATGGAGTCGCAAAGCTCTAACAGGAACAACGTACTATTTGCTAAATGATTCTTTCAATATTGCTTTTTATGGTTATTACGAAATTAAAATAGCTGAAAAAATATTTTGCTCATGTTTCAATCACTCTCTCAGCCTTTTAACAATCATTTACATATTTTTGCGAAGAATATACTCTTAAATGGAAAATACTGTGGCATTGAGGTAGAAGCTGAGGTGAATATTTTAAAAACAATTAACATCACGAGGATTTTAAATTTAAAAGTAAAGTGATTAAGTGCTTAAATGCAAACCATCGTGATTATTGAACACTACATATCAGAAATCAAAGATAACCAACATTAACAAAATCCCAAGATTTAATACTGAATTAATGAAATATAGTACCTACATACCTCCCGACGGAATTAAAAGGACGACGCAAAATAAATAAAATACTAACACAGGAATGGTTTTCACTCAATAACAAAAGTATAATATCAATAAATATAGGGAATTTCGAAAATTGTTTTAGAGTCAGACCAGATTAGCAGTGCTGATGAGGTCCCCCAAGATATTCTTGGACTCTGCATTTCGTAAAACCCACGTATTTATTAATTTTTGAAATGATTTTGAAAACTTTCTGTAATTTTAAAATTTTTGTTATGCGGCACGTAAAAAAATTGTTAATTTTCAAGGAAGTATTAATTGAATAATTTTATCGCCCATCAGCTGGACTGAATACTCAATTCAATATATTCCTCCGAAATTCGCTAAAAGGTCTGGCTTGTCGACTTACTTATTTTACTGTATTATCTTCATCGAAATTATGGAGATATTTATAATGATACATTTACTTCTTATAGGAAAGAGGTATCTATGTAAAGAAGAGAATGCATACATGGACATGAACAATAAGATTTTCGATTCAAGTAGTTTCAGAGCAAAACTGTTTTCACATTATCATATTTGGAGGAAAATAAAACAAAGAGTTCATCTCGTAGTCATGTCCAGAGATCAGGTGAACGAATGAACGTTGAAAAAGTTTCAAAGTAGAGAGCTTTTCAGACAAAACTCATTATTTTATGAGATAGTTTGTTCGACCAAGCCATTGTCCACATTGACATCAAAGAACGCAATGCACACAACATTAAATATGCAAGTTCACACCAAAAAAACTTAATAGTGATATTTACTGATTGACAAGAGTTGGCTAATAATCCTATATATTAAAAAGAAGTAATAGGAACATAATATAATGCAAATAAGGTGATGGAAGTTTCTCAATCCGATAAAACTAATTAATACATAGCGATTGAAAATAAATTCCAGCTAAACGTCCGTAAGTGTATTCGAAATTGGAATGTAAATGCAAAATGTACGGTAAAAGAAAGGGATTTTCCATTCTCTTCATTCATCAGACTTCCTTCTTTAGCTTAAAAGTTCAATGCACTATATAAATGTGTAAAAGGCAGTGGCAAAATTGCACAGGCCAGAAAAAAGATGGATTTACATATTAGAAAGAAAGAATAAAATAAAAGAGTTGGGAGGAGGCAGAGGATTTCAGGATTTAGTTTTTATTACGAAAGTAAAACGCACATTTACTTTTATGCACATCCACTCCTATCAAAATCCACTTGAAAGTGTAGATTTCATTCACATTTTGGAAAAAATTCTTTGGCAATGTATTCCCTCATTCAGATTTGACTTTGTTTTAAATGCAGCGCAACACTGCCAGGAAACCGTTCCACAAACAAAATTTGGCAACACGTGGTAAATAAAGTCCTGTACGCACTCACGTTGTTTTGAATCGCGATCCATGAATAAGTTCACGTTAACCCAAAGCAATAAAAACACAGTTCCGAGGCGGCCGAATTCCCGTCGTAACACGTAGTATTCGACGTCCGCGCACTGTTGCCTCGCTCGCTGGAGCAACACAGTCTTCGTCATGCAGGCTGCTACTTACGTGTGCAACGCAAACACCACGTGCGATAAGGGAATACCACAACATTACGCGCGTTGGTTCGCGAGCGCGTATCGTACGCGAAGCAACCGGGGCGGCGAGACGTCGCGCAGCCTGCCCGTCCCGTCGGCGCCGCCGCCTGCACTGGCGCGGGGCCGCGGGGCGCCCGCCGCCGCACGCCCCCACCCGGTCCGCGCCAGCCGCCAGCGAGAGGGGGCTGGGCGGCCGGGTGGGGGGGAAGGGTCGCCCCGGCGTGGCGCGCGCGCGCGGCGGCGGTGGCAGCGGCGGCGGGCGGCGGCGCCCGGGCGGCGGCGACGGGGGCGGCGGCGGCGGCGGCGCGCTGCGCTGGCCGGCCGGCCCGCCCGCCGGGCTGCGCCGCCGCCCCCACCGACCACGGCAGGCCATGCGCCGCTGGCTATATAAGCGGCGTCGGCGGGGAGGGCCCCATAGTTCGCTCGCGCGACCCCGCTGCCGACGCTCCCGCCAGTCGCCGGCACACGCGCTTCGCTCACGCACACGTCCTCGAGCTCGCGCTCACCATGTTGGCGGAGAAGCTGTGGGAGAGCGGCGCGCTGCTCGTGTTTGTGGGGGTGCTGCTGGCGGTGCGCCTGCTGCAGCTGTTCAGGGAGCTGTGCGCGCTGCCGCCCGGGCCCTGGGGGGTGCCGCTCATCGGCTACTTGCCCTTCCTCAAGGGAGATATGCACCTGCAGTTCCACGACATGGCGCGCCGCTACGGCCCCATGTTCAGCGCGCGCCTGGGCAACCAGCTGGTGGTGGTTCTGAGCGATCACAAGACAGTGCGGGACGCCTTCCGCCGCGAGGAGTTCACCGCCAGGCCCAAGTCCTTCGTCACCGACATCCTCGACGGTTACGGTGAGTACCGCTTCTGACTTTTAGCCTTTTCGGAAAAAAATATTGCAAGTGATTAAAATCCATCGATGGCTATTTGATGCTTTTTTATTGTTCTAATTGAATTGAATTTGTGCATCAAATATCGCAAAGAATTTTTAGAATTAAGGAATGAATTAATCAGTTTCTAGTGCACTTTAGTAAATTTTACAATACTAGCATTTATTTTACTTATCTCTATAAACAATATTTATTCATTCAAAATGTTTATTCTATTTCTATAAAAACAGAAAAGAAATGAGAAATTATGAATTATTAAGTATTTCAAAATATTGGTGTTGATATTTACAACACTTAGTAAGTAATAAGAATTTCTATTTGTTTCCTGAATCTATTGCATTAGTAAGCGTAAGTTAAGTTTATAATTTTACTATGAGAAAATTTGTGCAACGACGTCATTTCTTCGTTTCAAATGTTTTGTAAATCAAAATTGACTTTAATCACCGTACTTCGCCACAAGCTTTGCTCTTAAAGATATAGCTGTAACCGTTGTAAGTGTTTTCGCAATGGGCTGAGTGAGTAGTTGGGCGGGTGGGCACGTAGATCGACGACGCACGCGCGTGCCTCGGACGCCGCTCCGCGAGCACGTGCTCCTGCGCGCGCGCCGGCGCGGCGCGCTTGTTCCGAATTTGCGATGTGCGATGTGCGACCTTGCGAGTTGTCGTTTTCACTCCACCTGTTGTACCGGCCTGACCGGTGTGGTAATTTCCCCGACGGACTAAGAGTGGACACGACAACGTCTGCTGGAATGCATGTATACTCCATAAGCTACTCGACACCAGAGAAACGAGTTGCGAATTGCCACTAGAGAACGCTGCTTTGCCGCCTTCCAGGGCTTCCCGCTGGAAGAGGAGGCGCGTGGACAGGTTCACGCGTCCTGAAGGAGCGCTCGATCCCTCAGATCCTAGAATTCCTCGGACAAGTTCACGTTTTGATACTCTACTCTCGAAACTTAAATGATGGAATCTTGTTAAAAGTTTAAAAAAATTAAACATAATTTCAAAAATTGAAAAAAGAATAGTCTGAAAATAATTTTTCATAATTTTTGACAATGTACATAATTTGTAAATTGCACTCATCCCAATTACATATTCAGCGCTCGATGTACAGTCCCGTATTAAGAGCTGTAAAACATATAAGTGCGAACTTGATTTACTCAACAATTACAAAATTATCAATATCAAAGAAATCCCCGTGCCTGTTGCTCGTTTAATTTGTAAGTTGGTTGAATGTCGAAACCCCGTTCCCCTCTGTTGTCAATCTCGCCCATTGTTCGGAGCGTTGTATGTGTTGAAATCTGTGAATCATCTCCCAACCGAGTGGCTTCTCGGTGCGCGTGGCATCTGCAGCACGGCAACGGGCCCGGCGCGGCGGCCGGGCGGGTGGCCGGCGCTGGCCGACGGGTGGGCTGGGCTGGGCTGGGCTGAGCAGGGCAGGCCGCGACGGGCCGAGCCGGGCCGGGGCCACTTCTGCGAAAACCGCCGTTGTACATTTGTAATGGCACGAGCGCCGGTGACTGCAGGTGCGTTTAGCGATGAGCGTGAAAAACAGCGTGCGGCCAAATTACCGGCTGAAGATGCAGAGGTTCGTTTCGGCGTCAACATGACCTCTTGTGGCACAGTTACCAAGTTGTAATACTCAGAAACATAGCCAGTTATTACATTAATTACTTTAGATGTGTTCTTGGTGTTTAAAATATCTGAATTATTTGTTAAAATGGTCAAATATTTTAGTTTCCGATTCCATTTGTGTGAGAGCTGGGTGGACAACGTGCTTAATTTAATCAATTTATTTTTTGGGTATAGTTCGCTTGAAATTCATAGAAAATTTAAATATATTGTTCACTCGCAAGAATTCAAGAATCAGTGATTTCCGAAACTAATCTAGCAAAGTCACTAATAAATCTTAAAATTAAATCCCCCAAATGGGCCGAATTCAAAGCATGAAATAAATATTATTCATTTCCTAATATTTGCATTTTCATTGTAAAGCAATTGGATGAAAACACGTGCAAATAACTATCAGAAACCAAAACATCCCTTCAAACGTCCAAAGAGCAGTTATGTGATGCAAATGCATGTAATCGCAAATTTCAAGGAATGGCGGGGGGGATGTTGACCGTGACCCCGACCTCTGGATCTGACAGCTGCCTGCCGCCCCCTCACTACTCTTTGAATGGAAATTTTCTCTCGCGAGAACACAAATTCCATCACGAAGAAGTTATATTATTTTATATATATATTTTTTTTAAATATTGAACCCTAATACGTGACCGACATTTGAAGGCAAACAATTAAAATTACTGTGATAAAATCAACATAGCTGAACAAATCTCCAATGCACTGCGAGGAACAAACACATTGATTTGGATAACAACTGACAAAATGTTGTTGGGCAAGTTCACATTGACTCGATGTTTGTAGAGAAACTCCACGCATAGTACATCATTCGGACACACTATTTACATACACGCACTTGTGCTGAATTTGTTAGCACGACTACGTCATTCACGATGATTAGCGGCTGTTTACGGTTGCGGCATCCGCGAATGCGGTAATCCCCACGCTCGAACCGCGTCGCGACTGACACTCCGCCTCCTCAAATCCCGCGCCAGCGTCCCTATTTGCTTGCGCGCGCGCATGCGCACTACGTACTTCACGCATGCGCATTGGAGAACGCTGCTGACGGCGCGAGGTAGCCAGTGACCTACAGCCACATCGCTTGGTAGCAGGCACGTGCCGTTTTCAGGCCGAGCTGCGTTGCATTTTCTTCTCAACGAAGTGTATTCAAGTTTTCTTAAAATTCACATGTAACATTTTATTACAGACTTTCACCCAATACTCCTGTAGTAATTTAAACGCCTACAGACGTATCAGTTTAATTTTTATTATTTGGATAATTTTATTTTTTTATCAAAATCGATTCAATAAATATAATGGTGACGCCATTAACTACTCAATTCTACACTAAAACTTTTTAAAACCTAAAAAATTTCAAAATACAAATACAGCTGCTATTTCTAAGTTTCAATGCATTTAAATGCTTGTATAAGTTGTAAATGATGCAAAGAACTACTCGTTACTTTGTAAGCAGCTTCCGCGTAATCGATCGTTGCATTTCATCTCCTTACTTTTTTAGCGTCTCGTGGTTAATATGTCCGCAGTCGCTCTCGCCACGAGTGAATCCATACGTCTACCACGCCCCAGCACCGGGCTCCGTCCGCGCCCGACACTGTTTAGTCTGCTGCCTTCGAAAACGCGCCGCTCAGCGCCGCCCGCCGCCCCCGCCGCCCGGCATTCCAGGCGATGCGCGGAACGTTGTGTACACACACGCGCCGCGGCGCTCCGGCGTCGCCCCCGCCCCCGCCCCCGCCTTCGCTGCGATGCCGACTGGCTCCATCTGCCCCCAGACACCAGCGCTACAGGACGTTCCAGTAAACGACATGCTATACACGAGAGTGAGGGCAGCCAGCAAAGAGGAAATACGGTGCCGAACATTTGTTATTCTTGAGTAATTCGTGAATTATTTTCATGGAGAGTGAAGTCTAAAACGTTTTATCGTACTTCTAATATAATTTTCTGAACAAAATAACTTGTGGTATTTTAATGCGCGAAAGGGGACATTGCACATTACGTTGTTGAACATTCGTTAACGCAAGATTCACTTTCCTTTATATTGCATTAAACATTTAAAATACACAAAATTACTCACGATACGCTTCCAATCGCTCATCCGGAATAAGACGTTATACTCCCGGGGCGTGCGTGGTCGCGTGTCTCAGCGCACCAGGGGCGAGGCCGTGCCAACGGGATCGCCGGCGAGCCCGCAACATCGCAGAACCTGCCCTGCCTCGCGCCGCGCCGCGCCGCGCCGCGTCGCGCCGGCGACCGGCCCAGAGGAACCGGCCCGGCGGCGGCGGCGGCGGCGCCGGGCCTTTACGACGCCGTCTGGCTCCTGAGCCGTTGGGCGACGGGCCGTCTTTCGTAAAGCACCGCCGCCGTCGCCCCTCTCCTGGAAGGAAGCCGTGCTCGCTTTAACGCGATAATTGCGTTGCTTGGACTGGGCGCGATATCAGCCATTTATCTCCGACTACTGCGCATTAATTGCGGGAGGTGCATTAAACATTGTTACTTGATGAAACTATGAAGGCAGGAAAGGTAGAATAGAAGGCGCACTTTTCATATTAAGAAATACCTAGGGTTGTAGTAATATTATATGTGACTGTGTACTTCACTTCATTGACAATTGCAGCTTCGTGACAAGCCGTGGATAACGATCATTCGATTTCACGCCTGTTTGGCGTTCATGATTCGCGGTTTTCATGCAAATGCCTTGCCGTTTCACAAATGCCAGAACTCGTCTTGTGGTGTGTCTCTACTCTGCGTATAATTCAGTCTTGTCAGCGGCTGGCTATTATGTTGTTGTACAAACAATAATTACATACATTTTTCGTGTACAAGTTTTGTTCGTTAGTCTGGCTCAATAATAGATTTTGTTTTTACAATTGATCATTTTCATATAGAATTGAATTACGTCATGACATTTACATTAATACATTCCAACTCTTACAACTTTATACGTGTATTTACTTGTTTCGCATTCCTTTTGGACCTTTCTCCTCCTGAGCCACTGTAGTAAGTCTCTGCATGAGAATGAATTGATATGCAACAGAGCGCGTGTGTAGGACGGAACTAATAGCAAAGGCATCGTCCATGACCTTAATTTTAAGGAGCCGGTCCAATATTTGCGAGATGGGGGACCGGGTGAAACTCTTAAGCGAAACCAGTTGGTTCCAGTTTCCAATTGGAGCGAATTTGGACGCGCTTCGCGGTTTATCCAAATTTTCTTCACGGCCGCTGCACACATATTATCTTGTGCGTGAAATCTGCAAACCACTCGTTTTATAGCAGTCATGAAGATGGATTTTTTTTAAATGAAATTTTAATTATTTGTCCTATCTATCAATACTTTTAAGGGTCCATCAAGAATGCTTTCGTTCGCGAAATAAAATCCTGCAGTCACGTATCTTAAAATAATTGCTTTATATGCCGGATTCGTACGGAATCCTCAGAGTTCACCGAGGCCTACTAAAGCGACGCTTTGCGTAAAATCAAGAGCAGTGACCATGAATGGACTCGCACTTTGCCGCGAAACCAGAGCCTTGCAGAAACAGGCACCGGACGTCATGAGTCAGCACGGACAGGTTCTCACGAGGCGTGCCGGGGCATTCACGTTCGTCTTTCGAATCAAGACTGGTGCCTCGAGGGCGGGGCGGGGGCGGAAGCCGGCAGAGGGAGGCTGCACTCGGGGATTTCAATTGCGCTCGGGACGAATGAAGTGAAGAGAAGCGAAGAGAACGCCCTGTGAAAGACGTAACGTGCATTGTGCAGCAAGCAGAGCACAGTCACCGCCCCGGAGGCGGAGTTGTTTTTCAACGCCGCACTTCCTCGCGCAGCGGTCACTGTCGTCTGCAACGGGGGTGATCGAAATGCAGAGGAACACTGAATGAGAGCGACATTATTGGGGTTGTAAAGGAACGTGTAGGGTTATCAGGCACCACGCGAGTCCGCTCACGCTATCTTGATTGCGCTCGTTTAACTTTTCGTTCTGCTGAGTGATCATAAAGGAATCGGTAATAAGGAAAATGCCTGTGTAATTTTGCAAAATGACATCTTCAAGAAATAGAATTGGATGTTTGTCGTGTTTTCTAAAAGCAAACCACCAAATACAACTCTTCAATTTTCACTCAATGAACGATTACGCAGTAAACTTGCTCTGAAGAGATTTGTCGATCCCGTTACCAGCCCATATTTAATTTCGTTACGTTTGTTTGGTAGTCGCAAATACTGAGGCGGAGTGAGTTTGTTCATTTTACTTACGTTCACATTATGAAGCTAATTATATTCCCTATCCCCGAGTGCCACCCTGCCCTCCCCGCAAAGCGCATCTCTTCGAATCTGTCCTCTTCCTCGGGCTCGGTGGACGGTGCTCGGCGCCTATTCGCGGAGGCGGGACGCGAGCCCGCGCGGCGCGGCGCGGTGCGGTGCGGTGCGGTGCGGTGCGGCTCGGGCAGTTTGTCGGTCAATGCAAACGTGTGCCGAGCTGCAGATGACGAAACGCCTCTCTGCCACCGCGCACCCGCCCGCGCCGCACCGTGCCGACTTACCCTCATGGTCACTGCTCTCCATGTCGCCGCCAGGGGGCGTGGTTCCCTGTGTGCTCGAACGCATCGCACAAGATATTTGGGAGTGTGGGATGCGGAAGCTTCTTTACACCGACAGTGGATCCAACACCCAATGCTAGTTTTTCGCATAGCAAAAATTGTAGAAAGTATTTTTTTTATCGAACTTCACTAATTTTGAACTAGTAATTTCTACATTAATTTGAATCAGTAATAAATTTTTTGGTATAAGGCTTTTGAACAACTGCCCTAATGCCGCACACATCGAGATGTTGATATTTCACAAGCTAGGGAATAATAACTCAAAAAATTTAATAAAAATATCGATTCTTCATTTCATTATCTGTCTATTTATTGTAACTATTTCATTATTTTTCTTTGGTAATGACCATTATTTCGTAATTATTATCTGCTCGCTGTGGTTTTCTGAAATTACTTTCATATTATATTGTAATCGTCTTCAAAACCCTTCACGTGGCGCCACTCTTTATATAAAATCTCAATATTTCGCTTATCCGTGCGGCGTCTCCGCCTCGTGGTCTCAGGGTAGCGTTGCGAAGTCGGAGGCCGCGCGCCCAATTCCGAAAGGCGTTCGGTGCCTGCTCAGCCCTTCGTCCCGACGCGGCGCGGCGCGGGCGGCGCGGGCGGCGCGGGCGGCGCCGGCCGGCGGTTGCTCCATCAGCCTCGCAGGGAGGGCGCGGGCGCGGGCGCAGGGGGCGCAGGGGAATCCGGAAACGGCGGCGCCCCACATACTTCGCTCGATTTTGCAGGGGCATTAGAATGGCGAGAGACGTCTGGGAGGCTTTGAGGAGACAGTTTTTGATGTTGTAATGAGCTGTAGAAAGGGCAGCTTAGGAAAGAGGAATGTTAAAAGCTTGCCAAATAACCCTTAGTATATATTCGTTTTTTACTTTCACTTCGTTTCTGTCGAGTTTCGCTTTGCAGAAGAGGGAAACAAAGAAAATGTATTGGTTATACCACACGCGTATTGAACGGTTCAAAAGTTTACTTACAAACATTCCTTTTGTGCTTTCATTTCTTCTAATTATTGACACTCAATTAAAAACATTCGAAGTATTTTTGGATTTGTCGTGCGAAATCATGTATCTGAAACTTGCTTGTACAAAAAATGCATTCGGCGAGCACGCGAAGCAAATGGCGGACGTTGCACATGCTGTGTGTGTGTGGAGGGCGGCTGATGGAGCGGGGCGTGTGGTGTGGTGTGCGCAGGAGTCATCAACAGCGACGGCCGCCTGTGGAAGGAGCAGCGCCGCTTCCTGCACGAGCGCCTGCGCCACTTCGGCATGCGCTACATCGGCGCCGGCAAGGAGCACATGGAGACGCGCATCATGGTGAGTGAGCAAGCGAGAGCCTCGCCTGCACTTGCGCTGCGCTGCGCTCGGAGCATGCCTCCGGCCCCGTTCCAAACGGCCGACGGCACAGTAAAAGTTACAACCCAACCTAGCGTAAAAGTAAAAGGAGGCTATCAATCAGCATAAGTATTAGAACGCATAAGAATAGTTAAGAAAGTTTAACTCTTTTCATTGCAGTTTTGAAACATTTCTAATTATGTTACTAGAAATAGACAACATATGTTTCCCGTTAGAACTCTTCCAGTTAAAGAGAAAAACACAACTTTCTTTACCCTCCCCTCATTTGTCAGTGCAGTACAGGGTTCCTGTTCCAGAACAGTATGGGACTTCTCTTAACCGATGGCATGCCCACAGAATTAAAAACAGTAAGGGATGGTAACACTTTTTCCGAATGTTGACGTTCCCGCTGTAGAGCAGGCATTGTCTCCCGGGTAGTGCAGGGTGCCGTTGTTCGGGTCCCCTCTTCACCGTCGGTTAGTTCGTGGCACCTGCGCGGCCGACTGACCTACCGCAGCAGGCCGAAGATCGCTAATCGAGCTGTCGTTAGCGATGAGATAAACGCGTTTATTTCCACATGTCTCTATGAGGGGCAGCTATCGGGTCAAACACTACTGTCGAAAAGCACCGTATTTCTCTCAAAAATAAATTACTCGAATGAAACATTTATTTCATTTTGTTTAAATATTTCCGTTCGTTTAAAATTATTTTTAACATTTCGTTTCCCAGATATTCAATAAAATAAATTCTAGAACCAGGATGACAGTAATCGTAATCATATGGTACGCTAAGACCCTTCCGCTCAAAGTATTTTAATACAGTGTGTAGCAACTCATGTGCACGTCTAACTGGGAGTTCCGCACCCTTGCTTCGCAGAGTGAAGTGGAGAGCGTGCTGCGAACGCTCAACCGCTCCCGCGGGCAGCCCACGGACCTCAACCCGGTGCTGGGCATGGCCGTGTCCAACGTCATCTGCGACATCCTCATGTCGGTGCGCTTCGGGCGCGAGGACGCCAAGTTCCGGCGCTTCACCAGCCTCATCGACGAGGGCTTCCGCCTGTTCGGCCGCCTCAACTGGGTCAACTTCGTGCCCGCCCTGCGCTTCCTGCCCCGCCTCGCGCACACGCAGCAGAAGCTCGCCAAGGTGAGCAACGGGACACCCCTTCCCTAGGGCAGTCGTTTTGGCTCCTCGACTCAACCTCAACAAGAAATTGTTATATATATATAAATATATAAATTAAAATTATTGAAATAAATTAACAAAATTTAAATTCACTTCATTATTGCGCACTTGTCAAGTTTTTCTGTTAATTTCGTATCATCGTGATTTCCCTGGGAGTCACGACCCCGTATGTTGAGAAACGCTGCCCTAGGACATTTCAGCACTTATCAAAGGTTCTCCGCACCTGATCCTGGTGCAATTACGAGCCTGCAACGAAGCTCTTACCAATCTACCGAGGGTTGGCGTACTAAAGCGCATATCCATTGGAAAGAAATAATCTGGCCATCATCTCTAATAGGATAGAGCTGCGTTAGCCGCTCAAACTGTTCCTAACAGATTTATTGACATCTTTGCTAGAATAGAAAGTTAATCGACATTAGGTCTAGGCGTTTTAGGTTTTACGCATACCACATAAACTTATATTAGGAATGTGTTGAGATCATACTCGTCATTCTCAAGAAATTACATAACAGTAAGTAATACAAAACTTGTTTTAGTTTACTCAACATTTTTTCTTCTTTAACTGTACTGTCGAAGAGATTCAATACAGATATAGTTGAAGGTAGTCATAGCTTTAGTGTTTTCGAGAATGAAACTACTAATATTTTTCTTGGAGCGTAAACTGAAAATTAAAATAGTATTATAATGATAACGTAAGGGTAACAAACATTTGCCGAGTAGTATTATCGTTTTCTCAATATAGGATTTTAGTTTTGGTAGTGATATGGACTCAGTGGAACCGATTCCGATACAGTGCATGTTGAAAAGAAAAGTATCATCCCTCGCCGGCGTGGGCTCCGGGCTGTGCGAGTGGCTTTCGCCCTGGGCCGAAAGGGGCCGTGGCCCCGATAGCCCGGCAGAAGCGGCGCGTATAGCGGTGCAGGCGGTAGCGGCGGCGGCCGCACTCCGGGCCACGCGCGCGTTAGCGACGTTAGCACCGCCCCTGCGACTCGACCTCACCCCGCCCCGCCCCGCACTGACTGCGCCCACGCCGTCTGCTCAGCCCCACTGCAATGGAACGAGATTTATTCAGTAACTGCCCTGGAATGCAATTACTAGTATTCGTACGTACTCGTTCATGAAGGCTATCGGCCAATGTTGATTTCTTATTTGTTTCCTGCCTTATTTTCATTCAATTCTGAAGATGTGTTTCGTAAACCTCGAGTTTCCGATCGTCTCCTTGGCTCTCGAGCTTCGCGCGCTGCTACTCTGCACCACCCGCACAGTCACCCTTTCAGAGCCGCTCACCTTTCACTAACTCTCGCCGCGCCCACCCTCACCCCAGTGGGGCGTTTTCCGGCGTTGCTTCGCCCTTCTCCCCGGCCGCCGTCACATCGCAACGCCCAGGGCCGCCTGCCACCGGCGGACTTGGCAGACGCGCGGGCGCCTCCTGAAGAGAGGAAAAGGAGAAAAAACGCCCTCCTGGTGCGCGGAGAAGCTTAGTGCCACGCGAGCGCGCGGGGAACAAGAGGGGCTTTGGGCATTAGCGCTGCTCCCGATAGAGCCGTTAGGTTGACGCTAGGGCGGGCGGGCGCGGCGTGGGGTGGGGAAGGGGGCCCCCCAGCTAGAAGCCTCAGCGCGCACGAATTTCCACGAAGGTCGTACCGATTTCCTCTCGGTCCACTATCGCAGTGGCGACGGCGATAGCTCTGACTAGCAATTATGACTAGCAAGTAAATGAACGCTAATAATTTACCTGTACACAATTTATCACAACCTATTCCATTTAACGAGTAAACATAAGGAAGGGAGCTCTATACAAAAAACGAGTAAACTTTCAAACTATCGCATTCTACATGCCGTTAAAATACAACTGGAAACCCGCCTGTCCAAAATATCTTTGTTAAAGATGCCACCCGCAGTGGCAGTGTCGGCAACGCGAGAACAGCCGCAGAGAGTTTTGAAACTGTTCTGAGTCAGTGGTCCATCGCGTACTTGTTTTGTCCTCGCGAAATTGGCTCCTGACCGACCGACCGACAGAAGAGCTAACGGTGAAGGCTACATGGTCCAGAGGAGTCCAGTCGAAGTGTGGACGTCCCGGGGATGTTCACTGTTATATTTTGCTCTTTCAGTTAACGATAAAAGATCTAAACAAAATTCCTGAGCAACATGTTCTCTAAGGGGCCCTACACACATACATGCCGGATTCGCGAGTTTTTTGTTAAGACGAGCAAATGGTCACAATCCTACAGCTAACTCTGTCACTAACGATATCAGTTGGCGCAAGTGCGTTCACCACCTGCCATTCGCTTCCTGGGCACTTGGTAGCCAGAAAAGGTTTGCTGGTTATTGCTTTCGTACGGCTCAGGCTGTGCGTGTGGCGCGAGAGTGCAACGCCAGCGCTGTCGCCCCCGCCGCGTGCGGGACGCGCAGGCGCGCGCCAGACAGGTCCCACGCGACAGCGGAACTTCCTCGCCGGAAGCGCCGTGTCCTGCGGATGCCGCGTGTCCAGTGGCGACGCCCCGCAGGGCTTGGCCCAGCCCGCTGTTCTTGACATTCGTCACCCTCTTCAAGCGGCTCCGTACATTCGTTATTCGACGACTTACATGCAAGCGCTTGCCACATCCCGAGTAGTGTGGATGAGTTGCTTGCTATTTACCAGGTGACGAACATTCGGTGCTCGCCCTACCCACCACGTATCGAGAACCCGAATCTGCATAGGGATGCCCTTGGAAGCGCTTTTGCAACCTGGAATCTTAAGAATCGCGTACCAAATTCTCTTATAATCTCTGTGTGTAGTTACAAAATTTTAAAATTATTATTTTCTAAAATAATTTGTTATATATAATTTCGAGAACTGGAAGAAATGTTTTTGCACTGTTCTTTCGATAACTGTATTACGGTTTACCTCGGCAGTTGTTTCTGCCACCTAGAGTAAGAGGGTTGCCTTTTCAAAACGGGTAAGCTGGGGAGGGCGTCTGGAGATGAACGCTTATACACATCTAGAACCGTCAATAGAAAATGGTGGCAGGAGAAAAAGGGCGTTGACGAACGAGCATAATGTTCCATTCATTCCCCTGGAAAAAATTCTTTTTACGTCATAGGGAAAACCAGAATAAATATATATCAGCGTTCATAAAATCGTGAGAATTAGTAGTTATTAATAGAAGAGTATTAGCAAATCACAAAGGTAAAGAAATGCGTACGTAATTTCTTGTCGGAAGCCTTTCGATGAATGACATTCAAAGAAGAGCTGTAATTTCACGATTCCTCGCACGGGTTCATGACTCCGGACGAGCGGGAGCAGGCGGCGGGCCGCCGGAAATGACATCAGCGGCTCCGCAAGGAGGCCGAAGCACCGACATCTTGGCGACCGGACGTTGGTTCTCCTCATGTTCACCGTCCGGAACTGGGGCTCCCATCACCTTCCTTTTCCGGACGAAACGGTGATGCGCTCTTCCGAATTTTAGTGCTGCACCATTTCCTCTCAGGACGTCCAAGTCAGAAAAGTACGATGACACTACACTTCATTTCCACTGAAGGTTCCCACATATAATTTAATGGATGTGTTTCAGTAAAAAAACGTTTTTTTTTTTAAAATTTTTCTCTGGGTGCTTAATGAATCAATGAGCAATCGGAAATAATTATTAGCTGTCACTGTACAATAATTTCATCTTTAACATTTTTAATTAAACACTTGCGTACTATAGAATTATTATAATTTCACAAACGTTTATTAAGAATTATTTGAGATTTTATCAGTGACAGTTGAACGTCCGAATGAACGTCCAGGTGAATGGCTAGACGAATCGAGAGCCGATCTCCCAACCTCGAGTCTGGACGAGAACGCGGCGGCGCGCGAGTCGGCGATATTCCGCACCGCAATCGGACGTCTGGTCGTGAGACCGTTCCGATACTTTCAGCTTGCGAAAGACGTTTCGCACTCCCGGAGAGTAATGTCATTCGCGAAACGCGGCCCATGTCGCAAGAGGCATTTCGGTTCGGCACCCGATCGAGACGGCTTGTTTTCGGTTGAGATGGGAAAGGAAAGCTTTGTTCCGTCTCGATTGATTTTTCCTGTTTTCTCAATTTGATTCCGTTACAGTGTACACACGCACTCTTGCACCGTTACACAATGGTGAAATTTTTCTGCTTTTCCCCGCACGTGCATTCAGTGCGCTATTTCTCGTTGTCAAGAAAGCTTTCAGAGTGCCGGAACAGACGAACTCTGTTCTCCTTTCTACATATGCACGGAAGAAAAAGGCGAGCAGAAGTGGCCGTTGCTGAGTAGCTCATTAATTTAAGGCGTTAATTATGTTCGAGTTTGTATCTGCTTTAGGTGAATGGTATCTTTCAGATTAGGAAACACCTGTAGATCTCTTTATTGATAGAATAAACACTAAATAAAAAAAATGAGAAAATGTTTTTGAGCACTCGGTTTCAATGAGTGTTCATTGAGCAGAGTTGACTTAAACTTTGCGTCCGTTAGACCTTTCACTGGGAAGAGCAAATTAAGTAAGAAGGCAAATAAGAGTTGCGTTCAGTGTAGATGAATAAACCTTCTTCAAGATTAGTTACTTTTGTTTCCAAAGAGACCATTAGTTCCGTTATCTATTGAATATCATTCTTCAACAATTTCAAGAATACGATGTACAGCAAATGTTTTAAGATTTTATTTATTTGGTTTTAAAAATATTCCAATATACAATTTGACGGCCGTAATGTAGTTGAAAAAATAGAATGTTAGGGCTATTTTTGCTATCGGAGCTAGGGCACGCGAGCTCCCTCACTGCGGCTGCTTCCGAGATGATGGCCATAGTCTTAGCGAGGGCTCCGCCGCGCTGCCCGCCACCGCTCACCGCGCTCTCTTCCGTGCGTTCACAGAACCGCTCAGAGATGGCCGACTTCTTCCAAGAGACGGTGGACAAGCACCGCGAGACGTTCGACCCCAGTAACCTGCGCGACATCATTGACACCTACCTGCTGGAGATCGAGCGCGCGCGGGAGGAGGGCCGCGGCCACGTGCTCTTCGAGGGAAAGGATCACGGTGAGTACCCACCTCGGTTACGGCAAGGAGGGAATAACGACTTTTGAGTAGGGGCGAAGACAATTACACATTTTAAGGAATTTGAATCTTTCAAATTCTACTGTTTTATTTGTTTGGAAAATTATTGTAGTTTTGTGGGGTACTAAAATGCAATGATTGTATTTAGTGAATCAATATTCCCCCAAAAGCTTTATTCAGAGTTAAAATAGTTTGATAAGTTCAATCAAATCAATGTAAGTATCAAAATAGTTATATGGAACTTACATTACCACGTATTCTGTTTTGACTCAAACATTTCAATAGTAAATTAATTGGAAATTCCGAATATTCAAAGGAATGCAATATTATTCGTAATGTTCTTACACCATAATTATCTTCATATAACAATACAAATTCATCTCTTTAATATTTGTTCAACACCAATTTTGAATTTCCTTACCTCCCGAACAACGTGCACCGTCGCTCACGTAGACTACTTTGCCCCGTGTCAATTCCGTGCCTGACCCGAGCCGTGCGTGTGCTTGGCCCCCAGACCGCCAGATGCAGCAGATCCTGGGCGACCTGTTCTCCGCGGGCATGGAGACGATCAAGACGACGCTGCAGTGGGCCGTGGTGTTCATGCTGCACCAGCCCGCGGCGGCGCGCGCCGTGCAGGCCGAGCTGGACGGCGTGGTCGGGCGCCGGCGCCTGCCGCGCCTCGAGGACCTGCCCTTCCTGCCGCACACCGAGGCCACGCTGCTCGAGGTGCTGCGCCGCTCCTCCATCGTCCCGCTCGGCACCACCCACGCCGCCACGCGGTGAGTGCCTCAACTACCTTGCTGGGCGGGTGACGTCACGAACGAACCGGCTCGCAAGAGTAATCGTCCGATTTTAAAATGCGCCTTCATGTGAAATTAGTTAATTATTAATTGAAATCGACTGAAAAGTCGACTGCTATAAATTGTAATTACGTATTACTTATTCCACTCTGCCGTCATTCACAATCATCACGTCACACGCTATAAATTAAACTTTCTATGAAGAAAAGTCTTGCCATTAAAGTAGAATTTATTGTTTCCTCGTGTTTTCACGATGCATTCAGATGATTTCTTTTTGAATAAAACTGATCTTTAACTTACTGAACTGAACTCTTTAATGGGATACATAACGCGGGGCATAAGATAATTTTCGCTAATGACAGTTGTATAGGAAAAATAGTTTTTTGTTAGCTCCCACGTACAAATCGTGGCGATGAAGATTTGAAGCAAATAAAATATTTTTCTTAATGAGCCTATCGGCAATAGAACAGGGATCTCCTGGTTGAGAGCGTTAATCGTTCACCCAACTTATTGAGCGAGCAGAGTTTAAAAAACAAGAGAAATCTCGAAAAGCACCAAGTTTCCACCAAGGCTTACACTGTTTTGCTTTGTCTCTTGGAGAGCCTTTGGCGAAACACCGGCCGCGCAGTCCGTACGAGAGCGGTCGTTGACCACGGCCGTTTCCCCACGAAAACTGTCGAAACCCTCCTCCCTCATAACGCCTTACCACTCTCGGCTTCTTAGCACACACCTCAAAATCCGCGTGTCTCCTTCTCAATCACTCCGCAGGACAGAATTCTCTCAGACGTAGAGTTTGTTGCCCTTTCCTTTTTTTTTATTATTCGCCGCCCGCCCGCCCTCCCCTTCTTCCCACGCGTCCGCTTGCGCCAGCCCCCACGCGCGTTGCGAAAAAGCGCGAGCACCGCACCGCGCCGCGCCGCGTCGCCAAACGCGAGCGCCGCCGCAGCGGGTCGCGCTCGAGAAGCCGCGGTCGACGGACCGCAATGGGTGGCTCGCTCGACTCACGTTACAGAGGGGTGCAGGCTATTATAAGCAGCCTCTTTTTGAGCTTGATAGCACCCAAGAAAATTGGGGCTCTCAACCCAAGTTTCTCAATTGATACGCTGAGTTGAATTGTGGGTCCGCGATGTACAGACTGCATACTCAAGCTGAGGACTACAGTAGGGTTTTTTGGTGAAAGGCACCAGGCGTGATAAATTGAGCAGACATTTCCGATGGAATCTAGTGTGATGCTGCGGCTCCATTTTGAAAAAAATATTTTAGAGAATTGTTTCACATTTGAAAAGTTTGATTTAGCAGGGGTCTTATTTCTCTGCGCGTGTGCAAAGCTTTGTGTTATGGGGCATTTATTACCGGGGTATTCCTAAGTGTGTCGTGAGACTTAACGGAGAAAACCGTAGAAATATCGCGTTTTTAGTTCTTCCGTACCCAATGCCCAAAATCTTCTCCACAGCCACTTTTTCACCGCCGAGGGTATCGCGGATGCCGCGGTGGGCGTTGCCTCGGCAGAGCGTCGGACAGAGCGGTTTGTCCGCTTCGTCGCGTGGCGGAAGGAGCGTTCGCCGTGGCGGAGAGGAGGGGCTGCGTGCGTGCTTGAGTGCGTGCGCGTGCGCGCGGCTACGCGAAAGGGAAACGAGCGGCTCGCGCGGAACCAGATGGCATTTCTCGAGAAACACAAACTAACAAAGAGCCTCAATTTTGAGAAGCGTCCTAAGAGAAATAATGTATAAAACTGAGAACCCGTGAATAATTTGGAAAAGATAACTCTAACTTCGCTCCAACAGGTTTGACCCAGTTACCGAACCTGATGAAAAGTCTTTTATTTAATATATTTTGTTTAAGAGCAAAAGTTTTAGAAAGTAATACAAATAAAAAATAAAAAGTATAGTGATGGGATTGCACGTTTTTGTTGAACTATTACAACTACCTAGAGTCACTTTTCTTTCCGCACTTAGTTTCGTCGCAAACAATGAAGCGCTAGGAACGATTTATATGTAGTCTTCATAACCGAGGCTTTCAACGTAATAACATCGCTGTAAATATGACTTATCACTTGTTAACCCAAAATGTTCGGGCGCAATCAAATTTACTAATCCAGAAAATTGGAGGGTCCGGTGCTTGGCACATTTTTTTAAGTACTTCCGCCTCAATGGTACGGAACATCGATCCCGAATTTCGGCGATCTCTCCGTCGTCGGTCAGAGGCACCCGAGCGTAGGCGAAGTGTCCCAAAGGCTCCACACACGCGCGGGCGGCGGCGGAGGCGGCGGCGCGTACAAATTGGCGAGCGAGCGAGCGAGCGAGCGAGCGGGCGGGCGGGCGGGCGCGCGATCGACCACGGTGGCGCAGCCGCTTTCACCAAATGGTGCCGGCGCAGCGCCGCCGATTATTTGACAATACTGGCGGGCGGCCGTCGACCCCGGCAGGAAATCTTGTTTTGACGGTCTCGGCTGCGGTGGCCGCAATCACCCGTTCGCTCACTTGCAGAACTGGCCACGTGCTGGTCGAAGCGTACGTCGCTCGCGGGCGCTTGTGGAGGCTGGGATGAGAGGTAAAGTGGAATAGTTGAGGTGGGATCGAGGTTGGTCTTGGTGGTGACAAATTGCGTTAAAAGCTGTCTGAGCAATGAGTTGTAAATTGTAAGATCGTTTTGCAGCATTCTTTTGACTTGTGAATGGGTAAACATTCCAGAGCGTCACGCATTGAATAAATTCAGAAACTGTGCCATGAAAAATCTTGATTTCCATTTTTAGAATGAGATAACCGATACAATATTTCGTCATGACCCATGCGGCAGAGAAAGGAGCATTCCAGTGCTCTTAAGTTTGCAACGTTAATCCCCAAATGCTTCTCACGGTTCGGTCCAGTCGATGGCTTACATAAGACGGCAGCTCGGGGAGACCTTTTCGCTTTGCAACTTCGCAGACTTATCGCGCATCGGACGCGTGATGAGGGACTGGGCCAGCGGGCCAGGTGGAGGCCGGGGCGGGGGCGGGGGCGGGGTCGGGGTCGGAGCGGTGGCGCGGCTTCGTGACCAGGGCGCGCTTTCCGGTCCGTTGGTTCGCACCCCGAGCGCGCCATGTGGGAACGCCAGCGTGCATGTTGAAGCATGACGCGAAATTCGGCGGCCAGTGAACTCGCGGCCTGGGGAGAGAGAGCGCGACTCAGCGGGTGGTGGGTGTTGCCATGGAGGCAGTGAAGTTATTGGTGGGGAAACGGCTGTCGATACAAAAGGTAATCCATGATGGAGGTGATGCTGCCGGAGTCAATAATAAACACGGAGTCAATAACGGGCAAGCTTGATTGTTATAATATATAGCTTGAGAAACAAATAATATATGAAAACGAGCACGTTAAGTTAATAGGAGCAAAGAAACTTGTATTAAAGCCAATATAAATCAAGAATAACGCTAAAGCATAGTTGTATTACGAATTTCTATAAATTGGGAATGGTATATCTATCACGCTAATGTAAGCGGAAAAAATCTACGTGTACTACACGTTCATCAACTTGGGACATAATTTTGGCTAATGATATGATGGCGTTCAAATGCATGCGTCATCTTCGCAGAAAAGTGGCGATGGTGACGGCAAGAAAGGCAGCCAGCGGCGACAACCCGTGCGGTTCTGTTCGCTTACATAAGCGCCACGCTTGGTCGGTGTCACGTTTGCGAGCGCTGAAGCGGTGGTGGCGGCGGCGGCGGCACTCGAGGCGGCGTGGAGGAGGCTGGAGGCGGCCTTCGCCCGGTCTTTCAATTCTTCTCTCGTGACTTCCCAGCGGGAGCCCGAAATAGCGCGCGGCGCCGCCCTCGCCGCCGCCGGGCGTCCCCGCGCAGCGTGGGCGGGGGGCGATAGAACAGACGCGATCCGCCTTTTCACGCGCTACAACCGTTCGCCACTGCCTTGGTGTATGCTGGGAATTATCCATGATTGGGTGGCCGAGAGTCAAGCAAAGGATGGAAAGAATATGGTAAAGGGGCACCATTTAAATAAAAACGAGGAATTTAAGTTCCCGCTATTAAGTTTCTATTGCGATGTAGTTATATCTATCGTACCTTTTGCTTCTGTATGTTTTCCTATCAAATGCCTAAGAAACACAGCTGACGATCGGTGCTCCTTTTTTTGCAGAGATGTGTACCTAAATGGTTTCAAGATCCCCAAGGGCGCGCAAGTGGTGCCTCTGCTGCACGCCATCCACATGGACCCCAACCTGTGGGAGAAGCCTGAGGAGTTCAACCCGGGTCGCTTCCTCAGCGCAGAGGGCAAAGTCACCAAACCAGAATTCTTCCTGCCCTTCGGCGTCGGTAAGTGTGCGCACCATCAAAACGTTTTGAAAGTGAACACTTCATTCTCTTTGTACGGCAATGAGGTGAAGACCAACTCGATCGCATCTGACGAGAGTGTTTGTGCCTCCGCAGGTCGACGTATGTGCCTGGGCGACGTGCTGGCGCGAATGGAGCTGTTCTTGTTCTTCGCCGCAATCATGCACGTGTTCGACATGCGAGTTCCGGAAGGCGAACAGCTGCCTTCCCTCAAAGGCAACGCGGGAGTCACAGTCACGCCCGACCCCTACAAGGTAAGTTCACTTGTGAGAGTCGACTTTTTGAACAGGAAGGTTTTAAATTAAAGAAAAACGTCAAACTCATCAGAGTAGCTTGATCTTTGTATGATTACAATTTTCCCACTTTATTTTTGTTAAATAGACAGATCGAAAGCTAATTATTATTGTTCTAATAAATGGGTGAAGACAAACAAGAGAATATAAGAAAAAGGAATAACTAAATATTGAAGAATACACGATTTTAACCGATTCCGACATCTCAAACCCGATTATTTCCCTTTCCTCTTAGAAGAGTCGTTCAACAATTCGGTTAGCCGCTCGCGTGAGGACGGCGACGGTAATGACGTTAATCGCGGTGTGGCCGAGGCGATTCTGGTTTTGTCCTTGCACCTGCACCGAGATGTGAGCGGCGTCCGTCCATCTCTAACGACCTCCGCAAATGTGGCCTCAAGTCATGCGCACAGTCGCGCCTAGTCATTAGCAGCCGGCGCACCGCCGCCACTTCGGCTCTAACGACGCATGCGAGCCACGAGGGACGGGCGCCGGCCACGCCGAACGGGTCCGGCCGCGTCTTTATCTTCGCGAGAATAAAAAGTTGTTTGCTCAAACGGAATGATGACGCGGGCCCTTCTAACTTGCAATCGTCGGACTTGTAAACGGGCCAAACGAAGGCGTCAATCTCGACTTAAATGCTCACGCGTCAGGATAAGCAAGCACTTCTGCGAATAGTATCCTCCAGAGCCCAAGTCACGGAAATAAAGGAACACGTTAGTCTTTCTGAAAAGGAAAGTTTTTAAGGAAATTAAGAGGCCTTGCAAGAAATCAACACGGCTTCCTCGGAAACACCAACATTTTCTATTTGTTATAACAAGATAAACCGATATTAGGAGGGATGCATAGAGAATGCGAATGTTCCCTGTTCAGCTATTGAAAGCTAATGTGCTTGTACGCGAGAAACTGTATCGACATGCTTACTTAGCAACGCTTATCGACTGAAAATTCAACATTACGATTTTCGTTTTTTCCTAGAATCATAGAAATTGGAGACTTCTTTTCAGCTCGCAATTAAAACGAGGGCAATGTCAATTTGCGTCGCAACGCAAAAGCGAAAGGCAAATTAGCGTAATGACGTCCACCCAGAGCGCGCGCAGAGCTATCTCCGGAGGCAATTAGCCTGCATTGTTTCCTTGTCGGCGCAGCGCAACTCGTCAGCGATAAGAGCGAACGCGGATTACCGCCCGCGGACGAGGCGATTGCCCCAGGGGCGGTCAGGGCGGGGGTGGCTCGCCGGCGGGGCGGGGCGCGGCGGCGTTCGGGGCCCCACGGGGGGCCCAAGGTCCGAGGAGTCGCTGAACCCGCGCGCGTCGCCACAGCGAGAAACTCCGTTCCCAAGGTCTCGCGTTCGTTTCTTCGCCGCGGCCGACGCCCACGGTCCCCTCTCTCCATGCTCCTCCCCGCCCCGCCGGCAACGCCCACGCGCACGCGTCTTCGCGCGCTGGCGTCCGCTCGTGCGCGGGGCCGGCGAGGGGAGGGCTGCGCGCGGCGTGCAACCCAATACGATGCAACTCCATACGAAGCCTCATCAATAGGCTAATGAACCTTTTATCTTACGAATGGTTGGACAAAATTAAATATGGCAGCATTTTAGAACAGAATGTTTGAAGAAACCTTAGTACATTACAGAAATTATGAATTCCTAAAACACACCGTTCACTATATGATGGTGTACGTAGTAATAAAGAAAGATTCGTAAATATATCGCATACGTTAAAGAAGAGTTTCCAGTGAAGTTGATACTGAAGGATATTTGCAATGTGTGCATTAACTGTACATACGAGGAAATCCGTCAATGAATTAGCTCTCGACCTGTCCATTTGTCCGTTTCTCGAGCGCGCAAGTCACGAACGCGTGAGTAAACCAGCGTTTCCTTGTCCGCAGGTGTGTCTCATTCCGCGGCCGCTGGAGTGCGACCTGGAGTGCCTGAACGCGGACACGGCGGCAACGCTGCGCAACGTGGGCGGGCACTGAACCCGGGCCCGCGGGGCGCGCACACGCCCCTCCGCCTTGGCCCGACGCCGTCTGCGAGCGCCGTCTGCCTGCCGCGCGACGCAGAGGCCCCGAGTTGGAACCCCGTGAGTGCCATACCGCCACCGCCGCCGCCGCCGGCCCGAGGGGGCGTGGCGGGGAGGGCGGTCCTGGGCCCGAGGACGCGCGCTGCGGCCGCGCTCGCCGCTTGGAGCGTCGCCGGCAGCCGCCGAGGGACCGCGGCGAATCCGCGCCGCTACTGTGTTCGACCGGCTGTGCTATTTAAGAATCAACTCGTGTTCATTAGTTAATTATATATATTTTTTTTGTACGTTTTGAGTATATAGATGTATATCTCTGATGTGTTCATATCATCATCACACCTCTTCAGGACTCTTCGAGGGGATAGCACGGACAGCCCATTTTTCTTCATTTGCGGGAGAGGAAGCTGATACTAGTCACTCGCCGTCCGTTTCGCTTCCGGTCGAATCCGTCCGCTCACTTCTCTTCCTTCACTTGTCTTCCATTCACCTGTCGCTGTGTGCCTTCCGTTCGGGCGGCCGTTGCGTGTATTTATAAGTGCCTCATCGATAACCAGGTGTTTAAGCATTTATTTTGTAAATAGTAATTATTTATCGCTGAAGTGTACAAATCGTTAGGAGACGCCTTGGTCGTCGCGAAGGTCCCCCTCTTCTGCATTGCATTCCGATTCATCATACTCCGCTCGAAACGGACGGCTTGTTAACTTCACAAAAGTACACGGAGCCAGCTCTCTTAGCTTGTATAAAACTTAAGTTGAAACTTGCACATTCGACTTAGTCAATTTAGGGGTTTGGGTTTTTCCCCCTCGCCGGACAACCGGCTGTTACCAATGCGAGGGCGATGGCGGCCGGCAAAATCACTTACGACGCTGCATTTTTCTGAGTTGATAATATTTGACATAGCGCTTTTACTCCGCAATCGGGCAAAGCACATTTCCATGTTCATGTTTCGTAATTACACGTTCTGAATACAAAGAACTTCACTTTAAATATCACAATTACTACTTGGATTCAAGCCTTCAAACCAAACTTCAGAATGACCTTTTTCAACGAGAACAGAGATTAATTAACTGTGGGAATGCTAAATGGTGAAATCTTAGGATTTCACTACTTGGCAACGGTCGACGTATCTTCGTCGCTTTGCTTCTGCGCAGTACAAGTGCAAAAAAATAGAGAAAGAAAAAATGCACAGCTCTTCTTCACCCGAGGCGCCTCGCCAACTCTGGCCGCCCGAAGGCCACGGGTGGGCGGGGCCTCCCCCAACCCCAGCCCCAGCCGCCCCCGCCCCCGCATCCGGCGCTCGGTCTACCAAAAAGGGCGCGCACGCAAGTTCCTGTGTCACGAAGGTGGTTACAAGAATAAAAGTACCGCGCGGTAGCGCAAAAATCGAAAATGCTAGAACAAAATACTCTGGAATTGTTCTAGTCAGGAGATGAGCATTGTTCGACAGCGCCGCGCAAGCGCTTGCTTCCTAAAAGCAAAGAGATCAATAAGCACAAAAACTCAAAACGTAATGAAAAACAAGCAGGGTGAACAAATAAAAGCGAAAACAATAGTGAATGAATGTTTGACGACGTATGTCTGAGTAAGAAGTATGTGTGCGTGTAAATAATTGAGAGGAAATGTCTCGAACGTATGGTATTGTACATATTTTAATTATTATTTTTACTAATTTTAAGATGTGATCTCTTCTATGAGGATAATAAATATTTTTGTTCACTATTTAAGACAATGTCTTTAAGAAATGAAAGTATTTCTACCGTCTGTGAAAGCGCAATGCGTTGATTTTGTGAGTCGTTTTGTGTCCAGTGATTCTTGTTGTTGCAGACAATGAATGTCTGTTGAATATAACATTCCACTTTTGACACATTTTTAATTTTTTTTCATACAAAATGAAATAAAACATTTTATTACAAAAGACATAAACTTTGCTCTTTGAATTCTGCAGATCCCATCCTCAATTCCATCACTCGATCATTTTCAAGCTGCAATTACGATAATCATCGATAATAGAAATAATATTATTTCAAAAAATCTGTTTGTTGCACAATGTATTTTACAAGATTTTTACGTTTTTAGAGAACTGATAAATTTCAATTCATCTTGAGTACATTCAAAGGAATGGACAAAGACAATAAATAAGATTTTGACAACGGGAGTCGAGGAGTGCTAAGTAGGTCAATTAGAACAGCATATGCAAACGTATTTGCTTATGGCCAGGCCCACTCATTCTGGACTGAGCTTAAAGGCAGACGTCCAACGAGGATGATGTAACTGTGACAGCAAACCGAGGTACCGAAACGACGACGTTCGAAAGATGAGAGGAACGACTTGGCACAGGCGGCAAGTAGCCCACCCCCGCCCCACCACGTCATGCGGCCGGTCGCCGGCCTCCTCGCGAGCTCTCGACAGGCCCCTTGCAGATTTTTGCACAATACGCGATATTCAAGAGGGGCTCGTCCACACGAGGAAACAGATAGGAGTGGGCAGGCGAAGCCCTGACAAGTTAGTTACTTGGCGTGTGAGTGTGATCGCTCGGGAAATGACACAAGATAATGTTCAGGGATACGATTCTTTGTTATGCACAATGGGACTGACGTTGTGAAGGTTAGTAAAACGGCGAAAGAATACGTAAACAGAAGAAATATGACCTATAGACAGGAATGAAAAAACGGGGAACAATCGCGTGAAAACCTATCATATTTTGCTAAACCTATTCGGGAATTAGAGCCCGCAAAATTTATTAACTCTTCTTTTGTGTCTTGTCAACATTAGCACACATTTAACACAAATTTCCCGTTTTAGATGACAAAATAATTAAACAAATAAATAAATAATAAGGGGAGTGGCAATGGAGCAGCTCGGGGCCTTTCCCCCCCGCATCCGCTGGGGCCTTGGCGATGCCTTTCACCGCCTTCGAGATAAACAGCGCTCTCCACGAACATGGGGGCTCCCGCGTATACACCCAGTCGCTTTTTGCATTCTTTATCGTGTGTATAAATAGTGAATGAAGCGCTCGTTCTTTCCCCATTCCGCCGCTCGCCGCCGGGCCGGGCGCGCGCAGCCCGAGAGGAAGAGGAGGAGGAGGAGGAGGAGAGGTTGCCTCACAGCCAAGAGAAAACGAAGACGACGACGCAGGCGTGCCAATATCGCAGGCGCGAGCGGCGCGCGGCCCTGGAAATTACGTAAATTTGCGTTTATCGTCTGTAAACATTCGCGGAGCGGTGCGGCGTCGAGTGGGGGGCGGGGCGGGGCGGGGCAGAGAGACCGCCGTGCCGCGCCGCGCCGCCAGGGTCGAGTCAACGCCCGCGCTACGCTCGCCGTCAGTGCGCTGGCACCAGCAGGCCGCGGCATTTGGCGCGGGACGGCGCGGGGCGGGTCGTGTGCTCCATGGGGGTGGGGTGATGGGGCAGAGACCGTTCGGCCTTGGGAACGGAAGGAGCGTCGGAAGCGCATGGGGTTTAAGGAAAGGAGTTTACAAGCAGCAGACGAAGCGGGCACAAGGGCGTCGAGGTGGGAGCATGCGGGGTGCCTAGATACGTTCTCAACGGAAGCCACTTGAGTCACTTTCATTATAAATAAAGTACCAGAAGATAATTGAGGCGTTTTGGCGTAAGTAGAAGGTAGTAAGTAAGAAGAAAGTTCCAGATTTTCTCAAAAAGGTAGTAAGATGTGTCGCCAATTATGTAGAAATAGCAGTAAGACGAAAAGTAAAGCCAATATGGATGTTCCGTAATACTTTTGCAAATACATCTTATTTAGTATCTGTCTTTACTGTTTGTTTGCTTTATCTGTAAAATTTGCCTTCCATTACTTTTCTTTCAAATGTCAATACCTCAAGTCAAGGAAGCGAATTCTCGCATGTTTTTATTTTATAGAGTGCACATTATTCAATTATCAACATTTCTCCGAAATTCAGATTTGTTCCATATTTAAAACATTCATGATACACAATGTCACATATGAAATCTTAATAATGAAATCTAAAAGTCTTAATAATAAAAATTTGAAAAACAACTTCCTGAAAGAGTAGATAATAAAAACACATTTTACATTTTACATTTATTTATTTATTTTAGTATCAGTTAAGTTAGTACACATCAGGATTTAAAAAACTAAACAATATTTAATTGACTAAGTATTGTTTACTTGGTATCACTTGGTTCACATTATTGGTAGATGGTATGTAGATCGGTATTCCCACCCAGAGTCGAAAACAACTAAACGTACATAATAAATTATTAATCATTTATTCGAAAATTAATCATTTATACGAATTTATTCAAAACGTTGAATTTAGATATCTAAAAAGGTGTATATTTTCTATTATCCATACGAATATAAGTTAAGTCAATCATTATTTAATTTCAAAAAGGAGAAATTAAGAATACAGCAGCTGAAGTGAATATAACATAAAAATATTAAATTAATATACAAAGTAATAGAAAATAAAAACTTGTGCTAAATATCGTTAGAATTTCTGTTTTTATAGCAATTCAGACTTATTTCGCGAAGCGTGTTAAGAGTATTACATTTTAACATATTACTTTACAATTGCAACGAAATAATTCGCTTGTCAAAGTCTTGGCAATAAAATACTCTTTTAGCAAAATTGTTTAATCAATTTAGAAAAATTGCAAATAATTTTGTTGGGAAGAAATTCAATATTTTCATCACTTAATTCGTTCAAATATTTGACTAATCGTGTGTCTTATCCTGACTCTTTCGGGAATTCTGATTTAGAATGATACTAAAAGAAAAGAACACTATAGTTTGAAATAAAGGAATATTAACAAACTAATTGCCTGAAATCCACGGGGTTAAAAGTGACATCTTGATCTGTAGAATTAAGAATTATGTTTGAGCAACGGTACAAGACAGACGAAAAATATTCGGGGCCTCGCGCAGTGTGTTTAAATGTCAGGAAACATTATTTGTAGTAATTTTTAGTGTTAAGATGATAACGTCACAAGAACAATTTTTATATCTTTTGTTTTCTCACCTCCAAACATGAAGGTCAAAATTCACGACGATAAAGACATGAAAAACATCACCAGTCAGGTTAATTCACTCTTCTAGTGAGAAAACAAAGAAAACTTTGATCCCACTGTTTATAAGGATTCTCAGTGTGGCCTTCTGGACGTTTCGGTAAACGCTGACCAGTGATGCTGCAAGGTCTCGGGTGGGAGATCAAGGTTGGGGGTATTACTACAGCGTAGTACGCAGCGGTCGGGACTGTCAGCTGTTTTGTGAACTCTGCACAAGAGATAGCCTCGATCTTCACAAAGAATTTGCTGACAGCTATGTTTACACAATAAATGAGCATTTGCCAGATGTTTCAATTTGTATTTTGGCGGTGTTTTCAATGTTGCGAAAAGAATTAACTAAAGATAATGCGTATCATTTTTAAATAAAAGTATATCTTTGGGGGGTGAAGAGCAAAGAAGAAAACTCTAAAATATCAATTAATTAAATAAGGACTATAGAAATATGATATAACGTTTTGGGGCTAGATATTACAGCAATGAAAAACCAGGAGTATATAAGTCTTCGGAAACCAAATTTCTATTAGAAATGTGAAATATGTCGTAATTGAGCTCGCAAGTAGGGGCATAATTGGACAAAATACTCTACTAAGAGAAAATTACTTGCTTTAAAGTACAACCTTTTCATGTTTTAAAGAGTGTTTTTGTGTTCTATTTCCGGTAACATCGTTTTGACACTAACAGTCAGGACCTAAATTTAGAGCCAACCACCTAAAGACCCAGATATGAATTTGACAACTTCTTTGTCATTCTGTGGATAGTAATAGTTGACAAACACTCATAAAATAAATTTAAATGAAACGAAATAATTGGTATATCATTTCTGCTGGAAATTTGTAATTAATATTTCTAGTTTTATTTGAAAGAACTAATTCCTCTAAAAACTGCTCCTTGATAATAAGTGTGACGTACAATTCAATTTTATGGCGGCTCAAGTCTTCAAAAGATGGTGGGGCGTGAGTGCCCAGTTCGTGGACTACGTCAACGAACTCTGCTGTGCGCGAGGCAGATCTGTACTCTCTGTTTGAAAGCAGCCAAGAACTCCAGAACTCAAACGGTACGAGTGGAGCAATCCCCTCACGGAGAACACTTTACGCAACTTCTTTTTACTTTTATAAGAGAATCAATTTTTCATTTTATTTTGTAAAACTACTAAAAATTGGTTCGTTTTCAGTATACATGTACGTCAACATGTTTGAGGAATACTATTTCACTGTTGCGCCCAATTCATAGCTTTCTCATAGAGTTTGCTTACGCCCGCCATTTGGGATGTTGTCATCGGCTCGCGAAGCAAGCTGAGCACGAAAGCGAACTGTCTACGCAAAAGCTCATTTTCATGCTCTTCGAACTGACGACTTCGATCCCCTTCCCAGGTCTTAAAGCTGTTGACTAACCTCACGAAGCTATACGCCTCGTTATTCATTGCTTGCAGCAAATGGTGTGTCGTCGCTTATGTTTCAGTATTGTGACTCCCAGATAGCAACGCCTAATAAACGACCACCCCCGAAGAACACGTGATTATTCTTTGGTACAGAATTGCAGTTAAGGCAAGAAAATTCTAATGCCATAACGAGACTAATACAAATAAAATGCCCATTTTACATAAAACTAAATATGCGTAAATAGGGAAATGTTTTGGTGGAAGCGCAAACATGTATCAAATAGCACGTGACATCATTGATTAAATAGTATGTCGACGTTACATTTACAATTTATTATCGTACAAAGTATATTTTGTTTCTAGAAATGCAATTTTTCAAGAAAAAATTAAGAGAGGACGTAGAAATGCATACCATTTTTTGGAAAATGGAAACAATTTTTATCTTTGAATATTATTTTACTTTTGATTTGATTACGTCAATTGTTAACGATTATGGATTTGCAAAATGCGGTACTATACTTTTCGATTTTTAATAATGTATTTCCAATGAAAACTAACATTTTAACGTATCAACAACGAGAACAAAATGATTGGAATATTGATTTCATAATTTCAATTTTAGGAATTGTGAAATTAGTGTCCCGTTCTCGGGACTTCCTGTTTTACTTCAAGTTCATTCCAGTTTAGAACACATTGCTGGTTGTAGCGGTAAACAAGGACCGTAAATTGTTTTATGGGTGGTATAATAGTTTCGAGACCGAGATATTTGTCAGAATAAAAACTAAATAGATGCAGACAAGGAAGGTCTTCCAGTATATTTCTTCTTTATAAAGGTAACTAAGTAAAAAGGAAGGTTGTACAAGGTGGTTCAAATATGACCGGGACTGATTTTTTTCAAATACCCCGACATACGCATTAACTGCGCCGCCTGGAGAGAATCTAGCCACAACCCCCCACCTCCCTCCTTTGCAGGTTAGAACCTGTTCAGTCGCGTCTGGGTCTTGCTAGAACGATGAGTGAACAAAAGGTGCCGCGGTGCGTGGAACAACGCATTATCATCAAATTTCTCGTTGGAGAAAACGTTCAACCGTCGGAAATTTTGCAGAGACTCAAAAAACAGTACAGGGAAGAGTGCCTCTCACGGACCCGTGTGTTTGAATGGTGTAAATGTTTCAGAGAGGGACGAGAGCGCGTTGAGAATGAACGTCATAATCGTCGGCCGCGAACATCCATAACCCCAACAATCATTGATCGTGTTAATGCGGTTATTTGTGAGAACAGGCGCATCACTATCAAAGAAGTTGCATCAGTAATTGGCATCAGTGTGGGCAGTGTAGAAGGCATGATAAAAAACACCTAAAATATAGAAAAGTGAATGCTAGGTGGGTTCCACGCACTTTGACGGACGAGAACAAATTGATGCGCATGCAAGCTGCCAGTGTTCTTCTAATGCGGTTTGAAAATGAAGGAGATGCATTTTTGAAGTCCATTGTAACCACTGATGAAACGTGGGTTCACTATTTTATTCCTGAGTCCCAGCAGGCATCACGTGAATGGCGACACGCCTCTTCTCCAAAACCCAAGAGAGCGCGGAAGATCCGTTCGGCGGGAAAAGTGATGGCAACATTTTTTTGGGACTGGATGGGTGTTATCCATGTAGACTTTCTTACAGAAGCTAACACCATCAATGCAGCTTATTATTCAGCACTTTTGGAAACAGAAATCAAAGAAAAGATCCGATCCAAACGGAAGAGAGGTGGGAAACGGGTAGCATTCCTTCAAGACAATGCACGGCCTCATACTGCTCAAACAACCATGGCAACCATCAGCAAATTGAAGTGGGACCTTCTACCACATCCGCCGTACAGTCCAGATTTGGCCCCAAGTGATTTTTACCTTTATGGACAGCTTAAATCACATTTGCAAGGCATGCGATTTGCGGATAATGACGCAGTCATCCACAGTGTTCGGGAGTGGATATGCCGACAACCAAAAGACTTTTATGAAAAGGGCATTAGGATGCTCCCAGGACGTTGGAAAAAATGTATAGAATCTGGAGGGGAGTACTTTGAAGAATGACATGTACAAATAAATTTTTGCTAATAAAGTATTTCGTAAAAAAAATCAGTCCCGGTCATATTTGAACCACCTTGTATTTTTAAAGTAAACGTAAGGAAACAAAATGGAAATATACATGCGCGGGAAACCTCTACTTTCACTTTCCAATGCCGAGCAAAATTAAATTGCGGAGAGAAAAAAATGAAATACTCTTTTCAAATCGATTCTTTTAAGAACGTACAATTCTTTCTTGTGTCATTTGAAATGGATTTATTAATTTGCGTGTTAAATAGCGCCTCGAGTTCAGTTCTGCCAGCTCTGCAGTTCTCATATGCGGACTTGGCAAGGTGCCATCCCGGCCAGTGCCAGTTCGCACGTTCGGCGATGGAAGTGGAAAAAGAGAAACGAGGGGTCGCTGAAATGGAAAGTTTTGCAATATCTGCCAGAGGGAGGTGGAGAACAGTGGCAACATCTCAAACGGAATGACAATACAAATATTACAGACATTAATATGGTTCAAAAAGTTCTTAATACTATTTTGTTCTTATGAAGTACACAATATACTACGGCGATAACAAACTGAGGCTAATAAGAGTAAACTCCAACCGAGGGAAGAAATTTGCGGGTCAGGTAAGATGCAGGTACAATGGAGGTTATCAATTGAGAATAACGTGTAGCCAGTTTCAGAAAATGTAGAGGGTTAAATTCAATTTGAAAACAGAAAGAAACAAACTATAGCACTGAAGATACACAGGTAAAAATAGATAAGAACATAAAGAAAGGATAGGAAGTCTATATGGACTCTAGGCAGAAGAGAAATAAGTATTGATGAATTTAACAATAAACATAAGTCAATTTATCGTCGATCAGTTTGTCTAAAATAACGACGCGGGAAAGGAAATTTGGAATGGATATTCTTCTTAGATACTTCACATTCTGCGCTTACATAAACGATTAACTTCATCTCGTGACGTATACAAAACCATCTTAATGTTAACGATTCTTCTATTGCATTTGGCCTTAGTGAGCCAAATGCAAGCAAACTTGGATGATTTTTGTAGTTGAAACTCTATGAGTGGCTTCTAAGTGATGAATGCCTTCTGATTTGTGCGCGCAGGCGAGAAGAGAGAACTCAGAACCGTATGTCGTCCCCTTTCTGCAGCAGATAATCATAATAGTCTATTGATTTTCCCTCGTATTGAATCAAAGATGGTAAAACATTAGGAGTCCACTAACCATTATGACAGAAGAATATTTACGAGTAGTCAAGTGTGAAAACAATGGTATGAGGCTCCAACCTCATTGTGTGGAAACATTCATGCGTTCCATGAAATTCTAATTCGCAGCCTCCGACTCTGCATACTTCGTTGATTCTCCAAAGCCCTAATGCTACTGAAGTCGGAAGAAATTCCTCAAACAGCTTCGTAAATTTTTCAAACTTGTTTCCATTTTTCGTCGGGGCGTTCATCTTTTCGCACCGTTCCCCGCAACCGGCCCCTCCCTCCACCGGCGCAGAGGAGGCGCGCAGATTCATGGCGCGGCGTGGCACTGCAGCGCCGGTTCGGGAATAGGTGAAGGTCGTTGGAGCGCTCGCCCAGCGCCGCGGACGCCATGCCCACCTCCACTTCCACGCCCCGAGGAGTGGCCTTCGCTCTTTGCTAGGTGACAAAGCGAAGCGTGCGTACGCAAACTTCAAAAAAGAAGTTTTGATCTCTGCTACTACAAACAAGATTATACACTGCAGAATTTATATAATGACTCTTACTGTGTAAGTTTAAATGTAGTAAGATATACAAAGAGGAAAATACTCTCATATTTGTTTCTTCTGATAACTTCTTCAATCAAAATACTAGTTATCATAAGTAACATCACGAGCCCATGGGCATGAGTCAGGTTGTGCAGAGTGCGTTTATCTAGAATTTCCCATGCATGAGTGCTAGTCAGTAGGAGAATTTTAGAAAATTAATATACTAGTAAACTCCCCCAAAAGAACTGATACAACATACATGACGAATTTATGAAACAACATCTTGCGCGATCCACATACCAGTAATGATGAGACGACTTAATACCAATTCCGACTGAAATTATTTTATCAAAGACAACGGAAGATTACAGATAAAATCAATTCTACAACGTCTTGTTAAAATTCCTTATTGTCAATAAAATCGAGACAGAAATTTCAAGAAATATTAAAATAACATCAAAGAAATTAAACGGTTACTACAAACTCATTTATTAAAATTACAGGAAGTTTTCTTTATTGTTCTTATCATAATTGACGTAAGACTAAATACCGACGGTGAAGAAATGGACGTGGACGAGAATTTTGCAGTTCTTCCACTATTGCAGAATAATATTATTTGTTTATCTGAAGACAAGGTTTCAACAGTAGCGGTCCGTGATCTAATGTTAAGGGTAGGCAAAACGGTCATTCGCGAAAACTGTCGGACCTAAGGGGGGGAGAGGGGGAAACGGAAGCCATGCCTCTCTTGGATTTAAAGTTTCCTGTTCTTTTTATTTTACTTATCTATTCAAAAAATTGTCACGTGTTTATCACATCGCATTTCAAAGAAATAATCCCCAGTTATCATATGCGGGAGTAAATTCAAGAAGAAATTTATATGTCAAACAGTGGTATTTTTCGTGAACAAAATTAATGGTTTGACGAAGAGACCGAAATGAAATTGGCTCCCTTCTGAAACACTTTCCGGATCTGTACCGTTTTCTTAGAATTATTTTTTTCTCGCTAGCACATCTAACAACATAGGAATTATCGACAATTATCCAATATCTGTCGTTTATTTGCATTTCTGATAATACGATACACCAGCTAGGGCACTTCCGAACATACCTACCATACAGGCACACAAGCCGTTGCAGGAAGAGAGGACACAATATGCGCGGGCTAATGTAAAGAAGAGATTGAAATAAATAAACCTCGTAATCACTTTTTCATTTTATATTTCCTGATGTTCCTGGGAATAATTTAACTTTCATTATAACTGAAATGTAGCCAACTAGAAGATATTCTTCAGAGCAGGCATTGCATTTCGTGCCTAACCGCACGACTCGCTACTCTGATTCAATGCTGTTGAATACACAGTTGCAATATAGATTTGTAAGAATTAACTTTTAACAACGGCAATACTGTATAGAAGATATATGAATTTATGGTAACTGCCACATAAAAGCAACAAGACAATCAACAAACTTGCTACCAAGGTAAATATAGAGTCTCTTTTTGGCATACTCGTTTTGTTGCAGCGTCAACTATTTAATATATTTGCATTTCATATTTCATATATTACGTACCAAATGGTTATTGATGAGTATTACATTTTTTCGTTTACATGGTGGCAACCGTACCAAATGAAAAGAGAGGACACACCTGAAGTGTTATATATACCATGCAACTTATTGTACGATGGCCATCAACCAACACTTGAGTTTTCTTACCGATATAACGATACCAACAAATCAGTAGTATCGAGCATACTCTGGCAAGCTGAATCTCCATCTAAACCATGCTGCTGACGTAATGACAACTAAAAGGCATTGGATAATGTAGTCCTCGCAATTGCAGACTGAAATTGATTTGTAACTCGACAAAAATTATAAGGATATATTTTTGCCAAAATGCGATGCCGAGCACTTGACTTGAGTTTGTTGAGACGACAGATGGCGAGTCGCGAGTAGCTCGTGATGGCTATACGCTGGCGCCGCCGCAAGGCACGTGTAGAAAGGGGGATGAAGGTACTTAGCTCCGACAAACGCCTCATAGTAAGGAACTGCATATTGTCTATAATTATGTAAACAAACTGTACATAGCTCACTCGTGTTTGTGTTCTTGCGGCGAATGTCCCTACCCACGACGTCACAGTCGCGCTGTCGACGTAGGCGGCGAGGGCAACGCGAGCCCCTGCGCCGCATAGGTGCACCCGCACGCACGCGTGCGCGGCGGGCACGCTGCCCCTGGCGGGCGCAGGGCCGGCGAACAAACAATCACTTGGTGCAATGATTCAAAACTCTGAGCGATTTGCCAACGAATTACCCACCGGTGTTCACGAGGAAGTTGTCTCAAAAAACTTGCCAACAGAGGGATTTAATAACCTATGTTTATTAATAAAGAGTAGATTGTAATACCGAAATACATTTTGTTCCTATTTCATATTGCGTATGATAAAGATAATGAGAAAATTTAGCCAGAGTTGTATACATTATGTCTCTAGGGTATTGTTCGTTTCTGTGGCACAGACGGTGAATATACTAATTGGAGGCGACGTTCAGAGGTTATTAACTGGTGCAATTGATGAAGAACTCTGCAATTTCTTTTTACCTAAGCAACGTTGTGTGTACTCTTAACGTTGTCTTCTCCGTTTAGTATCGAATAAAATAACCGTCAGGGGAGGTAATTCGCAGATTGCTTTTGTAGTATCTATTTTTAAGACTGGGAAATTTTTTATTCTTCTAATAAATTTCCCAGATAATTTGTTAAACTTTCCTTATTAAAGATCACATCTATTTTGTAAGTTCTAATCAAAATAAAATGTTATTTTTACCAACATTGACATACACTTTAAAACCACTACTATCAAAACATAAAATAACCAGGGAGAGAAAGAACAAATTCAAACAAATTTACGAATAAATAGGAAAAGTAAATTATTTTTACAGGAGATATTTAAGAGGCTAAATCATTGCAAGATAATAATGCATTGGTAAGAAAATATTTATTTGTATGAGTACAATTTAATATTACAAATTACTAAACTACAAAAAGTTAGAACTTTTACTGACAAGGAGAATTCAACCATAATCAACCATTATCGTAGACACTCGGTAAGACATACGTGGTCAGGATAGTAGCCGAAATAACTGTGACTGGAAACCAAATACACAAATTACATTAGCTAATAATAAACTTAAGGCAGAAAAAGTTACCTTATTTGTCCTACAGACATTACCAACGGCATATAAAACCATGTTACGTAAAAAATACAAGAGATTTAGTGAAAAATGGGAAAACTAGGAAATAAATTAATATAATTGAATGGATATAATTAATAATCATTGTTACAGTAGGTAGAAAAGAAAAGATGCAAAAAATCTGGGAAAGAAGAACAAATTCTTAAAATTAGCGAATTACGGAGTGGGTAATTAAAATACATTAAAGATTACTTGTGTTGTTTTTCAACAAATTCCTTCCATAATATTTGTAAATTCTGAGTTGTGAAACGCAGTAAATCCACATCAATTATTTTGATTATACAACAGTATTAAGGCCATTATATATAGTGATTATGGAGAAGTGATTTTAAAGAATTATAAAAGCACGTAATAGTATATTCTGGTTAAACAGATCATTTATTAATGGGAGAAGATCCTTAAATGAAGCAAATCTTTTAGAAACGAAACGCACGAAATAAATCTTTACTGACCCGGGACGTGATGTTTTTCAACATGGTTCGTTTCGTTTTGGGGAGTAGTATAACGGTAGTATAACATTGGTTTTCGTATATAGGATGAGGTTTTGATTTATATAATTCTTGATACATGTAATATATGTACATATAACATATGTACAGTGCAATAAACCATTGAAAGGTTTCTAGTTCCTGGAGTGCACTCCTTAAGAGTGTCTCCTATCATTTCAAGACATTTATCATTTAGCAAATTCATTAGCTATACAAATATGCATCAATTATTGCTATACATACTTCTGTGATGATTCTTATTTGTTTGTTTTTTTAATTTTTTACAATTACGATTTGAATTTAGAAAAAACATGACACTACATAACATTCTTAAGGCTTCATTAATAAAAGAATGCACAAGAACGCTTGAAGCTTTCTTTGAAGTATTCTTCCAGATAGAAAGTATGGCTTATAAAATATACGCCATCGACAGCATAACTAAAGAAGTGTTTTTTACAAAAAGCGTTGCGTTTTCTTTGACATGCCAACAGTGACGCAATGGTGTACGCCGAACTGAACGAACATACATGCGAGTTGTGTCAATGAAGACTTCCCGAGAGCCGGCGTTCGCCATGGGGACGTACCTGCGGCTAGGCGCGCGCTTCGAAGAGCAGGCGGTGCGGCTTGGGCGCGAGGGTGATGCCGCACTGGCCCTCCAGGTCGGGCTGCGGGCCGCCGGGCGCCGTCGACACCTTGAAGGCGTGCAGCACCGTGCCTCCGAACAGCAGCAGCAGCATGTTCGCCATCGTCTCGCCCACGCACATGCGCTTACCTGCGCACCCATTTCCAACGCTTCCTTACATCTGCACCGAAAATATAGTGCTGGTACGATTCTATACGATACTGTATTTAAAGTTTATTTGGCGAATAATATCGTCTCAAAATACCCAGATGTTATAGATATTAAGTAAATATTGTACAACAGTTATTGAATAGTCGTCAAATACGCAAGTATTTTGTACCATGACATTGAAAAAACCTAACGACCGCGAAACAGAGATAAAGAATTCAGTTCAACTTAACGAAGATTCCTACCAAAGCCAACACCTCAAAAATAATTATCCGTATTTTACAGCAGCGGGAATTCGACATTCCAGTGTTTTAAAACTCCAGTACTCTATTGCATTCCTTATGTTAGTGTATCTTGAACTGTTGGCCCCTTGTCGTAAAACGACTTTCAAATTCTGGTAAATTGAATATTTTTTTTTCAAATAACGCACTAAGCCTATCTTCAGAAAGCGCGAAACTAAATGGAGAACAAATTTGGAGTTTCACAGAATCCTATTACTTTCTCTGCTGCAACGAGAAGCGCTCACCGGCCTGGAAGGGCATGAAGGCGGCGGGCCGCACGAAGCGGCCGTCGTCCGCCAGGAAGCGCTGCGGCCGGAAGCGCTCGGGCTCCGGGAAGTGGCGCTCGTCCATGTGCACCGCCCACAGCAGCGGCAGCAGCATAGTGCCGGCCGGCAGCGTCCACTCGCCCAGACGCACCTCCTGCGCGCCGCAGCGATAACCACAAAGTCATAACAAAAGGACGGCTGCACAGAGCTTGCGATCACTGTTGGCTGGAGACAGGGTTTGTTTTTTTTTTCTTTTTTCTCGAGGACAAATGAGGAACGAGGTAACTGGTGCACAGAATAAGCCGTCATTTCCCATTATTTTAATGGTGTGGGTAAAGTGCTGCATCTTTTTAAGCTAGTGATGGGTATATATCAAATTATTAGTGTACCCCAAAGTGTTTTCTCAAGAAATTTAATTTATGGCAATATTACAGGGTGAATCATGCCACCACATAAGAAACGGATTTAAGAAAAAGAATTTTTCTTTTATCTAAGTTCCGTATCAATTCGATTGCGAGAGGTTCAATAACAGGTCCCACTTACCTAGCTGAATTTGGGATTTGAATATTTAAATTGAATTTAAATATTGTGTTATACAACAGAAAATAATTTTTTTTGTTTACTATTCTCTGAAGTTTCATTGCATGTCTATTTATAGACTAAAAAAATTAAATTTTAGGGCATGAAAGAAATTTCACGGCCAACACTAATCATCAAAGTCATCACGTGAACTCACTATCATTTACAAGTACTACATGAAAGCGCCTGAAATATGGTATAATATACTTTTTAAATACATCTTATAGCTCCCAGACTTTTCGGTTACAAAAAAGAATTGTACGAATAATAAGCAAATTCCAACCACGTAATTCTTGTAGGCCACTCTTTATTAATCTAGGTATTTTACCATTACCTTGTCTCTTGATATATGAATTATTGGCTTTTGTCAACAGTGACTTACTTAAGGTCGGGAATACATTTTCAGAAAACGCTTAAGTTTATAACCACAACACTCGACGTAGTAATCATATCAGGTAACAGTATTAACAGCTCACTTAAAAAAATTCACATAAAATACATGCACATTATTTTACGACATCTTATCAGATGACATTAAACGATTAACTTTTATGCAAAAGTTTGAGCCCCAAGTAAAATATTCTCTGCTGCACAACTGTTTCTGTACAATTAGACCCCTTGTTTTGCTTCTGGACATAAATGTAACTTCAATTTAACTTATTCCCACCTTCTCCCCTTTTTGACGTAAATAAATACATAAAGCAAGTTTTAACAAGTGGGAAATGAAACTATACAGTATGTGTGAGTATGCAAAAGAAATGTATGCGTTACGTTTTGGAAGTTCGAAATATTACGAACCTCACTCGAAATAGTATCACTCTATGGCCTTGATGCATAACCTAGTCGTTTTGGGCCTAAAGGAAACGCAAGAGCGCTCGCTGGCGCATGCCGACCTGCGTGACGCCGTGCGGGATGCCGACGGGCACGACGGGGCGCAGGCGCTGGGCCTCCGCCAGCGCCGCCTGCAGGCGGGGCAGCGCGGGGGCGTCCTCCAGCGCGGGCGGCCGCGCGCCCACCACCGCGCGCAGCTCCTCCCACACGCGCTCCTGCGCAAGGGGCAGCAACCACTCACACGCGGGCCCGCCACGCCCAGGTAAAAGAGAGACCATTGTTTTCATTTAAGGTACTACCACCTTTAGAAAGGGGGCCCTTATACAAGTCTTGCGGACGGGCCCGCACTCATTTCGTTACGCTACTTCACTGGCCCAGCGAAGCGTACTCCTCTTTAATTCCACCATTGAGAGTTTCATCGGAATGAAAATTTGTAACGCAGTCACGGCGAAATATTTTCGAAATTATATTCTGTTATATTGAAGTCATAAAAAAGTGGCATGCATAAATATTTATTTAAATTCTGTTTCTAAATGGTGGCCGTTTTATTCTTTCTTTTAATGTTCAGTTTATTCAACAATTCTATTCAAAGGAAACACTATCATTCTGCATTTCGCCAGTAAATCTTCTGTTACGAATTCACGAGCAAATGCATGATAAGACTGCGACGAAGATCATATCTTAGATTTTTTATGCCAGGTCTACTTTTATGCAGTGTGAGAACAACTAGTAATCGATACGTCGAGGTGCATAGGAAGTTTTCTACTACTAAAGAAACCATTTCTGCATTTTCTCGTATGTCTGGCAGCATATTTCTTTGTCGTTTAACATACGATTTTTTTTTTTGATCCGTAATTGCGCCTTACAAATATAGTGACTGTATTAAGATTTCCTTGTATTAAGATATCCAGATAAGTATACTCACTAGAAGATTGATCAATGGACATCTTAATACTTGGTTTGCAAACATGGCAGTCATTTTTCGTCCACTTTTATAAAAAAAGGTGCATAGTAGTTGACTATCATTACAAATAATAGCTGCAACCATTTATTGAGAAAAATGAAAATGAAAAGTTATAAAATTTATATAATTAAAATAGTTATTTTTTCAAACGCAAAATATTTTTCGTTTTGAAACAAATGCACACATCGAACATCAGAGTATCGTCGTTGACACAATTCATAAAATCTTCAAGCATTACGCATTTACCAGGAATAATGAAAGGATTTCCCACGACTTGGATCTTCAGAAAACGTAGCGCGTGTCATGTGCATTCAAATTCCCGCGGTCGCCGGCGCGGACGCCGGCGCTGACGCACGGGCGTGCCGCGTCTTGTCTCGCGGCGCGCGCGTACACAAGAAGGCGTGACCGAGGACGCAGCAGTCCAGTCACGCCCGCAAATAAATACTCTGCAAGAACATGTCAGCGACTCTTTGCCACATGCTAGAGCGCGTAATACATGCGGGGGACGAGCTACGCTTCGTGGCAGTTGGAAAGCGATTTCTAGGGTGGCACAAATAGAGGGCAAAATACCGTGGCTGAGAGTGCAACAAGATATATTATTTTCCTTTCCGGAGAGTCCAGATGACATTCTTTATTGAATGAAAATAAAGAGCGAATCAAAATGTTTAGACATACTACTCCTTTGCGGAGTTTGTCTCCTGATTCGATAGTATTTTACATTGCAACAAATATTTCTCGTACCGACGAGTAAAACGTTTGTTATTTATATGAAATAGTAGTAGAATATGAACTTACTAATGAATTGGTGCAGGTATCATTTTTATGGTAGATACAATAAATGACCAAATAAAATGGTCGTAATAATGGGGTACAACTAATACTAACATTCATGTTTTAAAATTTAAAAGTAACTTATTTGTAAGTGAGCCGATAAGTCACGATCTTTTAAAGTTTTATAGAATTACCCTTTCAATAAGGACATTGCGTGGAAGGCTGTTCGCACCCAGAAAAAACTCACAAGGCAAGGCCAACGTCAGACAAGAAAAATGTAAACCACAATTTGCAGACATCAGTACCAATCGCGATTAGCATTCCACTCCGAGACTGATGATCCCTGCATAAAGTAATCACGCTCCTTCAACAAGCCACTTAGCACATGCTGCAAAGATCTAACAGTCGAACTGTGACGGCATTAATTTTGATGGTGGTTGTGGGGGTGTTAGCTGTCTGCACAAAAAACGAAAACGGTAGCAAAGAAACAGTGATGACGCCAAAGGCGGTAGCGTTGGAGGCGGTTCTGTTAACATTTGCGATGACGGTGGCGGTGCGGGTGGCGGTGGCACACGCAGTGGCTAAGTTAGAAGCAGAAGCAGTAACATAAAAACCAACAGAGGCTATTATAACAATGTAGAGGAGCCAGCGTTGTCGAAGCTGGGTACGGTGACAAAAGCAATAATTGTGTTGAACTGCGAGCTATGAAGATGTGTTGAGGGCGATGAGCGTAGGTGGGCGGGGTGCTGTTAGCCATGCAGCGCGGCGCGGTGCACAGGCGCGCGCGGGGCGTTGATGCAGGTCACGCGTGGCCGCCGAGTTCGCGTGACGAGGACCGCCCACGCGGCCGCCCCTCGACCTTCGCGAGGGAGGCGTGTTTACAATTCGTGGGTGGAACCAGTGCACCGAAGCGGGTAATGTGATGGGCAGATTCGGAGAAGAGGTCGAAGTCCTACCCACGCCTCGGGTTTTCGGAATTGGATTCCAAACTACGAGCCACTTAGCCCGCCACGCACGCGTCTGTCACACAAAGTCAACTGGAAGAAAGTTAAAAATTATTATCATAATTCTAATTCCTCTGTTTCAAATCTACGATCCTAAAATACAATTTGCAAGAAATTTGAACATTGAATAATTAATAGTATTTGAAGTTAATTCGTGAAAACGTTGAATGTTTTGTTTTTTCTCATTCTCTAAAGCGATGAAGTATGTAATCACTGATCACACTTCATGTGCATTAAATCCAGATCCCTGAACTATCTCACTACTTTCACACCTTTGTTAGCATTTCTAACATAACGTAAAAATCTTTAACCAAATAATGATCTTTGCTTCGTTAATTCCGTTGAACACAAACCTGAACGTTCCTGGAATTTGAGACCAGAAGGTTGCAAGAAACACGAAAGAATGCATACGAAAGAAAAATATATGAACTTTCAAGCCCACTCGAATGTGTCACGGCGCGGACGAGTCGCGAAGTTAAATCCCGCTTTAACCCTTTTGCTAACCTAGACTGGTTTGTACACTTCACCTAACAAAAAAGCAACCATCTGACCTACTGAAAACCAACCATGAAGAAAAATTGAACTAGTCTCTCAAAAGTGACTCAGTCGTTCTGCAGACAGTTGCAGCAGCAAAGATTTTTTTATGGATTGTGGAATCTTGCAAACAAAACGGAGATTTTGAGTTGTGGTTCTAACTTGGTAGAGGGAGGCAAATCACCGTATACACCACATACGTGTTTTAATCCTTACTCATTATTTTTAAATTAATTAGGGAGCAAAGGTTGCCGCACGCAAAAGCACGTACAATGGTATTGAACAGAATGTTGGGCGTTCTGGAAGCGCTGACGACTAGGGCATCGTTTCCTTCCTCGTAACGCCTCCTCCAGAGCAGCTGACATATTATTAGCTCTAAAGAGAATGACATCGAAGGCAATCTTCGAGCCCTACCTGCTCGTCGGGGTGCGTCGCCATGAGCAGCAGGAACCAGCGCAGGGACACGATGGTCGTGTCGAGTCCCGCGCCGAACAGGTCGGCCAGCAAGTAGTGGCGCTGCTCGTCGTCGAAGTGGGCGAGCGCCGCGGGCGCCGAGGCAGCCGCGCCGCGCAGGCGCCGCCGCTGCTCCGCCACGAAAGCCCCCAGCACGTGCGCCTCCGCCTCGGACTCCGGCTCCTCGCTAGGGCCTGCGCCTGCCAAACACTCACTGCCTGGCGACCACTGTGCACTCCAAAAGATTACGTCAAGCCCACCCAGAGACTACATGACAAGAAGTTCAAAATTGTTTAGTTAGATAGTTAAGGATCATAAAATTGTGCTAAAATTAAATTCACAATCAAACAATATTAGGACGGAGTGTGAATTTTTAAAGTTAAGAGCATCAGGGAATAGCCAAAGGGTGTTCAGGTTGTATGAGCGACGTCTGGCCGACACGTTCAAAATCGTATTTTCTTGCGAATTATTGTTTACCAATCACTATTGAAATACGAAATCTAATATAAATTTTAGCCAATTTAAAGTTGTTTTTTTCCAAAATGCAGTACTTCCACCGCATTACTGCTTGTTTTATTTCATTTCCATGTTATTTAGTTAAGATAGTTAAGAATATGTTATCATTGTATAGTTAAGAATTAATACAACAAACGATGGGTAAAAAATTCACCTCTTCTCTTTTTTGAATAAGAATATTATCTGCATTGCGATTACTATTGTTTTTATTTTAATTCTTCTTCTCCTTAAACGTTCTTGCAACCTAAAAGAGCCAAAGGAATTCGATGAAAGTACATTCGATATTATACAACATATAATGTCCTAGAACAGAAATCTTGTCGCAATTATAAATGTTACTTCTAAATCTGTTTTTTAAACAGCCATTAGTAAAGACAGTTACTTAGGGCTTACACAGCGTGGTAAAAGGTCAATTTTTAGCACTAGTTCTAAAAGTGTGGCGATACTTAAATCTTTGATAAAAAAGATAAAACTGTGAATGCAACCAAGAAAACCAATTGTTTCACATCAGCTACTTTTGATCTTAATGTAACGTGGTACCTAAAGAAGTGAAGATAAATTAAAATAATAAGGAAGACAAAAAGGCCGGCTAAATTATAGTGTATTGCACACGTGGGAAACCTGATTTTCTTTTGCTTGCACGAGTGTGCCACGTGGCATTTCCACCTCGTAACCTTTCCTAGTCGCAAAATAAAAACCACTCGTATCATAAATAACTGTAATGGATCGTGAAAATACGAATTAAACTCGAGCGATAGAGAAGAGTGGAGGCCTATCTTACCTTTCTCCGCCGAGGCCTCCTCAGCCTCGGCGGCTTCCTGGGCGGCCATCGCGGCGTCCGCCATGCTCGCGAACAGCGCGTGCGACTCCGCCTGCCCGCCCTTGATGTACGCGATCATGCGGCGGTAGTGCGGGAGGAACCTGTGGGGCACGCTCGCGCGCAAGCACTTCAAAATAGACGTCCCTCATTAATTCAAGTGGAAGCTTTAATCATGTTCCCCCGCCAAAGAACATCAATTTTCAATCGTGGCACTCTGCAACACGAGGCGATGGGAAGTGTATAGAGTCCGACCTGCAATCTGACATAAAAAGATGATATTTTCCAACCTTCGATCGAGCGGTTAAACAGATAATGAAGTAAGAGGATTTGGGAATAAGTAGTGGATTGCGCAGTTCATAACATCTGCTACTTCAACTGAGACGTACACATGTCAATATAGCTGGTGTGCTTTATGTTCCTGCCAACTGCGAGCTCCATAGTGAAATTAGCATTCGTTGAGAAGAAGAGAATAGTGCAACAGGAATTCACTGAAAAAATAAGACGATTGTGTAAACTTCAAAATAAAGAAAGAGGAATGTTGATTTTTGAACGTGTTGTCATTCAGGTTGCTGTAAATAAAAAAAAATTCTGCAGATGGGATGTGCTTCATCACTCGGCGTATAGCCCCAACGTAGCGTGATTTTCGTCTCTTTCTAGTATTGAAGAATTCGTTAGGAAATCAAAGTTTCTAGAATAATGAGAATCTTTGAAGCAACGTTTAGGCTCATCTCACATCACAGACGCCTACTGGCGGGTCTTTGAAGAGGGGATCAAAAAATCGCCGGCACACGCCTGAATGTTGATGGCGATTATGTTGAAACGTAACAATGATTGAACATTACTCTTTGTAATAATATTATATCTTTACTCGAATTTCCACAAACGCGTCTACACCGTATGTATTGGATGTCTTGAGAATCACGTGAAATCTATTGGAGGTCTCAATCAAACATGTCAAATCCATAATAATGAAGAAAAAACTCCATATAAATATTGTAAATGGTCATTTAAAAACTGAGCAATGTACAAAAATCAACGAGCAAGAATATACTACATAGAGTGGCAGTCCCTATAGTTTCAGCGCTCTTGGTGAAGATAAAACATACGAGTGGCGGTGTAACCGTCCGTAACCAGCGCCAAACGTAATGCTAGAATACTTTGTTTCCCAGGGGGCGCTGCTTTGATTGCGAAGGACGACTTCAATTTGCTTCAAAGATGGAGGCGCTTCAGCCATTCTATATAGTATATTCTAGCTCGTTGACAAAAATATACTTTGGACAAAAACTACTGAAAAAAAATAATAGAAAGGTAAACATTTTACACATCGCCTGGACGAAGATAGAGGGAGAAATGTACAACCAATGAATTTGGAATGGGTTTTGGAAGAAATTTAATATTTTCCACAATAACAAGATACTTTACTTCCACATCAAACACTGTCGTAAATCTTTCAGTGAGTAACTCTGCATTGTACGGAAATGTGATAATAATCCTAATATTAAAAGAAAAAGGCTCTTGTATATTCAGCTTCGACAGCAGTTAGAAGTCGCTTATAATTCAAGTCGAGGGACGTTTGGGAGTAAGGGCCAATTTTCGCAGAGACGCCCTGATTCATTCCATTCATGGCGCTGTTCGCAAGCTCAGCGTAGACGCCGCCATATGGAGTCTGCACCGGCGCCCGTGAGTCATTGTGCGGGCGTCACTTCGTAAGGCTTCGTCATATCCTCTTCGGCTGCTGTGAATGATCTGCCAGCGACCCCATCCGGCGGCGCAACGTGTTAGGAATTGCCAGCAAATTAGTCTGGGGACCAAGACTAACTTCAGACAATGGCATTGATTAATACGTAACGGATATCAAACGAAACAACCAACGGGGTATAGAATAATCTTGAGAAAGTATTAGTGATCAGTTATGAAATACTAATGTCTGAATTTTTTGTCATCAAAAGAAGACATTTTTACATCCTAAAGGGGTTTTGTTTTCGCGTAAAAGACGAAATGTTGGCCTCAGCGAGATCAATTGCAACAAACCAGAGCACTTTTCCGCTCACAAATTTCAACTTTATTAATTATTAAGTAATTATTTTACTGTGAAAAAAGGCCTATGGCCTACAATATCACCGTTGTCGCAACCAACAAAATATAGACGAAAATAATTAATTGTTTTTCAGCGAATTGATAGGATGTATTTCTAACAATCTTGACTTCTTCATGAATTAAAATTATTATAGTAATCGTGAAGATCAGAGTAATGGAAATTAATATAATTTCCTGGCCTTCCTAAACGAATTTATTTAAACTCAAAAGAAGTAGATCCTTAATAAGTTGTTAATATTTTCATTGCCTATTGTTTTGTAATCACAAAGTCCAAAATGTCATTATTCGGTAAATCGTGCAGAGAAAGCGTAACTGAGAACAAGTATTCACTGGAAATGAATGGATGAAAACAGATCGGTATAAGTGACATTTTATAAGTTCTCAAAAAAACGTGTTTATTTTAGGCTACATTTCAGTGGTAATGTATTTTCGTGGTTTTAATGAACTAATGAAATTTCGTGGATTTAATGATGAAACAAAGCACGACTACTTTTCAGTAATACTGACTTAAACAGATTTCTCAGAATTAATAAAATGCCACTTATATCGTTCTGGTATTCACTTGCTTTCACCTGAGCAGCGGGAGGAAGTTGATGGCGCCGGCGACGCCGATGAGCTTGGTGCCCTCCTCCTGCGTGTGCAGCAGCCAGCGCCACGTGGGGTCGTCCTCGCCCCACTCGCGCCCGAACACCACGCTGCTCACCACGTTGCCCACGTGGTGCAGCAGCAGCGGCGCCGGGTCCACGGCCGCGCCTGCGCACCCGCACACCATTTGCATTGTCCGAATGTGGGCCGGATTCTCTGCGCGTTATCTACTAAAGTGGAGTGCATGATATATCCCAGATTCTACGCTGGACCAGCAGATACCAACCTACGGTAGGTAGTTGGCGGTAGTTCTCCCTCAATGCATTACTCGTTCATTATACATTTGCAGACGACAGAATTGGGAACTACTGCTGTCTTGAAAGTGTGGAACCGATCACATATCCGAGAATGCACGAATAGTGTCGATGTGTAAGAGCACTGAGACAGTCCGGGAAAAATGCTTGTTTTGTTTTTATTGTTTCTGTGATATCTGCGGAAAAATCAAATCCACTTCGGTGTGCGAGAGTGCGTTATGGCAGTAAATTAATTATAAATATTTTCTCCTGGCAATATTTAATAAAATTAAAAATCGTTGCAATTAAAAGAAAAATGTTATTAATACCATTAGAAATGTTTATGAACTCAGCTGCAATTCAATACAAAATGTCATCGACAACACACGCCATTCATAAAAGGCACGGAAAGTACTTTTTATTTCTCCTTTGCACCTATCTATACACAATAGTTATGTTCTTACTCGCTTCTCCTCTGCCGTACCCTGCAGTGTGCGGACCTGTATTCCGCTTACCGTCATCTATATCATATCTAATCGATAAGTATCTACTGTATACGTGCGATTCTCATTCAGTCGGCGATGACCTCATGAAAATCGCCCCGAGCCGAGTCAGGGGCTGCCACCATAGCCGCCGTCACCGTTTCCACCCTCATCTTCCCCCCTCCCCCGGTGGTGTGCTAGTGTCGTGCTATGTGTGCATTCATCTCGCCCCCTCTTCCCCAGCTGCTTCTGCGCCATCCATCGGACGGTGGGACGGTGCCTGGTGCTCGCAATACAAAACACATTTTTGTTGAAAGCACTCCCATAAGCATGGAGCCACTGCGGAAAACGTTCCTGGCGCACTTTATCTTCCATAGAGCCATTGCACACAGCTGGGACAAGCCCTAAACCCCACACTTGTCCACAAATGCGTGAGAGTGTAGTGCATTAGATTTAGAGCACACACAGTGAGTGCCCTAAACTTTATTTCGGCACCGTTACTTACCACACTACTAATTTTATTTTCATTATCGACATTTTTCCATTATTGGTTAATTTTATCTTATACTCTAAAAATGCTAGTAGCTCTAAGCAACTTAGAGAAAGAAGTTCATAATATTTATTTGTGTAGCGGTTTCCTAATGTCACTACTTAGTGAAAGTTTTGGAAGAAAGAATTCAAACATTTTTTGCGTGTATCCATGCCTGGAAACTGTGAAATAAATATTTGTTGATAATATTAAGAGAAAAATGATGTTATGGGTTTCTAAAGTGAAACTCCTTTTCTCGCAGTTGAGTTATAAAAGCGCAACGCTAATTTTCTGGTTAAACTACGCGTTGGAAACAAAAATCGTTCCTGACCGTTCCAAAAGCACCGAGAAATTAATTTGCGAGCGTTGACGTGTTCCTCCGCCCGCTGGCCGCTGTCTTCGTGGAGCGCCAGTGTCAAGGATTTCAATTTTCCCTGCTCCTGAGTTATTAATGCCGGAAACATTGCCTAAGTGCAACAGAGAGAATCGTAAAAGTTGTTATATCTTCTTCTTCGTATTTTAATGCCATAAACTGATTAGTGCGTAAACTAGGTTCCAGAAGTCCCTAGCGTCTTCTTGTGAGACTTATCTTAAGTAAGTATACCTAGGGGTTTGCCTAAGGGCTCTAGTGCGCCAAGTGTGATTGGAACACCAGATAGCGCAGGCCCAGATACAATATCCACAATGTTTTCCAGTAATTCTATGGACCTCGACATGATAACCACTAATACCATCAAAGCTGGTCCTCCGCTCTATAGAAGGACCTTGGAAGTGGTGGCTCACCTGCGTGGTGTTGGAGGCTGCGTGCAAGGGCGGCGGCGCCGGCGGCGATGCGTCGCTCGAGGCGGTCGCGGCGCGCGCCCACCCGCACCATGCCCAGCGCGCGCAGGCAGCCCGCCACGAAGCGCCGCTGCTCGCGCCACAGCTCCCCCTCGGCGCAGATGATGCCTGCGCACACCGCACACCACACACCACTGCCTCCCTCCTCGGAGAGCGGGGCAACAGCAGCAGGAGGGCCGGGAAGTGTTCTCGCAAATTTTGGGCTTGATTGGTTCGAGTTGCCGGGCACGTCAACTGCTATTCTCATTAATCCCGTACGTGTAGCGCATGTTTTCATCACGAGAGGTGAGTAATTTTGTAGCTCCGCTGGAAGGCGAGAGCTGACGCCGATTTACACGTCCATTGAGTGATTGATCTATGATTCCGGAAGCGTCAACTGCTCAGGTCATTAGTTCCGTAACTGTGGATTACTTTTATTTTTATCGTGGGAGTAGTCGGTGATCTTCCCCAGCTGGATGGCGAGATCCAGTGCCAACTTACCCGTCGGCTTGCGGGGTTTCCCCCCATCACGTAACTCCAGTGTCTCTCATTTCCCCTCCAGGAAACTCCGTATCTCCCACAAGCGAGGCACCTCGCCCCGCCGGGACATGCTCTTAACTCCCGACCAGTCTCCCGGCATGTGGGGAAGTGTAAGGGGTGTAAGTGAATGTGAGTGTCAGGGATAAGGATATGACAAGGAAGAGAAAGGAAATATCGCGCGCGGTCCGTGGCCCCTTTGTTAGTCTCCGATATTTGCCTTACGTTAACCGTCGAAACGACAGAAAACTACCCGTAAAAGCAGCCGGCCGGTAGAAATCGCCTACACACAGCGATTCAATTCGACCTAGATATCTAACTACTGACAACAATCCTGCCATTGACGTGACTCGAATCGAAAGTCTTGGGTTACTGTACTAAACACGTTACGTGAACAGAATGGGTGATTACAATACCTCTTTCTAAATATATCTTTTGTTGAAAATTTTCCCGTTTTTAATTTGTTCTATTGCTCATTAATTTATCTTCAAACCCCACTTTGTTGCAATGGTCACTGAAAAAGTTACATTTCTTTCTAATCCTATCAGAAAACTTAAGCTCTATGTTCCACAAATTTGAAGTAAGTGAACAGTCTCAATTAAATAATTCTTGAACTGGTCAGTGAAGCTGCTTGAAGCGGTGGCCCCTTCTCGTGTCGTTCCCTCAAGCATTACATTATGCATGTACTTTGGTCAAGGAGGCAAAATGCTTTTATCTGCGGAAAAAAAGGAAAATACGGAAGGAGAGTAAAGATCACGTTAACTGTTGACACGACTATATCGATGACACGACTGTCGATATCGGTATCGGTAGCTCCCTGCCCTGACGCACGGCCAAAGAATAGCTTTTAAAACACACGTGACTGAAGGCAGCAAATTAAGTCCCACATGTGCGTTTTCACCATGTCGTTGTAACTGGACTTCTGATGTTGCCGTCTATCCCGTCTCATCTTTATTCCATCTGTAATCACCTGCTCTATATCATTCATATCTCGTAATAAGCTTTCCATTTTATGTGTTAGGCGAAGGAAAAACACCTCTGTATATCTCCAGCCGAGGAAAGGGGAAAACAAAAGGGTTTAAGATTGCTCGTTCGCAAGTAGTCTTAACTCAGCACAATAAAGCGGGATCAACACACAAGTGTCGATTCTTGAAAGCTGATGCAAATCGCATTGTGGGCAGGGAGGCGAGAGGCGCGGCGCCGGTGGCGGTGGCAGTGGCGGTGGCGGCCGCGTGCCCCCTTGGCACACATCCATACGCCGCGTGCGCTCGCGCGCGCGTCAAGGCCGCGCAAGGACACGCGCACCACGCCACGCCGCGCCGCGCCACCCCCGCGGACAGACGCTCTCGAAATACCTCCGGCCGCGGGGGCGTGGCCGCAGCGCCGCACGACGAGCCCACGCAGATTGGGATCGTCTCAGGAGGAATAAATCACATTTTAAAGTTATTCTTCTGCTTATTTATTATTTTCTATATTCATTATCTTTTATTTACTAACTTGTTTATTTTTAATTTTGTTTATCATCTATATTCATTCAAAATAAATTTACTTTTAGAGGCACAACAATTACTAACGTTATTGAGGCCCAAATCTACTGAGACGATTAAAGCCATAATGATGTGAAGGAAAGAGAAGAAATAAGGAAAGGAAAACTGTCCTGGATAAAACCTACCAAGAGTTCATTTTGCCCATCACAAATTCTACATGGACAGACGGTGAAAGGTGACAACGTTGTGAGCTAGCCATTACGCCCCGGGCCCCTACAATTTTTAGTTAAACATTAGAGCAATTAATGAGCTCTTGTCTATTTCTATTTATGATATGGACACTATTTGCATTTAAGGTATTAATATTTTGTAGGAGGACGCGACAAAAAATAGTGTAAACGTTTGGTTGTATAGTAATGTCCTTGATAACATAGCCATGATGAACTTTTCTGTTTTTTTGTTTTCACTTTAATTCGGATGCTGGATCATTTGACGGCGTTATAAAAAAATTCTATCTCAGTGTCTATACATATAAACAGTGCAGACCTCTCAGGATATTCAAAACATCAATGTATGAATAAGCCAGATGCAGTTACAAGAAAAAATGGATGGTATAACGTTTTAGTTTTAAAAGATTTATAAGTGTGATTTTGAAAGTACTAGAAAATATTAACGTCTCACGTTACGCCATAATGAGTTATGAGTAAAGGAAAACGTCACACAATCTTAATAAGTATCTTGAGACAAATGATTTTCGAAGATATATTAATTTGCGAACAACATAGTTCAAAATAGTTACTAAAAGCATGCCAAAACTTTCCTTAGCAATATCTATATTTGTTTGGAAGAAAATAGTACAGTAAAAAAAGTAAATATTGTTATTGTGATATGTAACTGTAATGTCAATATTATAAGTGTAGAGTGCTGTTCATTTAGTTGATCTGTTTTATAATAATTATTATGAGTATAATCCGGTCATCGATTATGCTTTTGTATTCTCATTGCGAAGGATAGTTAATATTAGCAACGGAATTGGGCGAAATTGGGAGTTGTTAAAACACAGAACGTATATGTTTCTAAAATACACGGGAATAGCAGCAAGAGATCTCCTTCAAAGTGACTGTCTATGAATTAAATCGAACTGAAGTGGATAATTTTTAATTTTGCGGGCATGTGATTTGTTTTTTCTTCATATCATTAAAAATGACTAATTTCGATAAAGCTTTTACAATTTCCTAAATGCACAATCTTCCAAAATAATTTTTCACTGGACCGCAACATGAATATTAACATTTTCTCAAAAAGTTAACTTTAGTGGTAAACATTCCCATCCAATTGTAACCAGGTTGAACTTTACATTTCGTTTAATGATGAAAATACCACGATTCACCATTACTACATCACTACAAAATCACTACATCAAAATCACTACAACGTCATCACCACAAGACATTCACATATAATACACGTACATTATTTTACAACCAGCCAGATGACATTAAACGATTAAATTCGATACAAAAGTTTAAGTCCCAAGTAAAATCTTTCCTGCTGCACAACTGCTTTCAATACAATTAGAGACTATACCGAGCATTCAAAAGGAAAATTATAAATTATAAAAGGAAAATTAATTTTAACAATGACATTTAATGTATTATTTACCATTTGGATTGTATAATTCTAAAGAACCTGTAACAAGTATTGTACTTCAGTTTCTGGGTCAGTGACCCCCATCTCGATCAGGTTTTCGTCCAGTTTCCCTGATCCTCGAGCAAATGCTGAGATGGACCCTCGTTTTCCTTCTGGACATAAATGTAACTTCAAATTAACTTCTTCCCATATCACTTCACACACAGTTTTTAACTGTTTTTGTCGTAAATAAATGAATATAAAAAACATTACTAATTGTTACCAAAAAAGGAGGTCGGTGAAAAACAATGTACAAAGAAGAAAGAAAAGGTAATGATTATTATTAGAGAATACATTTGGAACAATCAAGAAACTGTACCAGAGGAGAGGAAGAAAGAAAATAAAAAAAAAAAACAGGAAACGCATCTCAATAGTTTTTACATCGAATGATGGTTAGCGGATGGATTGCGGCTTGAGGGCAATAACAGATTACTTTTCCAGAGTTCTCGAGTTAGCTGGCTAATGAAGTAAAGAGCTAATGATGATGGTATACAGTTTCGCAGAGGAATGGAGAAATCGAAATTAGGCGCCGCGAACCAACTGTACTTTCCGAAAACTACACACTAAATACCCGCCACTAGAACTCCTGCACTCAAAGTGGAAACGTTAGCGCGCAGTTCATTGCGGGTCATTCGCAGAGGCCCGTGCCAGATCGCAACGGAGTCGCCCAATAAAAGCCAACGCCTCACGAAACCCATCTGGCTGCGCCGTGACATCATCGGCTCCTCGCATCGCAGGGGAACCCGCTAGCGCTGTGCGGCGTGCGCGGGTCCAGGAGCACTGGACGGAAGAGGAAGGCTGCCGCGGGACCAGTTTTTGCGGCCGCAGGTGCGGCGGCGGCGGCGGCGGCGGTGGCGGTGGCGAGCGAACGTGGGCTATTAATAGCGTCGTCCAAGGCCTGCCACAAGGCGCTGTTCCCCACCTCGCCTCATCGAGGCCGGCGGCCGGAAGGGAACGGTAAGCAAACAAGGGACGGGATGGGACGGGACGGGACGGGATGAGGAGGGAGGCAAGGGGCGGCACGGGACAGGACGGGAGGGGCAAGGGACGGATGGGACTGGAAGTGCGTGGCAGATACGCAGGCACCGCATCGGGCATAACGGGCTTAGCAGCCGATGCACGCAGCGAAACCAAGGCTTATCTCTGTAATATGGCGCTGAGACTTCATGGTTGAGGGCTATCATTTCCTTGCTATTATTATCCATATATTACTATTACTATTATTATTAATATTATTATTATTACTATTACTATTACTATTATTATTATTATTATTACTATTACTATTATTATTATTACTATTACTATTATTATTATTACTATTACTATTACTATTATTATTATTATTATTATTATTACTATTACTATTATTATTATCCTCACGTAGTATTTGGGTCCGTTCGTCTGAGCGTCACTCACTGGTAAGACCTCTTGCCGTCGACAAACAGAGACATGTGGCTTGCCCCTCAATGCGTCTCCTGGTTGGGAACTGATTTTGTTGGATCCATCCAGAAGATTTCAAGAAATTTCTCCAACAACGCCTGTTTTTGCGTTTTTAATGCCGCGATCTAGCGGAGGCCGTGAGAATTCCTTGACCAAGGGCCATTGCCTATGTCGTTCCCACAAGTAGCGATGAGATGATGAAAGCTAAATGTGAATACCCGTGCGGCGGTCCAAGGCATCCAAGTGATGAATGACAAGTCTGTAGAGATTGTATCGCCGAGATAGCGCTCGGATAGCACTGTGGACGGTGCAGAGCGTGTACCACTCGAAAGGAAAATGTTCATGGACAGCGCTGCTACCCCATAGGATAATTGTCGATTTATCGCATACTTTTGTTATGTGGGCTTAGGCGACAGTGCCAATGGAATATTACCATTTTGAAAGATAATTTCAACTACACAATTATATTCTACTATAAATCGATAATCATGGAACGCGATAATGTAAACCAGAAGTTTGCAAATGTACAAATTTTATTTAATAAACCGCCTGATCATACATTGAATGTACTCTTCAGAACAAGTCATCTACAAGCGTTGGAATTAGTTTTCTCCAACTACTCCAATTTTGGGGTAGGTAGTGCTCGTACCCGAAATACCATCTGATAAGACTTGCGACTATATATTTTTGGCATTTTTATTATTTAATTTTAATTCTTAATATATATTATTTTTGGCGTACTACGCCCGAGGATGAAAGAACTAGACAATAGTTTACAATTTCTATTTACTTAGAACTTGCGTAAGAAAATATTCTTAAAACAGTTTAAAACGTCGGCATTCGAATTCTTTTTCGTTTTCATCATCATCATCATCATCATTATTATTACTGTTATTATTATTATTATTATTATTATTACTAATATCGACTGCAATTAAACGGTACAATATTTACACCAAGATTTTTATGAAAATAAATATGAAAATAATATTTAAGCCTGTGAATATGACAACGTTATACGGTTACGTTTACCTGTACAATCGTTGGGACATCACTTTAGGGAACCGTAACACAACGGCACTTAGGAAAAACGAAACATTCGTACAAAATTGATGTAAGATCCTAACTGTATGATGTGTTGAAAGTTTTCAAAATCACAGTGCATTTGACGCGTGCAAAAACTGTTCAATGTTTTTTTTAAATTTATTTAATGAAGGTCGCTTTATAACATCTAGACCATCAGCAACACAACTATACAATTATGTAGACAAACATAGTAGTAACAATTACATCAAGACTAAATACGTTAAACTTAATGACATATTTACATGTTATGTTTAACTAATGTTCTAACACAATATTCATAGCTATATAAGGAAGTGTTTTTGTACTTTCTAAAAGTTTTACTTTTTTTGGCACACCCGTCTGTGGAACTGAGCAATGATTTTAGAGTTCCATTCATTTTCAGAAGTTTTGTTATATAATCTGTAGCCGGGCATTCAAGAATACGGTGGGAGTAGGAGTCTGCTCCACCAAACTTTGGGCAGGGTTCTGGACCAGATCTTTTGAGTAGATGGCAGAAATTGAGATTGAAATGACCTACCTTAGTCTCGTAACAACCTGATCTGTCGTATGATTCTTGGCTGTCCGGGATGAGTCGCGTCTCAGTCGATCAAGTTGACGTTTCGGCCATCGTGTTGTGGCCTTCTTCAGAGCTACACTGCATCTATATCAGTAGCATAGCTCTCAAGAAGGCCACAACACGATGGCCAAAACGTCAGCTCGATCGACTGAGACGCGGCTCATCCCGGACAGCCAAGTATCAAAGGACTCCGGCCGCGGAAGCCTACGAATCCAAGCTGTTCTGTCTTCTTAAAATGATTTTGAGGAGGGTTGGGTCAAGGATGGATTGTCTGACTAAATGGAGATTGAAAACATTCAACTTCCAGTCAGTCTCAATAACTGAGGTTCGTTTAATTGTTTTGTTAATTTTTTTAAAATTTGCAATATTCTTAGTAAACATCTTGTGTAAACAAACGTGTTGTTGATGGTTGGTAGGGCATGTTGTGTTGTGTTGTGTTGTGTTGTTGATGGTTGGTAGGGCATGTTGTGTTGTGTTGTGTTGTGTTGTTGATGGTTGGTAGGGCATGTTGTGTTGTGTTGTTGATGGTTGGTAGGGCATGTTGTGTTGTGTTGTGTTGTGTTGTTAATGATTGGTAGGGCATGTTGTGTTGTGTTGTGTTGTGTTGTGTTGTTGATGGTTGGTAGGGCATGTTGTGTTGTGTTGTGTTGTGTTGTGTTGTTGATGGTTGGTAGGGCATGTTGTGTTGTGTTGTGTTGTTGATGGTTGGTAGGGCATGTTGTGTTGTGTTGTGTTGTTGATGGTTGGTAGGGCATGTTGTGTTGTGTTGTGTTGTTGATGGTTGGTAGGGCATGTTGTGTTGTGTTGTGTTGTGTTGTTGATGGTTGGTAGGGCATGTTGTGTTGTGTTGTGTTGTGTTGTTGATGGTTGGTAGGGCATGTTGTGTTGTGTTGTGTTGTGTTGTTGATGGTTGGTAGGGCATGTTGTGTTGTGTTGTGTTGTGTTGTTGATGGTTGGTAGGGCATGTTGTGTTGTGTTGTTGATGGTTGGTAGGGCATGTTGTGTTGTGTTGTTGATGGTTGGTAGGGCATGTTGTGTTGTGTTGTTGATGGTTGGTAGGGCATGTTGTGTTGTGTTGTTGATGGTTGGTAGGGCATGTTGTGTTGTGTTGTTGATGGTTGGTAGGGCATGTTGTGTTGTGTTGTTGATGGTTGGTAGGGCATGTTGTGTTGTGTTGTTGATGGTTGGTAGGGCATGTTGTGTTGTGTTGTTGATGGTTGGTAGGGCATGTTGTGTTGTGTTGTTGATGGTTGGTAGGGCATGTTGTGTTGTGTTGTTGATGGTTGGTAGGGCATGTTGTGTTGTGTTGTTAGTAGCAGGTAGGGCGTGTTGTGTAGTTAGTGGCAGGTAGGGCGTGTTGTGTAGTTAGTGGCAGGTAGCGCGTGTTGTGTAGTTAGTGGCAGGTAGCGCGTGTTGTGTAGTTAGTGGCAGGTAGGGTGTGCTGTGTTGTTAGTGGCAGGTAGGGTGTGCTGTGTTGTTAGTGGCAGGTAGGGTGTGCTGTGTTGTGTTGTTAGTGGCAGGTAGGGTGTGCTGTGTTGTATTTAGTAGCTGGTATGGTAAGGTGTGGTGTGTTTAACGGCTGGTAGGGTGTCGTGTGTTTGTGATTGGTGCAGAGAGATGTGGGGTGGGGAGTGGGAGTGGGAGGGGCGGCGTTGGGGCCGTGCGAAGCGCGAGCGTTCGGCCTCGCGCGCCGCCCACGCGGCCACCGGTCGTTCCCCCGCAGCGCGGCCTTCGGGCCCCGCTGCCCCACGCGGACCCCCGCGTGCCACACCGCCGCTACCGTCACCGCCGCACGCTTACGTAACGCCGCCTCGCGCCGCGCCCCGGTCTCGAACCCCTGAGCATCCGCTGCCTTCCGAACGTTTCGGCGCAGGTGATTCCCAGACACTGTATAACGAGAAGGAAAGGTGTATTCTCGCGAATTACAAGCTGCACTTAATAGGACTTCCAACACTATAATTACACTATTATCATCGCTTTCAAAACTCGTTCTTAAGCTGTAATTTAATTTTCGGAAGGATAAAAACGAGCATAAATTACTGTTCGTTGGATATAAGAGCAAGACACATGAATGAAAAATCATTTCAATATTGGAGCTGCTTAATTTAAACTTAATTTTTACCTTTAGCCTAATTAAGCATTGAGGTAAGGTGAAATACTGTATTTTCCGTTCTTTTGAGCTCTGAATGAATGTGTGGCATATCATTCGATTTATTTGAATTTAAATAATAATTACAAATAACCAGCATCTCTCATCTTTAGATAATATTCACAAACTAATTGAATGATGTTCTATTCTTTTTCAATAAATATTTTCAAAGTTTTAAACTGTCAATTTTATTTCTGAAAGTAGATATACCGACCATTTTAATGCAATATATGCAATACAAACTTTACTTTGTTTACTGTTGTCTTCATTATAATAATTCAAATCACTCGCATATATGAAAGTGGACATAACATCCACTCTGATCAATAAGTGGGTTATTTAATATTGCTGTATACTTGAAAGATTCATTTTCGTAAGGTTACAGGTAAAGAACATTAAAATAACAAATTATTTTTCCTATAAAAGAAATACTAATACCCTCTTTTCTACGTCGTTACATCAGGCTGCAGTACAATCCAAATGTCGCTGCCCTCTCTTTCGGTTGTCTTCCGCCTGTTTTGTGTAGTTGCCAAACTCTCAGCCGCCGCACGTCAGCTCTTTTTGCTCGCATGAGTGTCGCCGCGAGCCTTGGCAATTTGGTGAATGTTGTCGGCGTTCTCGAGCGAAGCCATTAGCCTTCGCCTAGACGTTAATAGAGCGATAATCTGGGCAATAACCTGCTCATTACCGAAGCCCACTTGGTTGCGGTTAACACCACACTAACATGAGGTGTTTTGCGGCTGGGTCCTTTTTTAAAGACAAGGAAAACCGTCTGAGCTAAAAAGTGTTACTATCGTATCTAAATGAGTATAGTAACATGAATGATACTATTTAGGGTAGAGTAGAATAAAATAATAAATAATCTTGAATAGCAAGTTATTTTCTGATAATAAATCGTGCGTTTGTGGACGTACGTGATTGAATTTATTTTACTTCTACAGATTATGAAAATCAGAGGAGATAGCCAGCGAATTTTTTAAAACGTGTTTGCAATCTCCGAGACTTGAGAATAACGGGAAGCCAAAGGAAATTAAAGAAACTATGTAACAAAAGGAATAATAAATTGGAGTAATTTTCTTAAACACCTTAATAAATTTAAACTTTCTGCCCATACGTTTTTACCACGAAAATAATTGAATTTAATTATTAGAAATTATGCAGAAGAAGTAAATTATTACGAAATGTACTGCTCTTCTAATATCGTGATTTTATTGATATCCAAACGTTATGCTCTAATCATTTTTAATTATCCCTTGAAATCGATTGTGTTATTATTAAATCTATTTATCCACCCTCATTAATGAATCTTGATAATAGAGGCTGGTATTCTATAAAAATTTTCACAGATATTGAAAATAAATTGTTGATAAGAATTCTAAAAGTTCTCTGGTTAATTTTTAAATAAATAAGTATCCTGAGAATTAAAATGTATTGCGTATGAATGTTCTCTTAGCATTCACACCAAACTGTACCAAATGCAACCTTGACCTTTCTCCACAAACCTCCAGCCGAATACGTTTCCGCTTTCCGAAGGATAAATTAAAACCTCCACGATTTTCCTTTTCATCCTTCAAATGATAATTTAACACTAACGTGATTTATCACAGTATACTGGAAGAATATACAAAAACAGAAAGAAATAAAGTTATACCTTGTACACAATGAAGATGAATTTTATGAACGGGCGTTTTTCCAAAGGGTCTTTTTTGACTAAATCGATATGAATATACAATTATAGCAGTATTTAAAAGGCTACATTTTGAGTAATATATGATCGGGATCAAATGAATGTCAATGTCTATGTGAGAAATGATTCGATAGAAGTTAGGGTTGTAAAGCGACGCAAACCCAAAATATCGCTAGATGAAATAAAATGTAAACAGAGCAAAGGCAAATATCGCAATGTTCTACAAAACGTGGAATTAAAAACGTCCATACAATTAAACTTTTTCGACTTGTAATAATATTTTCATGTTTTCAAGTAACGAAATATTTTCCGAAGTTTATCGCTTCGATTTGGGAAATGAGCAACTGCATTTTTCAGATCATTCCAGAGGTCAACTTCAGGAAATAGTAACAACATGTAATGAACTGAATGAAAATGCACAATAATGTCAAGCCAATTGCTCATTAGGAATGCAATGTTTTTAACACGATTACCATCTTGCTTTTGATTAAATAGTGTAACGTTGTCCTCACCTTTAGCGGGAGAAATGGCAAACAACCGGTGCTCTTGGCACTTGCCGAGGTATAGAAAAATGGTTTTTTTTGGTGTGTGTGTGGGGGGGGGGAGGGTAGGGGTAATTTTGGTGTGTGGTAATGGTTGATCTCTGAAGTCATTGTTACCAAAGGTAACAGTAAATCAGTTCCCACTACCCTTAAATTATTTCAATAACGCGTTTTGTGTGTCTAGTAGTGTGTGGATATTTCTAAAATTATCTATTTCGTACGAAGAAGGCACTGAAGTTTTGCATATATTGCCTGTTCTGGATAGCTCTCATGATTTCTTTGACAGCACCCGATTAATATCACTATTCTTGTTTCGTAAAACCTGATGCTGTATTATTCGATGTTGTGATAAAAGTTTCGTTATTTTTTCTTATTTTTTAAGTTGATTTGTCAGTTAAACCTTAGATATAAACTAATAAACAGAGACACTGTCAAAATGAAACCGCCATCACGTCCGAGAAGATATTAATGATAGAAGTTACTAAACCAGTTTTAAAACCATCGATAGCGTTAGAGGGATGTACAATAGACTTTGACAATCTAATTTTTAACATCGGTGTTTTGAAACAGGGGTTTTCGTTCGCTATGTCGCATCCCTATGACATGAAATGCAATTTTGAAAGTATTCCTTCCAATTATAAATCTTTATGTACCAATGACAATAAATATTATCCCATTGTTTGTACTAATGTTAGACGCCACACTGTATTTCCATACACAAAGAAGAATAAAGGTCAATTAAACGTTTACTTACCTAACATTAATTTCAACATATTGATACTGAATACAATAGGTCTGTTTACCAATGACTTTCTACTGAGCCACCGATGGGTCCACAACGATTCGCTCGCGTATCAAAACAGTGACCATGAGGCCCGGTTCGCGACTCGCACGCCAGATGCACTTGCGCAGAGCTCTAGGCCCATGACATCATGTTCTTCGAACGCCGAAGGTCTCTCAGTGTGCAGCCTCTCGCCCACATCGCAGACACGTGACTCTGTGAGGAGTACTTGGCCCCGCAGAGCCTTTACCTTTTACCTTTGCGGCTGAAGGCTCCCGGGCCACTGGCGCCGGCCACCGCTGCCGCTCCCTTCCTGTCCGCGAGAGGAGGGGCTTTCGAGGTCGCGCGCGGCGGCGAGGACAGCGGACGAGAAGGATATGTATTGAAGGCTAGGTGAAGAACACATGCAATAACAAGAAAACTGTACATAGCAGAAAACAAGGCAGAAATTGCTGTAGATACCTATCTCGAGAACGTAGCAAAGGTATCAGGAACGTATCAGGTACTTCAGACATTCCTATACCAACGGTTCACAACACTAACCAGATGTATAATTTGCTCTCGTTCCATCAAAAAAGGGCAAACGCGTGTGAAAAGGGACCTGAAGAACCTGTTCTAGGGGAGAGAGGTTTTTGATTATTTCGAGTTTCCGTGCGCGTCAGTACTGGATCTTTTCCCCCGCATGCTGATCATGGGAAGCAATGTTCTTCTCCCGCTGGATGGTGGGATACGGTGCCGAAAAGAGTGTTAGGCGACATAGCGATTGCTTTACAGAAGATAAAAAGTTAAAAATCTTTTGCAAGACAATGAAAACGGGGATAGTGAGGACGATGAGGAGAGGCTGGCTGACACGGAGAGAAACGCGGGATGGAAAAGATTGCGGGGACGGAGAAGGCGGCGGGGTCGGAGAAGGCAGCGGGGACGGAGAAGGCGGCGGGGTCGGAGAAGGCGGCGGGGACGGAGAAGGCGGCGGGGACGGAGTGGGGCTGGATTGCGACGGGAGCGGAGACCTTCGTGCGGGCTTCCGGGAGGGGCGTTCGCCCTGGAGCCTTGGGCGTCGACGCGCACCTGTTTACGCCGGCAACTCACGGACGATCAGGCAGCGTTGGAGCGCCCAAACGCTAGTGAGGACTTTTTGACCTCCCGATGCGCATGGCAGACCGCTACCAGGAGCAGGCGCGCTTTCTTCGTCTTTATCGCGTAATGTATACCTCGTTGAAATTCGGGCGCGTTATTTTTTCTTATTGCAATTACATCACATCACATACAATATAAGCAATACATTAAACCACTATCAACCATCATCTCTTTCTCTTAAAATAAATAATCTACGGTCAATTTCGAGCGCCTTTTCCAAGAGGGTTTGGAACCACAATAGTTTTCGTAGTTCTCTGGGAACATTTTTCTGAAGAGTCTATCACCATTTTCCTTTCTATCTATTTGTGAAAACCGAGTCAAGCACAATAACCAACGGCAATTCAGTAACCTTTGGTAGATGAGAACCGGTTCTAAGAGCTCGTGCGTCCGGCCCTCCTGCAGCCGAAAGGGTACATCTGACTAGAAAGACTAGTCTCTGATGCACCTGGCCAAGGGTGGTGCTTACTAGAGGTCCCGCTATATTGCTCTCAACGCTCCCACTCATCGGACTTCCCTTCATGTCTTTCAGTTGGAGACTGACATACAAATACTTCATATATAAACATTTGTATTAAAAGCCATAATTGGAAATGTCAGAAGTGAACCTTTATACAGACTACTTCTATACAACATTCGCTCATTCAAAAAGCATACGGCAATATTTCAATTGACCACGCAAAACACAATTATCAGTAAACCACGATCACGCAAAACAAACAATTATCCATGTCACTAACAATATTTTCCCTCATTTCTTATCACACTTGCAGAAAACGGTTCCCAAAGTGACCTCTTCCCAGAAGTTCTTTGTACTATCCGCATACTAAGTCATCCAACTAGTTTCCAACAACTGATATGTTCACTGGGATAATATTTTGGATAGTTCAGTAAAACCCAAGTAAGGGTAATAGTGCAGGTCAATTGACGCTAATATACTGGTCAATGCTGTCTTGCCTGACAAGGTGTCGCTTTTAGGAAATATGATTTAGTATGTGACGACTCTGATGCTGGAAATAACAATAATGATACCACCATTACAAACACCACCACCACACTGTCTGCGGTCCGCGCTACGAGTAATCCTCCATTGATATGGTCCTAATCGTCATGTTTCGTCGTAGTCAGGTGTCAGGAGTACCGCCAGGTAGCATCTTCGCGTAACCTCTTACTACACGCTCTTGCGTCACTACACAACGGTCAGAATTGGGAACAAATTAGGAGTACGGTTTAGGACACTTCACAGGGGTTGAACTAGCCTTTGTGGAGCAGGTAAACTGGTTTTGTTGGAAAAAACTTCTCATGAAATTGCCCGGGATTCAAAGGGAATCGAACCCGGGCCTCCATGGTGCAAGGCGAGTGACTTCGCTCTGAGCTACCAGACGACTTTTTCATTTTTTTACGGTTTTAATTTATTTTTTTAAATCCAGAGTATATTAAATAATAGAATCAAATGCTCCACTAATTTGTCATTTATCAGGTTCGGGATCTGTAAATTGGTTTCTCTCATGTTCTGAGCTTTAGGAGGTAAATTTATATTTATCAAGATATTGACAAGATACCGCATTCTGCACTGGTATGCCATTAAGGCACAACATATGGAATTTTCTTTTCCACTGACAATATTGTATGTGTCCTATGCAAGCAGGAAGGCCATCACCAGAAGAGTCTTCAAAGAAAGCAAAGCCAATTATTGGTCTAAATTGAGAGGAAATTACAACATTTTGCTACAATACCAAAATATTTAATGAAATGTAATTGACCTTCCTGCGCATATTTACATATCAGCCATGACTGGGTGTCAAGTTTTGTATTATTAAAATGATTTCCTTGTTATTGAAATCACTGTACTGTGTATATAACTAATGTAAAATCAAATATCGAATCTTAATGTAAAATTATGAACAGATGAAAGCTATGAACCTAGGGTTGATGCGACTATAAATTTTAAAAAAAGAGTTGCTGTAGTGGTAGTATCAAGGTGTGCGCGTCGAGCGATGTCGTCATCGATTCTAGGAATAGAAGCGCTTCCCAAATTATGATACTCACTCGGATAATTCGAAGAACATTCTATTTGTCGCCATTCCTATTCTCAGTATCAGTTGTCTGTGGTAGTGGTAAAAGTGATAATTAACATTTATAGTACATCCTGTAATTTGTATTATTTACATTTGATGACATTTCCTTTCTACTTGTTTACGTAGCCAAGGTATTCTCGGCCACATGTAAGTGACCTCGGGGCTGACCTTTGCCGCCCATGATGCCGTGCGTGAGGAAGAGCGGCGCGCGCCCGGCGCACGCGTCCAGCTCGAAGGCGCGCCGCACGAGGGCGGCGTCCGTCAGCACGACGCAGCGCACGGCGCCCAGGCGTAGCGAGAAGGCGCCCGCGGGGGCGTGGCGCCGCGCCAGCGCCGTCAGCGACAGGTGCGGAGCGCGCGCGTCCAGCGACAGTAGCGACCCGACCAAGGGCAGCCCGCGCGGCCCCGGCGGCAGGCGGCCGCCGCCGGCCCCGCCACCGCCAGCCCCCAGCAGCCACAGCGCGCCCGCGGCCAACGCTGCAACACACACATACATACGCACTTGAGGATTGCCGCGTGGATGGCGATGACTCTATTCAATTTCGTTCAATTCAATGATGCCTTATTTTACGTAGAAAGACTCAGACCATGAAACGTGCTCGTCCGCTGGCCACGCTAAATTTGCTAAACTCCTTTCACCATCTAGCGGAGAGAGACGGTATTACTCGGGCGACGAAACAGGTGATTGAAATTTAGCTCAGAGGCTTCTTTTAGGCTTGATGATATTTTACATGCAGTAAATCTAATACGTGGGTCAGCCAGTTTTACTTCCCCTCTCAAACGGCGTACGAAGGGATTTTGGAAAATCCACTGCTTCGATCGGGTTTGAACTCCCACAAACCTCTTATACCTGAATCGCCCGAGAGCATCCCGCGGCCAGTTTGCCCTCACACCCTCGTTCCCCAGCTAATCCCCTACACAATTTTCGTGAAGCATAGCCCGACTCCATCCTGTTTCGTTCATGCGGTGTTTCGGAAGGAGTAAAAATGTTAGTTCACATTCATAAGTATTCGTCACACCAGTGGAAAGAAAGCCTCTGACGTGGGTAAACATGGCAGAATGTTCGAAATTGTATACGTTACGTCAAAGAGGTAAGAAAATGCTCGTGATAAGCGATTTCATATTTTGACTCCACAAACTTATAAGCGATTTTTGGTTTTTAACGTTGGTAGTGCTCTCACAGGACATGAAAATTTTTCTTGATAAGTGGAAAGATTATAATCGATCAATATGCAGATCAATGGAAACGCAGAAATAAATCCTCGTACAAAGGAGAAAAACAGAAGGGAATGGAATTGTGTTGTGCCGTTTTAGGGAGGTAGGCGATGGAAAAGTTGACTGCGGAATGCAGTCTGTAAACGGCCAATTATACTTCCTCCTCTTTTCACCCCTCCGCCAACTTTTCGTCAGTACATTCGCCCTTCGCCAGACATTCATAAGATAACAAATTACTACTGTTGCTCCACAACCAAACAAATTATTCCTCGATTTTTAAAGAGCTAATTATCCTCTCCTCTTGTAGGCAGCGGAGCGCAGAGGCGAGAGGTGGGGGCGCCCCACGCGGGCGGAAGCAGAGATCGGCTGCCCGGAAGCGGGTGGTGCGCTTTCTCGGGCCGCGCCCGCTTTCCCCGCCCTCCGCCCCCACCCCGCGCACAGCGATGAATTGTGGCCATCGCGTGGAGGGAAGACCAGATGTTGCTCATGTAGGGACAACAGGCATGTGAGGGAAGTGCAGCAAGCTCTTTGACTGTAACGCTAGCAGTGATGGTAAATGTCACGATCGTGATTGTGCGAATCAAGGTAGATATTGGGCTTTGTTCTTCGGTTTGATTATGATTGGTCTGTGATGACTGAAATTGTTTCGAAGGAAATGGTAGCTTTAACCGCGATAATAACTATGTAGGGGAAGATGAGAAGGTGGGGTGGAAGAGGAAGGTTTGGTCGTGGTTAATTGATCGAAGTTTCCGGGCAGAACTGCTGTGGTCATTAGTCTCATTAGGCAATGATTTTTTATGCCTAAAGTGGTTTTGCTAAAAGTCGATTTGCGGGGAAATTATCTTTCCAGGTATCTCCGCCTGTGGAGATACCTGGACACGCCCCAACCTACACACGCTTTAAGCTACAGTCAGACCAGCCGATTTATGTAGTGTATGTATGTGTAATGGAAGAGGGCAACAAAGGATGATCATGCGTGGTCCGAGACCCCTTTGCCAGGATACTGCTCCGGCATTCGCCTGGAATTCATCAGAGAAAACTACCGGTCAGCGCGGCCGGCCACTAGAATTCTCCTCCAGACAGTGGCTGAAGTTTATCTCGCTAGTGTCGCAAATTATGCCACTGTCAAGACTTGAACCCTAGAACTTCCTGGTCAGAGGCATTGCAGAGACAAAAATTGATGCCCTGCGCCACTTAAAACGATACCACGTTTAACCTAGCTACAATAAAAAATTAGCCACCGTCTTGACTCGAACCTCAGGACTTCCCTGTTCGAGTCGCTACAGAGATAGGGAGCTAAGCGAAAATTATCTGGTAGAAGTAGTGGTCGCGGTGACGGTGATCGCGGTGACGGTGATCGCGGTGACGGTGATCGTGGTGGTGGTGATCGTGGTGGTGGTGATCGTGGTGGTGGTGATCATGGTGGTGGCGGCCGCGGTGGGTGGTGATGGTGGTGGAGGTGGTGGTGGTGAGAGAGGTAGAGATGAAAAAGAACGGGAGGTTGTGAGAAAGGCGGTAGGTAGATGCAAAGATGGTAGCGGTAGAAGGAAAACCACCGCGGGGGCGGCGATGAGGAATCGGCCCTGCTCTCCGACTCGTCCGCGGCGTATATCTTGCCCACTGACGCGTAACACGTTCGTGCCATTTTCACCTCGGCCGTTTACAGGCTATGTAGGCGCGGGCTTTAGGTTGTACAGCCTACGGAGGCACTGACCGGTTGCGGGGCGGTGGGTCCTGCGGTAGCGGGAGCAACGCCCCCCCCCCAGAAGTATGTTTCTGTTCCACCGCATAAATCCACTGATGATATGTGGCATGCTATAAGCGGTGAATCTACATTCTTCATGTAATTCTCTTTAAACGAAACATAATACGAACTCCTTACACCAATACAGACTTGATGGAAGTCAGTAAGTGGGCAAGAGGTGTCAATTTGGTATCCATTCAAATACATGCAATGAACACATTGAAACTGTACTAGACCAATATGATGGAGGTAGAACATTTCAAATTTTCATCAAAACATATTTATGAATTACATATTTTAAAAGAAATATTTAATCAAACTTTATAAATAAAATTAGAGTCCAATATTATTTAAAGTCATACGCTCAGAGTAGAATCCAATTAGTAGGGGGCTATTGGCAATCTGAGATCTGAACTCTCTCTCTCTAGTTGCAGGAAAGGAATGTAAACATCGTCACAAATACCATACTTGAACTAGGGGTACTACAGAGGTCATAGATTTCCGTGTACAAGTTAGTTATCTAATTTCTTTGGTATGGTTTAGATTTTTGGCTGATCCCTCTTCTCAGCTGCCACCCTTCGCCGTCCAACCTACCACAGCAGCTGCCGAAAATACCGCCGCTGCCATCTACTGCCACAATTTTTTTCGCATTTCCCAAATTTTCGGACTCAAACAGACGGACAGACAACACATCGACACACAGACAGGCAGACAACACACCGACACACAGACAGACAGGCAGACAACACACCGACACACAGACAGACAGGCAGACAACACACCGACACACAGACAGACAGGCAGACAACACACCGACACACAGACAGACAGGCAGACAACACACCGACACACAGACAGACAGGCAGACAACACACCGACACACAGACAGACAGGCAGACAACACACCGACACACAGACAGACAGGCAGACAACACACCGACACACAGACAGACAGGCAGACAACACACCGACACACAGACAGACAACACACCGACACACAGACAGACAACACACCGACACACAGACAGACAACACACCGACACACAGACAGACAACACACCGACACACAGACAGACAACACACCGACACACAGACAGACAACACACCGACACACAGACAGACAACACACCGACACACAGACAGACAACACACCGACACACAGACAGACAACACACAGACAGACAACACACAGACAGACAACACACAGACAGACAACACACAGACAGACAACACACAGACAGACAACACACAGACAGACAACACACAGACACACAGACAGACAACACACCGACACACAGACAGACAACACACCGACACACAGACAGACAGACAGACAACACACCGACACACAGACAGACAGACAGACAACACACCGACACACAGACAGACAGACAGACAACACACCGACACACAGACAGACAGACAGACAGACAACACACCGACACACAGACAGACAACACACCGACACACAGACAGACAACACACCGACACACAGACAGACAGACAGACAACACACCGACACACAGACAGACAGACAGACAACACACCGACACACAGACAGACAGACAGACAACACACCGACACACAGACAGACAGACAGACAACACACCGACACACAGACAGACAGACAGACAGACAACACACCGACAGACATACGACAACACACCGACAGACAGACAACACACAGACAGACAGACAACACACCGACACACAGACAGACAACACACCGACACACAGACAGACAACACACCGACACAGACAGACAACACACCGACACAGACAGACAACACACCGACACAGACAGACAACACACCGACACAGACAGACAACACACCGACACACAGACAGACAACACACCGACACACAGACACACGGACAACACACCGACACAGACAGACAACACACCGACACAGACAGACACACGGACAACACACCGACACACAGACACACGGACAACACACCGACACACAGACAACACACCGACACACAGACAACACACCGACAACACACCGACACACACCGACACACGGACAACACACCGACACACAGACAGACACACGGACAACACACCGACACACAGACAGACACACGGACAACACACCGACACACAGACAGACACACGGACAACACACCGACACACAGACACACGGACAACACACCGACACACAGACACGGACAACACACCGACACACAGACAGACACACGGACAACACACCGACACACAGACAGACACACGGACAACACACCGACACACAGACAGACACACGGACAACACACCGACACACAGACAGATACATGGACTACACACCGACACACAGACAGATACATGGACTACACACCGACACACAGACAGATACATGGACAACACACCGACACACAGACAGACAAATGATGATCAGCTGCGTACATGTACAAGGTAGTTTTTATTACTAGTCTTTTAATAATATTAAAAAAAACTTAAATATGACAAAATTTTTAAATTTTGAACGGTATCTTCGCATATATACGGTTATTGCCGTTACCTCGTATTAATAAATTCATTTGAATTCTACTGCAGGTTTGTAAATATTAGATAAGAAGAGGAAAGGAAGTTGAACACAGGTCCCGGAGAAGAACTGAAAACACGGATTACGTGATCGAAGACATACAAATATCAGGGCCGATGTAGGTATACGAAATAGCATTAACATTTACAAAGAAATTTAGAAATTCTCATACCGTATACCGTCTTCATTTACAATAAAGAAGTAAACTTCTGTAGCTGATTGAAACGGTGGAAAGAAAGTCTCGGAGGCAGAAACGGGAGACAGGCTCCACGATGATAATGATTAGGGGACGGATTTTTATGAAATGTTATTTTTTCTCTTCAGTTTAAATAATGCCATCGTGACTTTTAGTATATACATTAATATTAGGTTACGACAAAAGAAAATTATATTTTTTTATTATATTTTTTGCATTTTCATCGATTTTCACTAAGTTACTTTTTACATTTTCTCATCATTTTTAAAGTTTTTTTGCGGATTTCGTAGATTATAATATTTTTATGGTACTTGCTTGAAATTGTAGTTTTGAAATTCAACAAATTTTTGTCACACAATTCCCGTCCCAATTCGATTTCTTCGCTCAGAAATTGTAATGTCAGCCGTCGTCTGTAATCTACGGATCTCTTGTGACGCCTATCAGCACCATTGTCGATTCGGCCGATTTTTCGATTAAAAAAAATAAAATAAAAACAGAGGTACAGAATTGTTCTGGTAAAAATCAAACAAAAAGTTTGTAATCTGAGTTCACTTGAATGAAAAAGCCTACATCAGTAACATAACTTTGATGAAGTTTGATGACATTTTTGCGTCATTTTCCTTTGTTTTTAGGGAGTTTTGTAAACATCTTCAGGGCATTTATTGATAATTTTAGCGATGTTTTAGGTCACCAAAATCAGCCCCCTAATAACGATGACGATGATGGCGAAGGCGTAGGTTTTCGTTTAAGGTTCGGGTCCAGGCCGACGGTACTTATCGCCCAGAAGGTTTCTAGCAGGCTGCACGCGTCGTCCGAGTCAACGACCGATGGGCGGCGGCCTGAGGGCGGGGCTCCACTCCCACGAGCACGCACCCGAAAGCTCGCCAACGGAGCGCCGGCGGCAGCGAGAGGCGCGGCTCTGCGGGCGGGGCGGGCGGGAGAGGAGAAAGTTTCGGCAATCCACGCGAAACAAAATGAGCCCTGTGTGTGCAGGCAAAAAATCTGCGACGTCTAGACACTTCCCGTCTGCACACCTCCTCCCGCCCGCGCCCGTGTTCGTCGTGCTAACCGCGACCCGCTCCACCCTCCCACGCACGGCGCCTGTTTGCGAAACCGCTCCTCGCACTGGACGGCGCGGCGCGACGTAACACCGGCCACTGGATTTTGCGTGGCAAGGGTTTGTCTTATTATCGCTGTTATGAAGTCGACATAAAAATTTCATGAAGAGCAGAAACTGTTAGCTCCCAACTAACATAATAATCGGTGTTTCTAATGTTATTCCAAAGGTTGTTAAACATTTAAAAATTACTGGAGGGTTCATTTCAACGTGGATTATTTAAGAGCTCAATGAAAATAACGACCTATTCTTTATCTTTATGGAGCGAAGTGTTCCACAAAAGTGGGTTTGGTAAAACAATACCTACGCGTGTCTCCTAAATTAAAAGCAAAATCTATAGATTTTCTTGATATGATACTGTAACTAGATATAAGTAAGGTTTGCGTGTTAAAAATGTAATCGTACATGAAATATGCTACTACTGTTTGAAATTTGACTACGTACGTTTACAATGGGGTTATTGAAATACATCCAATCTTTGCTACATTAATTTCCAAATTTAACATTTAGTTTAACATTTACATTTAACATTTCAAGTAGAATTTTGAAAATTTGCGAGATGAAAAAGTTTTACTTGCTTTCAAAACTTCATCTGAAGTCTTCAGTTTCACAAAACCATTATACATTTCATACGATTAGTAAAAGTGCTCTTCTTGCCAGAGGCTAGTTGGTAAAGCCATCTTTGTGTCACATATGCCACCGTTAATGGCATAACTATTATTGAAAGTATAGCGCAATGATATCTAATTCTTTTATGGCGTGGAAAAGCATAAAATAAGAAAGATCTGTAATAAAAAAGCACATGAAATTAAAAATTTCATAAATTGAAAAATAATATAAATTATTTTGGAACATCCGATATCCTGGTTTTAAAATACAGAAATATTTTGAAATTCCTTATAATTTTATTCGAAAACGCATTATGTCAATCAACGAACATTTTGAGGTTTATTTCATGAAGTAGGAAATTAACAAACCTTAATCAACCGAGCAAGGGAAATTTATTAGTATTTACATTACAAATGTGACAAACATTCATCTGTCTCTGTTGCGGAGATATCTACTGAAAGATATTTTATAGACAGATTTCCTTCCTGTACCTTCTTCAACCTAGTTACATTATAAGAATTTTTAAAATGTTGCGCTTTGTTGAGAATTTTTTGTTGGTACAGAACACTAGTTAGAAACAATGAAATAAACTGTTTTATCAGTGTTTTAATGTGCCAACCAATAGTATATCAGATTTTGCTACTAGAAGGTCATTAGTGTTTACATAATGAGAAAGAATATATCTATTTTTTTTTGTTTCCTGTAAAATCCAGTTTTGGAGATAAGAGTTGTTTCATACAAGTTGATATACAAGTTTTATTCAAATATCGTATTTTCTGAGAATATAAAACACAATAAATAGTAATATGAGCAATAATTATAGGAGTGACAAAGCCAGATAGAATAAAGTTGTTTATTTAATTTGTTTCTGAAAGATAAAGTTACAACAAAACATTTGTCTTTTGTTTCCTTTCGTGCGGTGGTGGATCGCCATGTCTCCTTCCTCCGTCCGCGCCTACGCCACGCTGCGACGCTTGGCGGAGGTGCAGCACGCCCTCGTTATCTTATCCACAGGGCGCCCCCGCCAACGTGTGGTTGACCCTCCCTTCTCTTCCCGCTGCGCTTGCCCCACCAGAACATACTCCCACGCACGTCCCTTACGGTGAGGCACGGCCACACCGCCTGATTTACGGTTACGGTTACGGTTACGTTCACGAAATGAAATGGCCTTTGGAGGCATTGAATAATCACGTAAGAATTAGTAATTTAGGTAATACGAGTATCGCCCGATCGCTAAAGCAGCTCAATAGATTTAGTGAATCAGACGTCAGCAATTTAGTTTTTGGGCTCCGCTTGACGTATACAGATATTCTGACCCAGCAGCATAGCGGCCTTTTAAAAAAGAACAATATTTTTTTAACTATTATGAAAAATGTAAAGGTAATTCAGTTCTGTCGAAAACGAGATCCGGACGTGGATATTTGAATCTTTTCACACATTTTAATGTACTTTTTAGCGTACTAAAATACGAATACATATCTGATGTTACTATTATTATTATATTGCTATAATAATATCTTCATTTATACTTTGAAGTTCGAGGCTACAACACAAGTCTTCCATTTCGACATTTAAAGAATATCTTTTCGTATACTCTGAATCCGAATTTCGAAGCCAAGAAGAGCTTGAAGCTTCTGCAATTAAGAAATATTGTTCGGCATACAATCATTTTGTGGCACATTTGCTTCTAATTCACCAGAATCGTATATAATCAGCCAACAACACATCCAAATGTTTAACCAGAGAACACTGAGGGTTTTACTTCTTGAAAGGGACTTTTTGGAAATATTTATTTTTCAATTGCAAAACAGCAATTCTTGTGCTGAATGTCAAATAGGGAAAAGATTCCTCCAAATCAAATAAAGTGTGTAAAAGAAGCAAAAAGCACCCTGTTTGTATTGATTGATAGTGTTTCCGTGCACATTAACGGCAAAGGTCATTAGTCTCGTGAGTGTAGAGAATGTTTTTTTATCACAGGGGGTGGCGGTGATCTTCCCCTGCTCGATGGCGAGATCCGGTGCCAACTACACGAAGGACAGCGCAGTTTTTCCTCACCAGCGAGTCGCCGACATACCCGGGGCAAGCTCAAAGCTGCCGATTGGTCTCACAGCACGCGCATTTAACTTAAATGTAAGTAAGGGGCGTGGATATGTCAGGGAAGAGGAAAGAGCGATCGAGAACAGTCCGTGGCCCGTTTGTTAGAGTACTGCTCCTGCTCAATTGAATGACAAAATCCGGCGCCAACCTACACGTCGACTTGCAGAGGTTTCCCCACCACGTTCCTCCCACTAGTGGAACGCCAACCCAATTGGAGCAAGTTCTAAGCACCCACCTGGTCTCCCGATATGTGTGGTAGAGTAGAGCATGGAAGTGTATGTATAAGTAAGGGTTGAGGAATAGGCAAGGAAAGGGAAATATAGCGCAGTCCGTGGCCCATTTATTATGGCACGGCTCCGGCATTCACCAGGTGCTAATCAGAGAAACCACGGAAAACTTCGCATCAGAAATGCCGCCCGCTAGAATTCTCCTCCAGACAGTGGCTGAAGTGTATAGCTGATGTCGAATATCCCACCACCGTCGAGACTCAAACTCTAGAACCTCTCGGTTAGAGGGAATGCAGTGACATCAACTGATGACCTGAGCCAGCTAAACCGGTACCACGTTTGTAGAAAACTGGATGTTACAATAGAATTATCAGACTAACCAATATTGAAGTTATGGGGTATTTAGTATCAAAACGTAGACTATAGTACTTGACGTCGCGAGGAGCGAGGGTGTGGGGCGAGTGACGCCAGCAGTGGCCTTACGTAAGCTCCCGGCGGATTATCAGCTGCGCGGCCGTTCACCCGCGCGCGAGCGCGCACTCGTTGGCGCCCGCCACGGGAGGCGGAGGCGGAGGCGGAGGCGAGTCTCTCCCAGATGATGCAGATATGCAAATTACTCGCGCAGATACGATCTGGCTAAATGCTACGTTTTAACAGGAACCGAATTTTGTGGCCGCTCGTTCGGTCACTTTCCGACTTCTTTCTGCGCTTTTCTTACCTTCGTAACTTTTGTTTTCTAACGGATATCAATCTATATTACCTGAGCTTTGCCGTGAAAACAGAAATGTAATAAATCACCGAACCAGTTGGCCTAATTTTCTTCTGATTCACATTCTCTCCTTAAATTACACCTGTTTTCTTGATAACTGTACCTGATCAGGCAAGTCTTATGACGACATAGGAAGGGGTGCATGGACATAATAATATTCTATTCTTTGTGAGTTACTTATCGACATAAACATTTACAAAATTGTTCCCTAACTGCAGTTTAATTGCATAATTTTCAGAGATTATACAATAGTGAGTGATTATACAATAGTGATAGTACATCGTGAGGGTAGGAAATCAAAACTAATTTTATGAATAATTAAGCCACAAAAGTGTGACTGAATTATTAATAAATATATCATTTATTTTCTTAAAAAAGTCTATGTGACATATCGGGGGAAGGAGTATAAACTGCACAGTTTTTCTTGACCTCTAATATCTCTAAAACGAGTATAATTGTTTGTTTTACTTTCCCGTTGTACTACGTACTTACGTAGTAAAGAGAAACTGTAGAAGAAATCTGCCATTATTCGACATTTCTTTCTGTCCGTCCGACCGTGGCGTACAGCTGCGGATAAACAATTCAGACAATTTCCTTCAAAATTGATATTCACATCGATCTCGACGAACTCGAGGCGCAGGGGGTTAGAAATATATTTTAATTTCTGATGGAACTTCACATGATGTTCAGACATATTTTCAAAATTTTCTCAAAAATACTTGCAAATTATCTGATTAAATTTTTCCCTGGGACAGTGCAAAGGATGCTAACAAATGTCGCAGAACTCATTTTAGTTAAAAACTCTAAATTTTTTGAAAATTTCAGAAGTTCAAAAAAACTTAGTGTTCCTACATCTACATTTTTGAAGAGCAAGATTTTTTTTTCTTAATGAAATGATAAAATATGTTTTTCAAAGACAGCTTGAAACAAGGTAATGAAAAAATTCTCAAGAATATGAATAGACTTGGCGTAATTTTGCGAGAAATATAGTTCTTTTAAACGGTTATTTTTTGAACATAGGTTCAAAACTTCTTATATTTTGTCGTCGGATACAGCAAACTACGATTATAAAAATGGGCCAGGGGGCATTTTGGAAGAAGACATTGTATTTTCGAAAATTGCAAAAATTTATCATTACAAATGTACAATATTGATGAGAAAAGACTTTTTTAATGAAATATCATTTAAAAGTTAGGTCTTTAAATGATGTTATGCATATATATATATATATATATATATATATATATATATATATATATATATATATATAAATTATACTTTATACATTTACAAACTTTTCTTCAATTTTCACCGTCGTAGGGTAAATTACGTTTCAAATATGACGCATGTTCCATTTCCAACACACTCTGTATTTTCGAAAATTGCTTAAAAATAACATTGAAATACCACAATATTTATGGAAGATGTTTTTATGATTTTTTTAAAACTATACCTTTTCAACTTCAAAATGAAACCAAACAATTTCAAATTGGGTACTAACACACTCAAAGAGAGAAACACGAGCAAATTGGGCACAAGCAATTGGATACAATTTCAATTCGAGAAAAAAACAAAACATAGTTGAACCGTCTACTTTTATTTTTTGATGTTAACCAAACTTAACATACATTTCTCGGTTATGGGTTAGGTAATTGTGTTCTAATGATTTATATAAAGAAAACGGAGGTTAAGAGGAACAAAATACAAATGTGTGCAGTATATAATAATAATAATAATAATAATAATAATAATAATAATAATAATAATAATAATAATAATAATGAGTGGAGAGGGATCGCTAATACTCTTTGAGTGAAGAGATCAACTGCATGGTGTAATGGTAAGCGTATAGGAATGTTATACCCAAGCTAGCGAGTTCAAAACCGATCGAAGCCGTGGATTTTTGAGGGCGAAAAAATTGTACGCCTTCCTTCGGAGGGGAAGTAAATTGAATTGAATTGAATTAATGCCTTATTTTACGTGGCGAGACTCAGGCCATTAGGCCTGCTCTTCCGTCTGACCACGTAAATTTCGCTACGCTCCTTTCACCAACTAGCAGAGAAAGGAGGTATTTCTTGGGCGAGAAACAGGCGATTTGAATTTAGCTCAGAGGCGTCATTTAGGCTTGAGGATCTTTTACATGCAAGTAAATCTACTAACATGGGACAGCCGGCTTTACTTCCCCTCCGAAGGAAGGCGTACGAAGGATTTTTTCGCCCTGAAAAATCCACGGCTTCGATCGCGTTTGAACCCGCCAACTTGGGTACAACAGTCCGAAACGCTAACCGTTACACCATCGCCGCCGCCGTAAAGTCCGCTGTCCCATGTTAGTAGATTTACTTGCATGTAAAAGATCCTCAAGACTAAATGACGCCTTTGAACTAAATTCAAATCGCCTGTTTCTCGTCCAAGAAATTCCCCCTTTCTCCGCTAGTTGGTGAAAGGAGCGTAGCGAAATTTGCGTGGTCAGACGGAAGAGCGGGCCTGATGGCCCTAGTTTCGCCACGTAAAATAAGGCATTAATTCAATAATTCTTACGAAAAGTTACGAAAAATTCAATTCTAAATTGCCTATCAGTTCCAACTTTGTACTTTTATATGCGCACGTTGTCCTCATATTTTGCCATGATATCCCCTAATTTCGTCCCTAATCTTTGGACCATCCGGAGCCCCGGAATCTGTTCTTGATGCTGAAGTTAGTCCATTTCCTGTGCGTTACAGTTCTATTCGCGTAACTAGGCAGTTTACTGAGATTATATCAGGATATTTACTTAGAAAACGGCTCACGCTATCTTCAAAAATTACATTTTACGAAGGTTGGTCCTCTGTGACGGCAATTAAAACTAGAAGTTTCAAACCGGAAGAGTGTTTGCCGGCGGACTCAGTTTGTTGAAAAGAGAACTGTAACACTCACACGAAAGATTACACAGGGATACTAAGATTTCCCAGTGTGCTTCATTAACCTGTTGGTGGATTCCAATTTCTTGTAAATACCAGCCCTTCCTTAATTTCAATGCTTTTCCAGAGCCCGCATTATCTTGATGTTACATATTACGACTAACTCACAAGTTCTCCCTTCAAGATACAATGTATTACATAAACAAGTAAAGAAACACTAAAAATGTAACGAATGAATGAAATTTCGAAAAAATACTTCAATTTTAAAACATATTCTTTAGATCTCCAACAATGGACAACTGACGCAGAATGTTCATTTTGCTTAAGAAATAAAACTTTCTTCAACTGGATGATGTTGCACAACTTTCGGACTACATCAAGACGAATTGGAAGTTTCCTTATTGTTTTGGCCCACATCCATATTATCACACTTTTTTAAAGCAAAGTGAATAAGCCTTAAAATGTATTTGATTTATCATTCAAATGGCACTAATTAATTACTGGTTATTACAAATATAATGATTAGGAACTGTCAAAAAAATAATCAGGCATTTAACGAGATAACATAATTTAAGTTTACGCACGTTACGAAAACATCATATACAATGCCGCAAATAATAATAATAATTCAAATAACGCTTTGTAACAGAAATTATCCACAAGAGTCCCTTCAACATTTGTGTGATTGTGAAAGGGGTAATAACTACATTCACAGCGGCAAATTTATCATTTCCGTGGCTCTAAGCTAAAATATTTTCGAGGCCTTCCTTTTTACTGTCAACATAAACATATTTGGGGTCAATGGAATAAAAGAGTTGGAAATTTCTAGTCAATAATATAACAATGTGTAAAATTAGCATTAGCATCATTTATAAGAACAAAACTGACTAAAAATGCCGTTTAAGCGACTTTTTGGTCACAAAATCAGAAATAGTGTCCGTGAAATCCGCGAATAGTATCCACTCGGATTTTGTTACGCACTCGACAAGTTCAAAACGTAATACGCCTACATGAGAATGAAAATACAATTCTTAGAATAAATCTGTTTTAACCATATCGTGTAAAGTTTTTCTTTACGGGAACTAATAATAAATTTGTTCCCGACTGTTTGACGCAACTACTTGGGTATTCAATGTTTCTAGGCGAGTCAACTGTGCTATCAGACCCGAAAGAGAAGTGCATGTAATATCGCAGGAGGTGATCGTGATGCAACGTGAGCTTCGGCGCCGATCTACAAGTGCACTTGCGGGATTCCCCAAGTCTCTTCCGCACCGCGCCAGACGAAAGCTCGGCGCTCGTCGACGCTGCCAGATCGTGTGTGGTAGAGTAGTGCATGCATGTGTAAGTGCACTTGTAAATATGTGAAAGAGGGAGGGATAACATGAATGAGGAATGAAAAATACTGCGCGGTCCATGGCCCGGTTGTTCAGGTATTGCTTCGACATTCGCGTAGTGTAGTGCTGTCCAACTTGCAAGGCCTCAAAGGCCACAACTAAAACCTTATATGGTTGCAAGCCATATTTTCATTAATCGTGCGATCCTCACTCGACAGGGCGCGAGCGCTAGGTGCAATATTCTCGCGCGTCATGGATGCTTTCACTTTTGTCTAATAATACTTCACGCGCCACAGTAAATGGCACCGTGGGCCGCCAATTGGACAGCCCTGCCTGGCATAGTGTGGGTCTAAGAAAACACAGAAAACTAGCTATCAAAGCATCCAAAGGATATAAATTTCCTTCAGACACTGGCTGAATTTGAACGAGCTATGTAACAAATGTCGAATCTGCTATTGTTCGGGTTCAACTTCTAGAGAAGCTTCTGGACAGACAAACTGCAGTGACAACGGCAATACCGCCACTGGGCTATTGGAGTACAATAATAATAATAATAATAATAATAATAATAATAATAATCGTTCAAATAAGTAATACCATCGTTCAAAACTTTACTGAGAGAAACAGCTTTGAATTTATAAGAAACGAAATATCGACGAAGCCTGCCGGAATGAAGAAGAATATTAGTCATGTGAACCCTCTCGAGATGGGAGTTCAAGTCCGTAGAAGAGGCAACTTTAGCTCTCAACTGCGCATTAATGTCCACAGACTACCTCTAGTGCAAATCTGAACGCCAAGAGCTGCAGCAGTTAAAAGGAAAGTTCCAAATATTTAACCACTGAAGTAATATAATTAACACAGTAGGAAGACAACATTTGAAACCATACAACGTAGAAACATATTCTAAACTAATAGAAAAAGGAATCAGAAGTTCAGTTCAAGCTGAAATACAACAAACTCGAATTCCTTAAGTACTGAAGTTTCAATCAAGCAACAGCTCTTAGATGCAATCAAGCAATAGTTTGTAATGATTGTATTGTCAATAAATGAAAAGATTTAATGTCGGATATAGTTCAGTATTAAAGTTAACAGATAAAATGGGACTCAAAAAATATTCAAACATTTCTAGCGACTTTTTGCAAATTTTAAAAATGAAACATGTAAATAACTAAATGCAATTACGTTCCCCATTTCCTCAGAGCATATTGGTTTTCAAGAACGAGGTACATGTTCATTAAAATGTAAGTAAATCTAGTGGGAAAACCTCAGGACTACTAACATGGAACAGCAGGCACGTGCGGTGACATGTGACAGACGCTGAGGTCTCTGTATGCAACGCGTTACGGATCGCGCTCACTGCACATATCTCAACTGCCTCTCGCTCACCACGGCCGATTCCGACCCAACTTTTTCACAAACTTGAATCCACGCATATTATCTCGCACGAACAGTAGCCGGGTCAGCGAGGTCCAGCTTAATTCAACACATGGCAACAAAACGCGATGCCTCGCGAGTCGAAGCACACGTTTAGCCCAGATGAGAGCAACAGATAGGCGAGACGCAGCACGTGACCGTAAATTCCGTCGGGAGACGGGCGATGGAAAATAGAATCCAAGCCACACGTTCAACCCAGAATGCTCAGATGGGAGCATTCGATAACTTCCGGAACCGCACGAGCTGCTTCGTTTTGACATACTAACGGGAGTTCGAAGGACTGGGTAGTACATCCACTGCATACAGAAAACGCTGAGAACCCCCAAAATAATAATTAATGCTAATTAAAATATATTGCCCTCAGGGCAATAGGTATAGATCTCAGGTGATGAAAGACGGCAATTTCATATGCTCTGTAACTTAGGTCTTATGAAACGTCAAGTTTTTCAGTGAGAAATACGAAATTATGAAAAGTGCTAGTCCTGAAGAAATTGTGAACAGATCACTATTGTGAATTACAATTAAAAGTGGAAGTATGTCCGTGTTCATAATTAATAAAATATTAACATTAATCTCCAATTAATTAGTCCATAGCGTTTGTTCTGAAAATGGTACTTCGAATGTTCATGACGTTCAATACTACGTAAACTTACAGTAACCAGGGGTACTACAATATGATACAACACACGTATCCTTTCTTGCATTATTTGTAACATTTACGAATTATTATTATACTACTCGAACCCACAAAAGAGTATCCAAACCGCAAAAATATTCGACCACTCAATGTTTCGAACTCGGGTATCTGGGTTTATCACGCAGTTAGCATAACTACTATTACAATCTTCTGCGACGGCATTGCAGCCTTACCGAGACTATAAAAAAGTTAAAGAATTGCAATCCACAAAAACGTGGATTACGATTCACAAAAACGAGTATTCTGACTACACGTGTTGGAGGAGGTAAAGAACTACATAAGGAAGTTTTTCCTATCACATTTTTTTTTCAGCATTTCAAAACTTTTTCTATACTACGCAAGAAGTGTTCGTGAATGTAAAAATTATAATAGTCTTGAATACTTCGTGGGGGAAGGGGGTGAAACTCCATCAAGGGTAGCCCTAAATTATGTATAAAAATGAGCTATGTACTTGCTATACATTCACAATTTCTACACAGCCACTGAGTACCTAGGGTGTATGCGTAATAAAGTTTTGGATACTTAGAGTGAATGTATTTTAAAATATTGCATTTTAAAGTTTTGTCAGTTCTCTCGAAAATGAACAAGATGGGAATAAGCGAATCTGACGAATGACACGTCATGAGCCGGGATTCAGCACGTGGCTGGGAATGTGATCCAACTCTTGTGCAATGTTCTACAGCTCTCGTGTTCGTGGGAAACCACACGCCTCTCTCAACGTGAATCCCTTCGACACTTAACGGACCAGAACGGAGATAGTTGTGACCCAGGTCAAACAACAACGCACAATAGTGGTAGAACAAGCCGCTAATCACGTATCATAGTTTTCGAATCAAGGGACAGCAGCTTTTAGGATTCTGTGAACTTGTTATACGGATTGAATGATTCATAGAAATTCTTAGTTCGAAATCTAGTCATAATGATTAACAATAATTAGCATTCTATTTAGCACACGTACTTTCAACAAGTTTTGAACACATTTCCAAAACATTTCGTATGCTCCAACCACGAAAAATACGCGATGTTACTTTTGTTTGTCAGATTCTGAGTGTGATCATGAATATTGTTTTATCAACAACGTAAAAGCACTCGTATGGATTTATAGGAAGATAGCTCAATTTGTATTTTTTAATGTGGTCAGAATTTGTCTTTGCAGAAGCGTTAAATGATATGCAAATTTTCATATCCTGATTTCCTAAATTAAAAATATGTGAACAAGAGGAAGAAGGGAGAGCGAAAAAGAAATTTTGGGATATTTATTTAAAATGTGATTTGACTGTAGGTATTTGAAGTTAATTATTTATTTGAATGTTGATTATCATGTCGATCTTGAACAGTAATGAAATACCAGTAACTACTGGTGCAACAAAATGGGCCAACTTTCTCACAGAGTCAGCTCTCCTTTCTTTTGTGTCGGAGGCTGCCTTTTAGGTTTGGTTTTGTGTTTCTCCTTTCCCAATCTATGGCGACCTAGGACCGTACCAGGTCCTGCGGTGGTAAATACCGTTTCAAGGGCCAATTCCGAGTGAAGAGCTCCCTCCTGCTCCCCAAATAACGTCTAATGAGCCCCTAGATCCATTTTATACATGCCCAAGCTGGTTGTTGTTGTTGTTGTTGTTGTTGTTGTTGTAGATAGCCAATTACAGTCACAGACACATTTCACACATACGTTTTTCACACGAAGTTAGCCGTCAGGACTAGGAATGAGGTTTAGGAGTAGGATGTAGAAGGACTGGGAAGGTCCCACATTTCACTAACACAGCTGAAAATAATCATACATTACAAAACTAATGCTCATATCATTCACAGGAACTTTTCACAGAATTAATATTTGCCGATCGATCTGACCCGACACAAAGTCTTGCGAATTTGAAATAAATTTCTTAAATTTTTGGGGCTAGTTCCCACGAAGAAACGCATTATTATCTCCCACATTCTTCTTTATATTTCTTACTACTTTAGAATTAAATACGCATACAAATTTCCTATTTGCATTTGACCCTTGAATTTTAGAAAATGTTTGCAAACTTTTCAAATTTCCTTGACCTTCCTCAAACAACTCCATTATTGAATATAAATATTTTTCTGAATAAAATTTGTTCTTCAAAACCAGATCTTTAATAAATGTCATGAACGTGTTTTTAAAATTATGAGCCGTTTTCGCTTAGTATTGAAAGAAATAGAGGCAACATACAAAAATACAAAAAACATTTTTTTAAATTAGCTGCAATTTTTTTCTTTAATCTTCGTGTATCGCAATACAAGATCGCAATACCCTCAATCAAAGGCAATTTGTTCGACTTTTTTCAACCTAATTTCCAAAATTCCACATATGTATTTTTTAAATATCTTTAGAAACGTTAATATTTACAATGCAGGTGTGTATTATACAAGTATTTTAATATTTTTGTGAACACAAATGTGTTTAAAAGAACGCTTGTGCATTTTCTTGAAACCTCAAAAGGTTTCGAGTTTAAAGAGATTAAAATCGCGTATTTTTAGAAACACTTAAACGACACTTTTTCACCAACAGCCAAAAATCCCTCCCCCTCAAAAAAAGTATTTTCAATACTTCCTATTTTCCTAATGTTTCTTCTTCCTCTTGAATGAAAGTAAGGTCCAGTGTCCAGTAATAATGGAATTGTCCTCTTATATTCACCCAATGAAGATCTCTGCTGCCTTATCGTGTCCCAACGAAGTCCAGAAGTACAAATTCAATATACTGCTTCGTGAATAATGTATTACAAAAAGAAACGAGTTTCAAATTTGATGTAGATCAAATACGTCAGAGAACAGAATAGTAATCTGGATAATCTATGCAATCCAACGCCACAAAGACTACATAAGGGATTCGGAGTTGTGAAGGAATGAAGCACGATGGGAACGAACTGTGGCCGGTGTACTATCCGTGGTGAAAGGAATTATTTCACTTTCATGTACGGAAACTCCCTGTTGGAACCATAAGTTTCATTTCATTTCTAAACAATTCATTTTCATTAACACATACAGAACATGTATTGTATTGCTTTACTAACATAAACATCCCCATGACTTTCGATTTACAATAATAATAGGAGATGCAATGTTGGAATCAGTCTCATACTTTAGAGATTTGGGTGTTATTTTTGATCAAAAAATGAGTTTTCATCTACATATTGACGATATTATTAATAAATCAAATCAGATGTTAGGATTTGTGAGACGTATTGCATCTGAATTTACTAATGTGCAAACCATCAAAACTTTATATTTAACTCTAGTAAGACAGATATTATTATATGGTTCACAAATATAGTCTCCCTTTTACCAGAACCATATCTCTAGTCTTGAAACTGTTCAGCACAATTTTTTTATTTTTGCTGCCTTCAAGCTTGATATTCCATCTCCTGGATTTAGTCACAATTATTTCCAAGTCGCAACTAGATTGAATATTAGCTCATTACGCTCCCATAGGGATTACTTCGATGTACTTTTTCTGTATAATTTGATAAATCATGATATAGACTCTTCAGAATTACATTGTAAAATTCCTTGGGCTAATCCAGTGCGTGATCTGCGTTCTACAAACAGCATGTTATTTAATATTCCTTTTGCGAGATCAACCTTGTACTATTATGCGCTATTATGGAAAATGTGTAGAAGTGCCAACTGTAACCGCATTAACTTATTTTGTTCACCTTATCAATTTAAAAAAAAACTTATAAAAACCTGTTACTAAATGATTTTCAATAATACTGTAATGTAAATGATAATGTAAATGATATTTAATAATTGGGCGATTGCCTGTAATTATATGTATATAAATAAATAAATTCAGAACATAACAAACTTTCTAGCATTGTTATGTAATGTACAATTTAAAAAAATTCCAAGTCATTTTTAAGCGTCCTTTGGTCTATCAGAGGAAGAAATAAAGAAAAACACCAGTGATTTTACAGATTCTTTTAAATTGCCTATATTTCACAGTATTTATGTGAAAATTATGTACTCATACTTTCGAGACATTGTATATGACCTTTCTGTCCTGGAAATTGCCTTCGATCTGCCTTCGAAGAACAGAGTTCATTGAAGTAAAAAATCTTTATCTTCATTATTGTAGTTGTAGGAAGATTCCGAAAATAGTGAACTTTTGCAACTTTTTCAATGTCAAGGCCCCACAGTACATGTTTTTCTGACAAAAAATAGTTATTTTTCGCTGCAGCACTGTAGGACTTTCTCTTTACTAAACAAGCACGTAGTTTTAATCGTCAAAGTACTTAGTAAGTGAAAAAGTAAATAATGGAATTAAAATAAAACTATCGGGTAGGATAAGAAGCTGATGATCAAGACATACAGTAAATAATACAGAATAACTGAAAAAAACTGGGAAACGTAACAATACTACTTATCCACCACAAAGTTGTCATAAAATATGAAGGACTTGACAAAACATTATTTCTGTACGTAGTTACGTCAATAATTTCCAAATGTCTTGCAGGGACTAGAGAAACACATGAAGCACATTAGCATAGTGTTTCTGACAGGTCATGCTAATGCAAAATCAATAAAATATATCGAAGCATTGCGCAAATAAAAACCGACAAGGTACCATTTTTAGCGTTAACCCGAGTTAGATTGTCACAAAACACCGCAAACACTGTAACCAGTCGTGAAATTAAGTTTGTACTCCGACACCGATAATAATTACATGCTAATACTACAAACTACCGCATTATTACCAAAGGCGGATAGTAAACGTAATGTAGTAAGATTAATGTTAAACTTTCACATCTGTAGGGTTGATTGTCAAAAGGTGCCGTGACTGAAAACATTTGGGGCAAGGATTTCTTCCATGATGAATGGTTTGTGAAGTAAATTTTGCAAAGTCGACCTCATTCAATTTTCCTCTAAGAGAAGGAAAAGTACGTGATGAATAAATACATCGAACGTTGACCTGGGCACTTCCATATTTATCTCTCAGAACCAAGTTATTCCCCCTTCTACGGATCCACCGTTAGGCCCGCAAAACAGATCATGCTAGCGCATTTTGAAATGAATAAAATGCAATGTATAAATGTCACTGAAACAGGGATAATACCGATCAATATCAAACAACTGATTACGCCATATTGGTATTCCCCCATATTGGTTTCTTCTCCCAAGATGTTATATTATTGATATCTCTTGGAAGATATAAAACTTCTTTTAGATAATTTTGTTCATATTTTGAAGTTACGAGTGTGATTTCTTGATATCATGTAGATATTATTAGCCCTTGCTTGTGAATAGACACAATGATATTCGAAGTTCCAAAATAATGGATGATCGACAATTTTCTTATTTTGTATGTACCCATAAAATTCCACCTTTTCAATTCAAAACCAACGTTCGGCAATAAATATGTTTAAATCTTATGTAGATATAGCTACGAATATGCTTGATACTCTTTTTGAGGTCGTTAAGAGTTCCCCCCCCCCCATTCTCTCTGTCTCTGTCTCTGCCTTCCCCCCCCTCTCTCTCTCTCTCTCTCTCTCTCTCTCTCACACATACACACACATACACACACACACACTTATTTACACCACACGTTTATCCTCTTCACACAGAATTCCAAGCGTTGTTGATTCCTTTTGTATTAAATTTATTAGCTTAGTTTTAAAGTGTTAAGAGAATCATGTTCATAAAAAAATACACTTAACAGAAACACTTCACAAAGAAAATTGAAACACAAATTATTATTTCAAGACTTCAAGGATATTTTCTTGTCATGAAGCCATATTGTTTAATAAGTTACTTCATCGCGTCATTGGTTGCAATGTTGCATCACAATTTACGGCGAGGAAAACTTTAAATCCATGCATATCTGCATGGCTAATAGCACCCCAAATTACCGCTTTGCACTGTCATTTTCTCGAAGTAAATAGTTACATTATTCCATAAAAATCCTGCTTTCTCAAAGCAAATGTTTGTATTTGATTTTTATCGTACACATCATTAATTCTAATGAAGAAAGCATTTTATTGTCAAATATTTGAATCAATAGTCAAAAACCGCTTTTAAACAATAGGCTTCACAAATTTCAGATCCCCTGACCTGACTTCCAACCAAACACACCAACCCACAACCAACTCACAACCAAAGCGCTGTGTAGATGGTCCACGTTAACTAAAACTTTTTTTCTGAATATTTCCCCGACGTCGTGCTTATCTGCGCTCTTAGATGTTGCCTCACCGAGAACCACCAGGGCCGCCGACAGTAGCTCCATCTTACGCTGCAGGTCAATCGGTCGCAGCAGCGGTCGCACCGCTATCAGCCCGCAGCCGACGCGCACTTGACACTTCTTTCGCCGGTCTCGCACCACTTCCAAGAGACACACCCGCGGCAATGCACCCGCCACGTGCACTTGGCTCCCGCGTACGCAGCACCCGCGCACAAGCACCGCGCGCAGTCAGCGGTCAGCGGTCATGCCGGCGCCGACGGCCGGGGAGATGGCGTGCCAACCGCCCGGCGCCAAGGGTACCAACCCTGCAACCCCCTGCAGCCGCGCGACGCGATGCGACGCTGGGTCCACGCCCAGGGCTACCACTCCGCGCGCCCTGCCCCTCGCGCGCGCCGGCCTTGGCGCGCCTGCGCGTCCGGCCGAGCAGTGGGCGTCCGCGCGGACGACGAGGCCCAGCGACAGGACTACGCCACTTTACTTTAATACCTGTATTTCTTTATTCATCTTGTTGGCCGTAACTAGGAATCTAATAACAATATTCACATCATGAATAATGAATAATGATCTTGACGTACAATAATTCTGGTGAAATTTTCTTCTGATATTAGTTCAAAGAGCGGCCAAGTATCAGGAGCCGAGTCGAAAGCTGCAAGTTCGAGTCCCCAGAAGTAACGGGTGATTGTAGCTTAGTTGATTTTTTACACAACCCCACATCCCATTCCATTGTCATCCACTCATCTATGATCAATTTGCATTTCATTCGATCACCCTATAACCTTTCACACAGCCGAAGGCAAAGGTAAATCACCACTGCGATAATCTACCCAATAATGCGAGAGGGACTTCAAGTCTCCCCTGTCGCCTTCGCTGCCAATGCGCGCGCTACTCATCGTACACGCAATCAATGCCTATTTTCGCCAAATAGAATGAACTCTACGAAGAAAACTAGCTATGTACAATCGTACATACATTATTGTATTATTTCTAGAAGAAAAGTAACATCGCAACTTATATCCCACGAATTATTCAGCGATCTCCTGAAGACGTCTCTTCACCAAATAAAGCGCGAGAGAATCGAAAAACAACAAAAAATCTAAACATGTTCATTTTTTTTTAATTCAAAATTTTTAATGAAAGTCGCACTTCTGGCATTGTATTAAGTTCAAACAGTTCACAGAAACGTATTAGGGTTTGAACTCTAGCACCTACATTCCCGAATGGAAATTCTTACTCTTACGTCAGGGTTTATATGTTTGAATAGCTGTAATGAGTTCTTAATGTTGCTGAAATTTTATCACCTGAGACGCAAAATTGTCACATTACAATTCACAATTACGCTGAAACGACTAATATTTTGGAAAGCGTGTACATAAAATGATTTAAATATCTAATATTGAAGAAGATATTGCATTGAAAAAAAGCTCTGCATCTATCTTTAAAATATTGGATGGGTCGAATATTAACCTTTCTTAATGCGTGTATTTGTTAGTGTCTTGAAAGCAAAATCTCAAGGAGAGGAGAAAATGATCCAATGACTGCCGGAAACATTCACTCAATGTAAAGAGAATGTAAAAAGAACGTCTAATTTTTGTTAAAAATCAATTGCAGCGCTACAGTTTTCACAATTTCTAAACTGCTACATCATTCTCTGTTGACAGAGAAAACGTTCTCACTGAAGCCTCTTCCGTACAATCCAGCAATTTATATGGCAGCATTCTAGACACATTTTATTTAACGTGTATTTTTCGTATATTACAACACCCTGCTATTACAAATTTCAATTTTCTCATTACAACGACTGAAATTACCAACTATATCTAATACTCTGGCTGGCTTCCATTCAAGTTAAACAATTGATGAAAATTTGAAATTTCACATCACTCATGCCCAGGAAAAATCACACGTCAAACGCCAAGGGAGCAACCTCATATAAACTCAAATCTCAGTCAACGTATACAAAACATACTTAAACAAACTTTACAAACAATAACACTTATATAAACACGATCCCCACTCTATATTAGCTTCCCAAATTGGGCGCATTGCATTGAAAATTGCTTCACCATCCAACCTCCGTCAATTTCAAACAGCAAAACTCAATTCCTCAGAACAATAGCCAAAGTGCCCTAAGCTCTAGATGGCAATTGACAAATCCACAGGGACATTGGCATCCTGACAATAGACTCATTTATCTATCAACCAAATTGTATCTTTATTCGCATTGTATTACCCTCTCTCAGATCTATAATCTGTTTCATTAGGAAGAATTTTCTTATTTTCCTCGCGGATCCACAAAACATTTCCGAGACTATGTATCAGATGTCACGTGTGGACTTTATCCCAAAAGCGTCACCTTCCTTACTCGTATATGAGTAAGTCATTTTTTATTATCCATCTTCTAAAAAACTACATTTTACTTCCACAAAGGGCACTTTCGCAGGTCCTCATTTGTGCTGCAATATTGCACCGTAAAGCTTAGTAATAAACCAAAACGAAAACATGTACAGACAGAAAAAAGAACCATAGAAATAAAAACGAATATATGAGAAATTGTTGAAATTCTATTAATGACAAAATAAATGACAATCAACCTCAATTAAAGTTGATATGTAATGCTTATCTTTGCCGAAAAAATATAATTGTACCTCTAATTCTGAACACATTTAAAAGACGTAGAGAAAGGTTTCCAATTTCTGATTCTCTTAACTTTTGCTCTATCTGTTGCGTTACCCTAATCAATTTTTCAACCAAATCACTCTACGCCATCGTTTCGAAAACATACATTGGGTCGTGTTGCTTGTTAATATTAATGTGTTCAACTGTCTTTTCAACCAGAGCTTTGTACGGTAAATAAATGTTAATTTATTATAACTGCTGCCTCAGGCGAGGCTAAAGAATGGGTGAGCTCAGCGAAGATAGCGGTTTGGACGTAGGACAAAGCGGTGTTTTTATTATATGAGCATGATGTGATATATTCCGGCAAAATATTGCCTTGGTTGGTGCTTAATAGATTTGAATCTCTTCGAGGCTCTTGGGGATCCAACCCTCCCGACAGCCAATGATGCTTATTAAAAAATACAGTTTTGCTAACTTTATTAAATAACGAAAATAATTCAATATATCAATTATTAACGTAATAAGTATTAACTAAATACCAACAAATAAAAATACATTCTACACTCAACATAAATAAACAAATATTTATAAGGAGATATCAAGTCAGCTGAGCACTAAATGTCGCGCCTCCTCCTCACCTCCGGAGAGGAGGAGGATGCGCTTCTGGAAATCTGTATTAGGTATTCGATGTATCTTGTATCTGCTCCTGAAATAAGAATGAAGGAAACCGTTCTTGCTCCGCTCTATGGAAATGCTATGCAAAGGATTCGCAGTTACTTCCGGCCTGAGAAAGAGGGTGAATGGACAAGTAATGACCTTCTTAATTTCAGTCACGCTTAGGCCCAGGGCGAGTGACCTGTACCATCTGTTCAGCTTGCATTCTTCTCTTGGTTCAAAAAACAGAAATGCGAACTAACTAAAACCGCAGAGACCCAATAGTGGCTTCTGTAAAGGGGGCGATTCCTAGTGGAGTGGTTAGACCGCTCACTTGTATATCTGAGAACCGGGGTTCAAATTCACGTCGACCCGTTATTTGTGATCGTCAAAGGAGGCACGTGGCGGGTTTTCATTGGATTGTCTAATTTCCATTGCCTCACTTTCCACACTTTCTCCATCAGTATTCAAATCTCCTCATCACCCATTCATCCCAAACATTTATCTCAGTTGTGGCCCTAAAGATTACGGACTCATGACATGAATGTTCGTGGAATCTTGTGCTAATGAGACCTCCCCTTCCGTAACGTCGGACAAGTCATCATCGCTCACACGTATGAGTTACTTCTAACTAAGAAGTTATTGCAGGAATAGGATTCTCAAAATATGAGAACACTAGTGACCTCCAACCGCAAATGCTGCAGAAAAAACAAACAAAATGTTTTTCCATTTAGTTGTGTGCATACTGCTTAAGAACAACAAATAAAATACTCGCATATAACAATGAAATAAATTAAATATTTTAACGAAAAAGGTCTTCACGAAGACTACAGCAACACAATATAGTGTATATACCATAAAACAGTTCTTTACAGATCAAGAATATAAAAAAAGTTGCTGTTTCACAGCGTAACACATAAACAACGAACATTTAATGGCGGTTCCTTGGAGCCTTTCAGACGCATGCTGTCAGCTCTGTCTTAAGCAGTAACGCACTGAATGTGAGAATTCAGCCGGTAAGCGCAGTATAAAAATAGACGAATAACACAATTATATATTTGAATTTTTCAGTGGAAATCGACACAGATTCATTGTTTTGGACCTTTCCTGAGGTCGTGGGTATTCAATGAAACCAAAGACACTTCTCAAAAGACCGGAGACCAGATTTTTTCTTTTTTCAATTTCTGCACGAATAGGAAATTAGATATGAGAAAATGAATCCCTAGACCTGAGACAATGACCAACAGACTGTCGGTTTGCGGACAAACCAGTAAAATGAATTATCGCAGACCCCAAAATACACACGATTAATAATTTTTTGTAAACGAACATTTTTTCTGTTGCAAGAAATCGTTCGTACGTGAAAAAGCACATTTTACGTCACACGGCATTTAGGCACGACTTGTACCCTGCGCCCGTCGTCCCACCTGTCGTTGTCAGTGCTCGTCCTCACCAACTGTCCTCCGGCTGTTCTTACTGCATCTTCCTCACTGTCGTCCTCGCTGCGTTGGCTCATTGCCCGCCCTAACCGCCTGTCCTAAATGTCCGTCCTCCCTGGGAGAGGTCATAATATCATCTTATGAGATGCGCCAATTGCAAACTGCTTTTGAAATTTGTTTCCAAGATTAATTTTGTTTCTTTTAAAAACTTATAATGCTGTTAAACAAAAAAACTAGTAAAAAGTATACAACTTGTTCATAATGTTCATAGAAAGAAAGAAAGAAAGAAAGAAAGAAAGAAAGAAAAGAAGAAAGAAAGAAAGAAAGAAAAGAAGAAAGAAAGAAAGAAAGAAAGAAAGAAAGAAAGAAAGAAAGAAAGAAAGAAAGAAAGAAAGAAAGAAAGAAAGAAAGAAAGAAAGAAAGAAAGGAAGGAAGGAAGAAAGAAAGAAAGAAAGAAAGAAAAGGAAGGAAGGAAGGAAGAAAGAAAGAAAGAAAGAAAGAAAGAAAGAAAGAAAAGAAGAAAGAAAGAAAGAAAGAAAGAAAGGAAGGAAGGAAGAAAGAAAGAAAGAAAGAAAGAAAGAAAGAAAGAAAGAAAGAAAAGGAAGGAAGGAAGAAAGAAAGAAAGAAAGAAAGAAAGAAAGAAAGAAAGAAAGAAAGAAAGAAAGAAAGAAAGAAAGAAAGAAAGAAAGAAAAAAATTTGTGAGAAAATTTCTCACACGTTTCTGGAGAACTCTTCAGCGAGAATATATTGTGTCAATTTAATTGAATTCAAGAATATACTACAGATCAGTTTCGAATATTTTCTTTGTAATTTAAGGTTCAGTCAATGAATCGATGCATTGATGAAAAAATATTTTTAATTATTAAAAACATTGATATATCATGACATTATTTTAAATATTATTTATTTAAATTGTTATTATTTTAATGTTTTTATGTAAGACTGAATAAAATAAATGATTTGAGTAAATTATGAAAAACAACAACAAATGAAACAATACGAGCGCATCATTACGCTAAACTAACACCCCCTCCCCCATGGAATGCAATGCTGTCTCAAATCGCTACCTCCCTTTAGCGTTACGTAATTTATGGACGATCCCCTATCTACAAATCGAAAGATATTCCGTGAGGGTATCACGTTCCACACCCGCAGTCCTCTTACCACATCACGAAAAAAGGGTAAAGTCCATTCGAACTTCACTCTGGTAGTTTCACATATTTGTACGATTGAATTATCATTAATTCATCTTTGATTATTGTTTTTAAATCGCAGAACACCTAAAACGATAATTTTGTTGACGTTTCTCTTCCCACCTCCTGGTTTCCCCCTTTTCCCCTTGATCTTGTTCGGTCTCCCACTGTGCCATTTCGCGTCGCCACGTGTCGGCAGGTCTGCGTGAGCGTCATACACAAAAAGCATCCGACTGCGTCGAGCGACGGCGGCCGCCTGCTGCTTGTGGCCAGTCCGAAAACAACCCGGGCTGGACGCAAACCCGGCCCCGTCGGCCCTGGGAAGGCGCCGGGCGGGACCGGGTAGGGTCGGGCGGCCTCCGCGCCTGCGAAGGTCGCTGCTTCGCGCCCACCGACAGGTCGTCTGACGCCACACGACGCACGCAGCTTCTGTAACGAGCATGTACTGACCGTACCTTGGGTTAATAGTTTGTTGCCATGCGATTTGCTTGGGAACAAAAATGGATTACTTGTTTATTTCTTGTCGACCGGGGTAGTCGAGATCGCTAATGCGAGTAAGCTCGGTTCGCAGGGATCAGCTCTGGATGTTTGCTTGCCTAGCCGCGGCTCTCCCAACGGTATTCCTGGCCACCTTGGGTGGCACATACGCTTGGAGCATTTGCACTCAACTGTGTTATACATCTGGGTCGTGGTTCTTATTCCGTGAAATGCATGGAACTTGTGTGTTGTGACATAGTGAGGCAGACCCAACCAATGGGGAGGGCTCTTGCGCATCGTATCTGACTTCATACAAAGAGCTTCAGATATCAGTTTGCGTCAAAATATTACCGATATATATATATATATATATATATATATATATATATATATATATATATATATATATATATTTAAAATCCTTGCTACTATTTTGATGCCAAATATCACCTCGTTTCAAGACATTGAAACAGATTTATGAGGCATTTCTTTTAAATATTCCGTCTTGTGCACTTTCATCGTTTTATTTTTGGTTGGTTAACGTTGAAAATTGTCATTTTGAACCACGTTCAAAATGTTTCTCAACACTTCTTGCTCTCCATGCAACATGGTGTCCATGGTGTCCACATCAAAGTGCCCGTCCTGTGGTCACGTGGATCGATACACAAACTGGTGCTGCGCAGAACAAGCAAAAATCGGCGCGCTGGAGCAACTCACCCATGTATTTTCTACGTGGTTCCAACCACCGTATATATTTAAACGCACTTACGTATTAATATATAAACCTACTTCCCATCCAGAACGGAAGAGATACCCTCAACCAAACCGTCTACCTTCCACAGAAATGAGCCCCAACCTTAAGGAATACTACCTAAAGGAATACTACCCACTGGAGACTGACCAAGATGGGCCTAAGGTCCTTCTCCGTCAACCAAGTAGGGGGAACCTAATACTCAAATGTAGAGAATAACACAGGAAAATGGATAGAAATGAAGGATTTGACAGGATGGGAAGGTAACTTGAAAACGGTGTAATGGCTAACGACGACCTCACCAAAATAAATAATTTGTTAGTCTTTATTTTACATCGTGTGGTTTCTGACGCCGATTACCAAACGTTTTACGCAGTGCGGCACGCGTGTTGATACCTTTATCTGGATAAACTGATTAGAAACAAATTATCTGGGCAAATTCATTACTCTGAAACAGAAAATAATAGCACAGAACTACTAATACTTGATTGTAAATGAATGTGAACCCAATCATTTACAGTTCAACATAAAGTTCAAGGAGCAGGAATTGAAAACAAGGTTTTTTTCAGTTGACAAAAATTATCTTAAATAATGTGAAAACCTGACGTACGATTGAACGGTGGGTAAATCTAAATTAGCCTCGTTGATACAGGAGTATATTCATGCTCGGATTGACTCTTAGGAGAGGTAAGCGAGAACTAGTTAAAAAACTACAGGTGCTACAACAGTACATACTTTCTTGAACTGTATGAAATAGAAACGTAATAATGAAATATTGTAAATTCTTCCATACTCAAAACACAGTTATAACTTGAAAAAGGCCAATTCAACGATTTCAAACAAAACGCCTGAGGTGAATACCTCAGTTGATTTCGATAGTCAGGAATAGTAGTCATTTTTAACTGTTACAAATGAAACAAACATAAATTAACTGTTATAGTATTCAGTACAGAAAAGTAAGAATAATTTCACAGAAACCAGCTTTGATTACATTGAAGTGAGCTTTCAATTCTTAAATACGTCCCGATCAGCGATCCACACTTCTTAAAATAAAGAAGAATTTTTGTTTGTTCTAAATTACATTTAATACCTTCCTTCAACCCATTTCCTTTCGTACGAATATTATCAACATCATGCAATCACGACCGACAACAATGTGACAAATTCGAAGAATTTTGAAACCACTGTCTTTGGGTTCTTGGGGTCTTGGGAACTGACAACGCGTCAAACGAAGCGCGCGAAATTCGATTTTCTAACAATTCCGATTTTTTTTGTTGGAATTTTTGATAATACAGAGGGTGCGCCGAAAATGAGACCATCACCACCATTTTTTAGAGTTTTTTGCTACATACGAGGGAAAATAATTAATGAAAAATTTGGAGCCGTTTCTAAGAAAATAATTGTTAAACATTTTAAAATTGCCTATGACACAAAATTACGCAAAAATACTCATATTTTCGAAAAATTGAACATTATTTTGTTTCAAGATTTGTTGCTGATAATACATTTCAATAAGAAAAAAATATATTCATTATTGTAGATCAACATGGAAAATATTTTGTATTTTTAAAATTATAGAAAAATCAAGGATTTCAACAAAAATGAGACGTGCGCCATTCTTTTAGGCATCTTTTACGCTAACTGACGTCAAAATTTAACCAAAAAATTTTGTACACACTTTTATAAAATTTTGAAAATGTTCCAAGGGTAATCCCTCAAAATTAAAACTATCTTTTAAGTTCACGGGGCCGGTACGCCAGCCAGATCGGTTGGGAAATATTAATATTGATGACAATCCTGCTTACGGTTTAGCTGCTAGCGTTGTGCACGTACAGACGGACGGACAGGCGGTCTGAAGGGCGAATAGGCGGACGGAGGGTCGGACGAGCGAACGGAGACGTTTTCCCGTCAATCAATTTTTTGGGGTCACGGACCCACAAAACGTGAATTCTGATTACACAATGTGTTAGGGGAAATAATTAACTATGTATAGGGACACGATTTATCAATATTTTCGTTACCAGGACCCTGCAATGAGAGTTTTTCTATCGAAAATTAGCCATATATTCCCGAGGTTTTACAATACTTTTTCTATACTGCGCAACAACTAGCGAGAAAGTAATACAATCTACAGAATGTGGATAAAGAAAAAGATTGTCCGTCGCTCTCACCTCTGCATTTCACATATTCTCCGGCATTTTCGAAGAAAATTTCTCAGCGTTCCTACACTGTTCCGGCCTCTTGCTGGGCAAGGGCAAGCGAACCGTGCTACAAGAAGGAAATCCTAATGGGTCCAGTTATAAACTCACATTCGGAAAATAAAGGGCTATGTTATATGAAGCACAACAGTCTCCAGCAACATAACGCTTTGAATATCGGCGCAACGCAGCCGGAAGACCTCGCCTTGGCTATAATATTCACATCACATCCCGATTTATCTTCTATATTTGTTGCTTAAAAGTGCCAGAGTCCTATTATATTACTGGGATAATTAAAATCATCGTAAATCTTTACCGAGACGTGACACACAAAAACGCATTTTAGGTTCGCATACTAGCATCTAACCCAACTGCTTCTGGGTAGAAATAAATTATTGATATTTCGTCTAAACATGCCAAACATCTAATTGAATTGAATTGAATTTGCCTTATTTTACGTGGCGAGACTCGGGCCATCAGGCCCGCTCTTCCGTCCGATCTAATGTTTGAACAGAACAGGAGCAGGAATAACCAAGATAACTTAAGAGTACGCGACCTGTCAGTCCAAATGAGAGACTTAAGACCTGCGCCAACGCACGCAAGGAGAGCGAGGGCGCGGACCTCAAAGGGCAGCGCGTGCCCGTGAACGGGTGGTGCGCGAGGAGGTGGGGCGAAATCGGCATGACACCTGCGAGCTGCGTCGCGACTTCATTAGACGCGTGCTACGCGGGCTTTTACGAGCCAGGGCACGCCCAACCCGCCCAAAATGACAAGCGAGCGGCTGCGAAAACGTGACCAATGCTAAAAAGAATGACCCTGTCTCCTTCGGGAGAGCGACCTTACACTCGTACGTAGTACGTGACAGGAGATACATAGACTAATGACGGAAGACCAAACTGCTTGATGAACCCTATATAGAGCCGTGTGGCAGCCTGAACCTAAACCAATTGTAGTGCATGGGTATCAGAGGCTTTGGTTAGGTAAGAAGCGACGAGGAGGAAAGCTGAGAGACTGAAAAAGGTATCAATACAAACGAACGAAATGTTTATAATCTTACACATGGGGGATAGATTTGATTTCAGACCCGTTAGAGAACTGAGACGGAAGTGGCATATTTACAAAGTATAATATTTTCAAGCAGCCAGACCTAATGTGGAGATACATGCCTCTGGGGGTCGAATGCAACTGCCTTAAGGGTTCAATAAAAAAACTGAGATAGTTTCAATACAAATTGTGGTAAGCAGTTCACCAGTGACTCCCCTAGCTACTAAGAAATTAATTCATTGTTACTTGTAGTTTAGGTCAAAATATACACGATTTTCAAAAGTATTTCAACCAAGTTAAAAAGATAATACATTTTATCTCATTCATACCGTCTGTGAATGCTTTGTTAATTCCAACAAATCACAGTCAGTGTGGAGTCATCCTTACATTTTATTACTTTCCCGTATACGTACGTTTATACAGACTATAGAGAAAGCTATGTATTACAGCGGAAAATCGATTTCGAGATTTCAACAGAAATACACGTTTTGGGGACCCCTAACCTGGGGATCGAAAAAGAGTTTGTTTTTTTCAAAACATCCGTCTGTCTGTCTGTCTGTCCGTTCGCCTGTGAACACTACTAGCGCTTAAACCATGCGTAGGATTTTTTTCGAACTGAAGAAACTTCTCCATCTTGCTCGAGTCTAAGGTTTGAGATTTTGAACAAAATTCTTTAACGTTTGGGTGTACTTCACATGAAGGCCCCCGGACATTTTCAAAATTCTCTCGAAAACGGCTTAAAATTTTTTCATGAAATTTCTTGTAAGAATAGAGTAAAATACACTGATAAAAGTGGCATAGGTCCAATTTTCAGGTTGAATTCTGAATTTTCGAAAATTTCAAAATTTCAATATTTGTCGGGCGTCTTTCTAGAACTATAAAATTGAAGATTTACCATTCAAATTAAATTTATTCTCCAAAGTGAGTTCTTTCATTAAGGTCACCTACATTGTTTTGAAAATTGTAGTAGTTTTCGCGCAATATTGCGAGCAATATGTGCAATTAAAAAAATACAAAAACAATACTTTCTCAAACACGGCACCAATTTTCTTCTTCTAACTTTTAGTAGTGATTGTGCTAATTTTACTCCGTAAGATGACATGAACGTCATATTGCTCTATTTTTTCAAAAATTACAAAAAATAATTTTTTTGACTTGTCTCTCACGTCGTTAATATTTATATTAGCGGAAATTTGCTCACATTATTGTATTTATGAGTACACCAGCTATAAACAATGTCAGACAAAGTTTGTCGAAAACTCAAACGTTTTCTGCGAAAACTGACGCAAAATTCCGCATTTTGAGAAACGCTCAAACGCCATTTTCTCATAAACGTCTCAAAATTTTTTCTTCAAAGTTTTTGAACGGGTAGTGCTAATTGCACTCTTTAATATGGGGAAAAGGTTTCGGTATTTTTTTTCAAAATTAGCAAATGTATTTTTTTAACGATATCTCACGCTGTTAATATGCACATTTCCAGCAATTTGTTAACTCTTGTATTTGTGAGTTAAAGTACTTCAAATGACCTCAAATTAAGTTTTTCGAAAACGGAAAAAAATTGTGTGGAAAAGACCTGCAAATTTCGAATTTACAGTAGCGGTTAAGCTCCATTTTCTTAAAAGCGGCTCCAAATTATTTTAAAAAATTACAATTTAGGACAAAGTTTTACTGCTTTTTAATATTCTTAAAATAATATTTTTGTTCTATTAGTAAACCGAAAAATTAAGAATACGTCAAAAAATATACTTTGGGCGGCGATAGATGGCAGCTGGTTAGAGGATGGGTCAAGTCCAAGAATGTAGCCGAGACTAAAGGAAATGGAAAACTACTAAGGGAAAGTCTGTGCCATTCTGTAGCACCAATAGTTGTTTTTTTTCATTTTGAATAAAGTTATTTTTGAACAATTGCTGACTAATTAATTTTCATTTTTGTTGCGTAAATGTAAAAACGTCTTATGTTTGTGCTTCAGTTTTCACCACAGTTGATTTTGATTCTAAATGTAGCAAGCAATAATGTCATTTGTCCTTCACTTGACGATAATTTTTGAAAAAGGGATCGGCAACGCAAAAAATAGGGAAATTTTTTAAAAAATGCTGTTCATTCTGAGTTGTTATTTTCGAATGGAGGTCTTATAGCGCCCCATCCGTCATCACGAATTACTACATCCAAAATCCTCCCCCATCCTTCATTGACGGCTTGGCCATATGTGGCATCCTTTCGAAGGCCTGTTTGCCCAAACTTTACTTAGCATGTAAACAAACTTTGTTTGTATTCCTGCGCCCTGTAGTTTGTGTAGTTTGTTATCGTGCTGACTTTTGGGGCACGCTCATATTCAAGTGTCAGCACGTGTCACACGAAAAAACTGTCGAACAGACTATTTTCACTTTTACTGAAATAAGCTTAAAATGCTAGATAATTCGCCTAATTATCAGATTACTGCCATTTTTGACGTGGCCTCATAAGGTAGCAGAAAATGCAGAGGCGCTTCATTAAAATTAGGTAGGCCGGAAACTTCATTGTGCACATTCGGAATTTCATTTAATGTTTGTTGGAAGTTCGTTCTTTCGAAAAAAAATTATGCGAATGGACGATTTACCAAATTGTTCGCACTCGCTCTGCACCGGTTTTGCTCTACTTCTCTTCTTACAAGAAGTAGTTACCTTTTCTGAGACGTGTAGTTAACTTCCCATTTCCCAATACCAGAAAACTAAACTACGTCACTATAAAACTAAGACTATAATTTTTTTACAGTCAAAACTCCGTGGTCTCATGAAACAGGAAACACATCAACAGCCACAGTCCACGTGCACGGAGGCATGGCACCGCCGGCCTGGCGAACGAACGTTATCTCCAAGAGGTCCGTTGACAGCTATATTGACGTTAAAGTCTCACTCGGAGTCCCGTTTCACTTCAAAGCAGAAAATAATATTATTTCGACTTCTTTTGTGTACAGAGGCAAGAAATAAATCATTTTTGAAAGGAATCCAACTTGTATAGCACACGACGCCTTGGAAAATGTGCGGTGTACGTAAATGAGAACGAGCGACGACCACGTGCACTTTACATGATGGGTAAAGTAAGAGCGAACAAAAACAGTATGCCCATCTTTCCACTTACTGGTGTTTCACTTCTACAGTATCTAGGAGTTCTTCTAAGTTCATTGTGTTTTCAGCCCAAAACACAACTAATAACACACTCTTGTAACACAATAAATCCGACGTTATTAGCTATCGGAGGCCCGGGTAACATTCTCTTCCCCTTTTCTAATGTTTTCCTTACTCCTATTCTCTTTCTCTATATATTTCATTAGCTTCTTCATAGATAAGCCTTCAACGTTTCTTAACTGTTTACTTCTTTACACGGGGACAGTTGACCAATACAAATTCCAATCCTCCTTGTACGGAGGTTCACATCAGACTAGTCTCATATCGTGTAAAAAGCATTACTCATTCCTCTCAAAATAAAGAGCCAGTAACTACACGGTGGCGACCAGAGAGAACAAAAAGCGATTTGGTATTAAGAGTACTAATTCTACAGGTTAAGGGCATCAGCAACAAAGAAAAATTAAAAATGTTATAGGCAGAATAATTAATGTAGTTGCAAAACACAATCAAACAAATAAATGAAAGGTGCCAAACTCTAAATATTTTATTATGTTTATTTACAGAGCAATAGCGCAGATCCAAAGAGTTCCTGCGAAGTGGCAATGCTGACATATACAAAATGGAAATCTAGAATGAAGAATTATAAACACATTGACGAACGAATTCTTCTAACAACCCCAAGCTGAAAAGGGTACACGCTGCAGAAGGGAAAATATAAACATTTTATAGCAACTTCTAAAAACATGTTGAATGAGATTACCTTACTTTTGCTGGACATCTAAACGTCAGAATACACCAATTAGATTGGCTCCTTTGATGAAAACTGTGTCAATGAAAATGAAAAAAATAAAAAAAAAAGTGCAACATTCAGTGATCTTAAACTGAATAAAACACATTTTAGGATTAAATAAATTCACAAATATTTCCATCCATGGACACTCATGGACGGCTAGAATTGCAGATCACTTGAATATTTCAATCAAACATTAACATCTGAGGTTTAAAAAACGCAGAAGTCTAGAGGGTGGGATATCACAACTGACCATTATCTTGTGGGCTCTTAGTTACAAATATTGGCCTACTAGAGAAAACAAAAACTATCTCCTATAAACAGAAGAGAATTCTTTAAGGGACACTTCAAGATCTAACTACTACGCCGCCGGAATCATAAGTTTTCTGTAAGTCTCCAACAACACCCAATAAAGACATTAATGAAGAACGGGCAAGGACAACGCTACTAGCGAACCTTTATGAAATACATTAATTTGTAAGAAGAAGAAAGTATTTAAATTTCGAATGATATGATGGGCAAAGCTGTACAAGACAAACATTATGCCCCGAAAGAAATTATTTGCAAGGACCAAGTCAAAAAACAAAGAAAGTTTACATAATAAGAATACATTCTACACGTTATGAAATCAGTTATATCCATGCTGTGACCTGAGACTAATATAGGTCTATCAATATGATAGAAACAGACCACGGTTGCAGGCAATCTGCTTCGAAATAATAAAAAACGTAAACGGAAAGAAACATAGCATATTATTAGATATTTTACAATGGAAGAAGAGAAAATCACTGCAGATAAATTTAGTGGGTTCCTTTTATAATATAAGAGATGTCACAAATACAAATTCTAAAATTGATTACAGCGCATGTAATCAATGAATGTACGTGCCATAGGCGTTTATGAATTAGGATCTGCTCTAGAGTTAAACAAAGACGGAAAGCAACTGGGATGAAATAAATTAAGAAATAATACAACGTGGAGGGAAAATCTTAAATGCTAGGTTCTTCCGTTTAAAAAAACCATGCAGGAAAACAAAAATTGATCAGACTTCCAGAAGAATAACTTCAACTTCTTCTTTGATAAAAGACCTCCTATTTATTTGTTTCTCTACATGTGGCATCTGCCAATGCTATGCACAGGGACATCATAAGTGACCATGAAGTGATACGATATGAATTCGGCGCAAAATGTTTATTGAAATGGAGCATGTGAATGAAAATGGTAGAAATGAGAGAACCTCTGACCAACCTCGATTAACTGATCTCATTGACGTATTTACTCCAATACAGGCAGGTCCAAAAATATTTAAATTACACAGTTATGTACAGATCATAGAAAGAAATTATTATTAAAGCTGACTGAAACAATGAATTTTACGTTAAATATCGAACTCCGTTTCTGTAATAGGTTAGGGAACGCACTCGTGCAGACAAAAATTCAAATAAAGAGACACAAGAGAAGTTAGTAATATTCAGTGTTCATTAATGAATAATAAAAAGCAGTCAACAATGGCTCCATCACGTGGAAAAAGTGAATTACAATGAAATTTCCCAATAGGTATTGACTAAAGGGATGAACAGCCTGGGAGACCGATGAAGGAATGAGAAGACTTAGAACTCTTAGAGACAGGAAAATATGATGGCAACGTGACACCTAATCTGGAATTAAAGATGTAGCTGCAACCAAAAGACGTTGATTTTTGCGTATGGCATGCACGTGGTGGACGATGCAGTGTCAAATAAGGACATTACAGTTTGTGTCAAGAGTAAAGAAGTAACAAAGACGATTCAAGGAAATGTCTTCCGGATTCCATCACTCATTGTGTCATTCACAGGTAAACCAACCCACAAATACACACATTAGCGGCGCCCACCTGCATCATCACATCTACGCTAGACTAGGAAATCAGAAAAACAATAATTAACACAATGTTCTACGGTGCTATCTCTAAAAAATTCAAAGTTAATATCATCGAAATGTCAATAATTCTTATTTTTGCCAAATAACTTCTTGTTTATTGGATTAACTAAGATAAACTATTTACTGAAAAATGTAAAACATTTGATAGATAAAATGTAATTATTCAATCACTAGTTACGTTTGTTTAAACTTTCCATGATCTCAGATATATTTCACACTACACTGAACACTCACACATTTTGAACTGCTTAAACGCGTTTTATAAGAAGCGTCAGCAACAGAAAACAATTGGTATCCGACCCCTTTTCATCCTTAGAATTGCGTATTCCCACGGGAGGTGATTACAACTACGCGATAAATGGCGTATGGTTTGGGGGAAAGGAAGAACATTTGCTTTTCATAGTAGATTGTATTTCCCAATTTGAATGAAAGCAGCTGCGAATGAGGTCGCCTCTATTCCTCAGATTTACATACAATACGTATTTCCGCAGAGGCAGCCAGTGGTAAAACACAAATTGAAGCGTTTGAGACGGCTAAGATGGGATGCAATGAAAAGGCAACGAATTCATACTGAATTAATAATTTTGATAAGTTTGTATCAGTTTTTGAAAGCAGTGTGTCAGGAAACATGATTATTTAACGTTCTTTGGTCTATTCAGTGTCCTGTAGTAATAAATATTTGGCATTCCGTGGTGAATATCACTTATAAGAGATATTAGGTGTGAAAACTATTCTTTTTATAACGGCTGTAAAAGAAGCAAAGTCAGACAGAGAATAGAAATCATCAGAATTAGTTAATATGTTGTGTTGCAAGATATACCAAAGTTTCAATAGGAGGCCTTCCCCGAAAGGTATTGTTAGAGGCTTATTACATTGAATTTATTATATCCCTTAGTGAATAATAAATGTAGAATAATTTTATAAACTCTACCAAATTGCAAAAAATAAAATTTTGAGAACTTTGCAAATGCACACGACATACAATCGCGATGGTGTCTCTTTGTGATTCATTTCGACACGCATCAACAACACGAGGAAATTAGTGATTCTTCAAGTATATTCGACATTGGTTTACATTAGTTGATATGCAACTTACCACATAATATTTTGCTTGTAGGCGATATATTGAGAATGAGAGAAATGCTTCCATAACCATTGAAAAACTACCTGTAAAACATTCTGGAGAAAAAATTGCTACTTCGATTATACATTAAGTACAACTGTAAAATATTTAAAGAAATAATTGATGTTTAAGCGAATATTTAAATAACTAGAATTGTTAATATCTAGAGATCAAAGAATTATCAACTAAATATCCGTAATATTTTTTACGTGTACTATTTTCTTTTATTCAGGTGTGCGTTCTCATACGTGTCAGGACTAATGCTACGCCACCGATGATTAAGATTGGTGCAGGGGGAGAGAAGATACATATAATTTGGTACCCACAAATTGATTTGTAGGGGTGAATTTGTTACGCTTAACTGTTACATTAGAAGATTTTTACCTCGTTTGCCAACAAATTTAGGAGTAAGAACTTGTTGAACCATCACGCGGATAATTAACATTTTAATTTTTGACGGTACTTTACATGAAGCCGCTGTGACATTTTCAACAGTTTCTGAAAAATTCTTATTTTTTTCTTGATTTTTTTCTGGAATATAAGAAAGTACATTTATTAGTGTGGGTTGGTTTCGAATTTCATTAAAATCTCTTACATTTGGAAAATTGCAAAATGTTTATATTTAAAACAATACAGTGTTTTCGTTTAAAAAGAAGTTTGAGCTTTTCACTCAACTAAGTTACGTGATTTCTGCTTTAAGTGAAATAAATATTCCTTATATGTTTCTCGCAAACTTTCGGTGAATATAAGCTTAATTGAATATGAGCAATGTTTTTTGAAAATATGGGCTTAAAATTGCACATTTTCAGGAACGTTCCAACGACATTTTCTGAAGAATCGATGATTCAAAGAAAATTTGCATATAGAACCAAGGTTTACCCCTCTATAAAATTCTTAAAGTCATATTTCCATGTCACTATTTGGGGACAGAAAAATTGAGAAAATGGGAAACAAATGCACATGTTACAAAAAGACAGTTTCCTTAAAATAAATATTACAAGAAAGTAAACAAAACCCTTATATTAACTGATATGAGCTGAACATTCTGCAATATTATTGTAGAGTACGTTAATTTTGAGAACACTGTTCATTACTGAGTGCGATGTTGAAAAAAATTAATTCTAAAGTACCTTGTACCATTGTCATAAAAACAATGGAGTCAATGTCAATTCAGTACTTAGATTAAATACAACATAGCACAATAAAGGCGGGTATGCATAAAGATGTCAGTTTTCACCACAACTATATCACGTTTACAAATAGTACGTCAAGTGAATAGAACTCGAGGCAGGTGAGTCTAAGCACGAGGACACTAAAGCTGAGAGTTCGAAACTCGCGTAAAACATGAAAGTTTTAATTTATTTTCGTGGTATGGGGGGATTCCGAGTCTGTCCTGATACACATATACCCTAATTTTACTCCATAATCCTTTAACTTGACATGCAAACGTGTTCACTCTGCGTAATTCAAGAACAGGATCCCTTCACCTTGAACAATGGTACACGTACCGAGATGGGAACAAGTGATATCATGGGAAAATGTGTAAAGAGGTATAGAAGCGAGATAGGCCTACGCGATGTTCGGGGAGTTCGCGATGTTCGGGGATGAGAATTTGCTCTACACTGGAAATGTCCTCAGAGGACCGGTAGTTACAGAGGGAATAGATGTCGTAGTAACCGACAGATGAAAAGAGGATGGGGAAAACCCGAAAAACTATCCCAGATTCAAGAGAATAGGAAACTAATACGAGAAATATGTGTCATTGTCTCTTCTCTTTCACTTCTATGTATATCACAATTTCTGCACTATTAATGTTCGGCTCTAAGCTTCCATCCTGATTGAGATGTTTTCTGAGTTTACTCAATCGCTTAAAGCCTATGCCGGAATAGTCCTTGTTTTTGCATTCCCAGTCGTAAATCTACAGCTTGTCTCCTCGTCTTCAATGTTTCAACACTGAATGAATGTGTATTAAATCAAGTGGTTAGGCGGAAGAGCAGGCCCTTTCTTTGCCCCCCAGTCATAAATCTACAAAATGTCCCAGGTGCTCTTTACCTCTCTTCCTTCTTCTTTCTCCTTTAGATTTCAACTTCCTGTTACTTCCTGTTCCATTTATGTTCCTTTCTGCATATTTGACCCCCCCCCCCCCGTCTGTGTGTCTGATTGTGAACCACGCTAGCGAGTAACTTTTTTACTTTCCCGTATACGTAAGTATATACGGAGTAGCACAGAGAAAGTTATGTAATGCTGCGGAAAATAGATTTCGAGACTTCATCGGAAATACACGTTTTGGGGTCCTCTGATAGCGAAAAAGTTTGTTTTTTTTTGTTATTTAAGATCGCGTCAACTACTAGGTCATTAGCGACCACTCTTGCGTGTAACAGTAAGGTAACTATGAGGATGACAGGGGTGTGAAGGACGAACACAATTCAACCATGACCAAGGCGGGACACGAACCCGCTATCCTTCGGTCCGAGATCGCTACGGCACTACTTACTGCCTTAGCGATCTCGGCCATGCGGACCGACGAAAAATGTTAGTTTTTTTCTTTCTTCAAAATGTCCGTTTGTCTGTCTGTCTGTCCGTCCGTCCGTCCGTCCGTCTCGTATCTGTGAACACTACTTGCGCCAAACCAGGCGTAGGATTTTTTCCCAATTGAAGAAACACGTGTCGTTCTGGCACGAGTCAAATCTTTGAGATTTTGAAAAAAAAATCTTTAAAATTTGAGTGTACTTTACATGAAGCCCCCGGACACTCAAAATTTTCTAAAAAACAGCTACAATTTTTTTCTTTCAATTTCTTGTAAGGATAGAGTAAAAAACTTACTCGTATAAAGATGGCATAGGTCTGTTTTTTTCAATTTAACACTGAATTTTCAAAAATTTTCGTGTGTGTTTATAAAACTACAAAACTGAAAATAAGGATCACCCTTCAAATAAAATTTTCTTTTCATAGTGAGTTTTTTCATCAAGGTCAGGTTCATTTTTTTAACACTTTTAGTAGTTTTTGCGCAATATTGTGAGCAATATGTACAATTAAAAAACTACTAAAATAATTTTCTAAAAAATGACTCCAAATTTTTTCTTTAAACTATTGGTAGGAATAGTGCTAAATGAACTCAATAAGATAACATAAACGCCATATCGCTCTATTCCTTCGTTTTTTCAAAAATTACAAAAATGTATTTTTTTATTTGCCTCTCATTCGTTAATATTTATATTAGCGGCACTTTGTTGACATTATTGTATTTATGAGTACATGTGCTTTAAATAATGCCATATAGAGTTTCTCGAAAACCCAAAACTTCGCATTTTCAGAAACGCTCAAACGCTATTTACTCAAAAACGCTTCCAAATTTTTGTTTCAAACATTTCGAACGGATGGTGGCACTCTTTAATATATCGTAAAGTTCATATCGGTGTATTTTTTTGTTTTATCAAAAATTGCACAAATGCAGTCTTCCTACAACTACAATACTGAAGATAAAAATTTGTTTTCTGAGTGAAATTTGTTGTTCAAAATTATATCTTGGAATAAAGTAATGTACAATTTTTTGAAAATATGCGATGAGTTCCCGCAATTTTTCATGAAATAAGGGCAATATTAAATATAAGATTTTTTTTTCAAAAACGATTCTGAAGTTTTTCTTCAAAATTTTTGGACGTAATGTGCGAAAAACATTGACTTACATGACACAAATGGGTTTCCACAAGTTCTTTTGTTTTTTCAAATATTACACAAATCTAATTATTTTATACATGAGGGTCAGTGATTAAGTGGATTAAGTGTTTAAGGTTAAGGGGTCCAGAATTGAATAAATTGTTAGCTCGACAATTTCGAAAAATTTACATTTTGTGCATAAATTTACTTATGTTTTTACGAATCAAAAATTTTAATTTTTTATTGTACTTTGTTTACATTTGGCAGCCAATTTTGTTTTACGCTGTGCGCCAATTTTCGCTTTTGTAGACATTTGCCCTTTTCTAAATTACTCAGCTCTGGGTTGTTCTAACATTCTAGAATAAAAAAGCATTGAATTCAGTATACACTGACCTTCAAATGAAATATTATTTACATACCTTCTATGTTTTTATTTGGAAAATATTTGCAACCAAATCTATGGATTGCGAATGAACGAAATTCGATTTTCAGAGAGTAATTTAGAGAGTAATTTATCAAAGAAAGAATAGAATCACAGCCTTAATTGTTTTCTGTACTTTTTCACATAACAGTCTAGTTACTTTTTGTAAAATATCGTTGGTAAATAACGTATCACTTTATAATTACATCCTCTTAAAAATTGGAATTTTGGAGTTTTTCCAAATTTTCAACTGTAATATCTCTGTTGGGGAACCAGATACAAATTGCACACTTGCTAGATCGCTGTGACATCAATCTTCAGTAAAAATTTCAACTTTTAAGTTTAACTCAAAGTATTTTTTAAAAAATTGTAAACTTACGCAAAAAAGGCTTCATTTCCACATTAAAGATGTGATTCTAGAATTTCAGAAGAACCCAGAGCTGAGTAATTTAGTAAAGAGTTCTCACAACATCCAGTTTTCCGAGAAAATGAGACAAAAATTGTACACTTTGAAAAATACTCGAACTTGATTTCCTCACGAACGGCTCTCAAAATTTCGATGCAAATTTGCATGATTATATCTTCTATAATATTCTTAAAAACACACTTCAAAAACCCTATCAGGGATTCGGAAAATTAAAACAAAAGGGAGGAATCCACATTGCGAAACCTATGACTTGCAGGAGATTTTCCCCTCCAGATATCTTCCCCAGCAAGGGACCGCCTCAGCCGGGAGAAGTTCTAATCTCCTGACATGTCTCCTCTCATTTGTGGTAGCGTAGTGCATGTAAGTGTGTGTGTGTAAGGGGAGAGGATAAGAGAAGTAAAAGGAAGGAAAGATCACGTGCTGTCCTGGTAGGTTTGTTAGAATATTCCGACATTCGCCTGTTATTAATTGGTATGATTGATTGATTAGTGATTCGAGGCGCGTTAACGGCTATGGTAATTAGTCACCTAAGTGAATTTCATGTTTTAATCCCAATCTTCCTGCAGGTTGGTGGGATCCGGCGCAGACCTACGTCGACTTGCGGAGACTTACCCCATCCAGGAATCTCCCATTGGCGTGGCACCGCCCCACTCTATGCCCCCGGCTGATCTCCGGCATGACTAGTATCCAGAGTAGTGCATGTAAGTGTGGGTGTGTGTAACTAAGGGGTGAGGATAGGACAAGGAAAAGAAAGGAAAGATCGCGTGGTCCGTGGCCCATTTGTTCAGGTACTGCTTCGGCATTCGCCTGGTTTTGAGCACAGAAACCACGGAAAACTACCGATCATAGCAGCAGGCCGCTAGAATTTTCTTCTAGAGAAAGACTGAATTCGAGCTAGCTGTCTGGCTAGTGTTGAAAATGCAGCCATCGTTGGGACTCGAAACCAGGTCCGCCCAGTCATGGTATTAAGTGGAGAAAGTACAGTGGTATTAATGGAGAAACTACAGTAAACTCCACGAGCAAAAACACTATTTCCAAATTCAAAATTAAATATATTACATATATAAGTAAAGGTAAACGTTATAAAGCTAAATGTGCAGAATAAATAGATTTTAAAAAATATGATTTAAAAATTTAAGGAAAATATACAAAATATGAGTAATAAATTCATGTATAAATAATTGGAAAATAGGGTTTCTGGCATATACCGAAATAATCATGCTTTCTCGGCTATACGAGGAAACTTTCCATTAGCACTGAAATCCAGCCCCCATGGAATACCCATAACATTTCTATGTTCAAACGCTTCAAGGAAACTATCTCTTGGTCATTAGTATCGTGACGTTCTACAGTCAAATTCTTAAGAGGGAGCCACAAAATATTTTAGTACCTCAAATGTCTTTTCCGGAACTGGATGGCTAGAACTTTTTGAAAGATATTTGATCATCGCGCAAAGAGGAAACAGCTTCCTGTGATTGGTTAGCGGAAATACCCTCTCGCGTCATATAGCGTCCATGTGAATTATGCTACTCGGTAGGTATTACCCAAGCGACAAAAGGAACGGATATAAGCAGCACTTCTGCATTTCAGTGATGCACTAAGAGAAATAGTACGTTGCATGCTGTGTCCCCCACCGTCTTCCGTCATTCAAACAGTCTGCGCCATCTCTGGTCCACAGATGAGCACAGACCGCCCTCCGCGGGCGGGTACCGCACGGTGACGCAAGGCGGCAGCGGTGCGACGCCCGGCTGTCGGGCAGGTTCTGACTGCCCCAGCGGCCGCTCTGGCAGCAGCGGTGGCAGCGGCGGCGGCGGCGGCGGCGGCGGCGGCGGCGGCGGCGGCGGCGGCGGCGAGTGCGCGTGTCCTGGGCGCGGTGAGTCAGCTCCCGCCGCCGCCGCGGCCGCCGGCGGGCGAGGACGGGACGAGAGGGAAAGTGAGCGCGCGAGGCGGCGAACCAAGGGTCGTTCACCCCGGCGCGACGCGGCGCGGGTCGCTCCCGCCGCGGCCCACGTACGGACTGCCCGCCGCGCCGTGCCGCCCGCCCCGCTCCGCCCCGCCCCGCCTCCTCCGCAGCCGCGCCGTGCCGTGACGCGCCGCGCGTGAGTTCTCCACACGTGGATGGCGTACCGATAGACACAGATCGATGGAAGCGCTGCAGTTTGTTTGAAGCAGGTACGCCTCGCGTTGACTTCTAGAATATTGGTCTTCCGGTGGAGGCTTTCGATGACTTCATCTTACCACTACCACTGAGCTTCCTCTACTTCATCCCCATCTTTTTCCACTGTAAGCTTTTCCTCTTAGATTGCATTAACCCATTTTCCATTAACAATGATAAACACTTTCATAAATCATGTTTGCGTACGTAGATACTTCAGTACCATTATATTTCCTTCTTGCAAATAAATTGATTCAATCTGAAATTCATCTAAGGCAGATAATCGAAACGTATTTTCGTATCTTTCAGGCAACATTTAAATTGAAGATCGCTATTTGCACCGTGGAAATGTAAATGAGTACCTCTTATGTATGACTTGCAGTGCTCCTGAATGGGGATAACATACATTTGCATGTGTACCAGTAACAAAGAATTGGAATACTCTGAAACCATGTTTTACAAGAATTGATTTTAAATTTCGATTGTGAACATCTACAAATACTACAATCAATTTTCCAGTAAATTCCCTGAACCTCGAAATAATAAAAATGTTATTTGTAACCTACTTTAATTCTGAATTCATAAATTTGCATATCGCTTCCTGAATTTTCAAATTCGTTAGACGCTCAGCTCTTCAGAAGTTAAAAAGACATCTTTCTTCGAATTTGAGGGTGTGTATTCATTATGATTTAAACCCAACATCACAAAATAATTATCAGCACTATAGAGAACAAATAACTAAATAACTGCCAAAATCAGGGCGTTGCGAATATTTCGTTACTTATTGCATTATATATATATATATATATATATATATATATATATATATATATATATATATATATATATATTCAGCACTAGTTTACGAACTGGAAAATGAATTGGGAAACGACAATTTGAGCGAGAAATTATCATGACTCATTCCTCATAAAACTAATTACCTTGCGTATCAAAGGGTAAAAATCACATAGTTTATTTCATTACTAGTGATGGCGTCATTTCCCAGTGAGAAAAAAGAGCGCGCAGTAGAAGAATGAGCCATAAACATTTGACGCCCTGCCAACCCTTCAAAGTGAACGTTTCAACGGAATGAACGAAAAATGGCATCCGTTTCGCAGAAGCCAACGCATGCACCAAAATTTTCGATCGCTCTTCTAGGAACTGACAACTGACGAGTCACACCAGTCGACTCACTGGGTGTGGGAAGCAGACACAGACTGTAGGCGATGTGATAAACAAAACTCGTTTCTTGAATGGAATTTCAGTGTGAACTAATATCTAACAAAAGGAGCAAGACCTGTGACGTGTGTGGGACACGAGAACGAGGCGTAACTTAAATACTCGTACCTATATTTGTATTTGAAGAGAAAGAGAAGAGAAAAGAATATTGCTCTTAATGAGAAGATAATCGGCAGACGTTTATTATTTATGACACAAAAGCTAGTTTTTTTTTTAACTTTTCAGAGACTGCAGTTTATATATTAACATAAAATAGGGTTACGATCGACTAAGAACTAAGCTCAACAAAACGGCGGCCCGACTTTGTTTAAAAGGTGAATTAAATGGATACCTTTACAATTTTTTTCTTTATAATTTCGCGACCAGAGTTCTCGTGTTAAATACACCACCACGACCACAGGCTGAGGCTGTGTAAGATTGCATCTCTTCCCACGGCCTTTCAAAAACAGAGACGGTGTTCACGAGTGGATTCAGTGTTGCTCAACATCCTCACCTTTCCTTTTTGCTCCGACCAGCACTCTCAGAAATTTTATGATACTCACGTGCCATAGGACAACTGTATATATGAACTTCCAGCGCGTTTCTTCCGCGGAAAATATGAACTGGTTCTATGTTATGGTTCACAGCGCCTCGCACTTGTCAGCACATCTGGCAGGCGTTCTGTTGGCCGACACATTTAATAAGTATATTCACTCTCTCGAATTAAGTAGTTTTGTATATTGTATAATTGGTGCTACTAAAGCTCTGCTCTCGCTTATCGACAAAATGGTCACGCTCTGTTGAGGCCAACAAAACGTGCCGTTTTGGTGGCCTAAGTGCCTCCTAAACTATGTTACTGCACGCGGACTGGGTTAGCGACTGATTTAATGACCAAGTGTGTTTCGAATGATTCATTCAGCATAACAGGATACACAATAGTGGTGCTGCAAATAGCACACTCTTTTTCGAATAACTATTAGATTTGCATTTTTTTTTAAAATTCATGTTGGTTGGTTATTAGTGATCCCGGACACATCATCTAACGAGGCCATTCGTCCCGTAAGTGCAGAACATGTTTTTTCTTCGGGAGGTGGCGGTGATCTCATCCTGCTGGATGGCAGGACCCGGCGCCGACCTACCGTCGGCTAGCGGGGATCCCCTCTACCTGGTATCTCCCACCAGCGGGGTACCGCCCCTGCCGGGACAAGCTCTAAGCTCCCGACCGGCGTCCCGGCATGTGTGCTTGTATAGTGCATTTTAGTGTGTGTGTGTGTAATGGGTGAGGATATAACAAGGAAGAGGAAGGAAAGATCACGCGCGGTCCATGGCTCGTTTGTTGGGGTTCTGCTTCGGCATTCGCCTGGTGTTGATAAAAAAACAGGAATAATTACGGATGAGAGCAGACGGTCTCTAGGATTCTCCTCCATACAGCGACTGAATTCCACCTGTCTGACTAGCTTGTGTCGAAAATCTTGCCACTATCGGGACTGGAACTTAGGATCTCCCGTTCAGAGGTACTGCAGTTACATAAGCTGATGTCCTGAACCACCTCTTCCGGTTTTCTACACCTTACGTAGAAGAGTTACGTTTAATATAGTAATATATAACTTAAACCATCACAAGATGTGATAAACTATTATGATGCTAAACTACGTAATTTTCTATGTATCAATAACAAAAATTACATTAAGAAAAGATTAAGAAACGATTAAACTTACATGCCTGTCGTGAACTTAATTCGAATAGTAAGCAATGTAATGATTAAAATCTGATTTGAAGATTATTAGCACTTTCAATCTACCTACTAAGAGAAAGAAGAGAGAAAGGAACCTTGGTTTTCGGCTTAGAATGAGGATTTGGAACGTTATCCTCGCCTACTTTATTTCAGTAGTAATCAGTTCAGTAGTTTTCAGTAGTTTTGTGGACCTCACACGCAGCCAATTTTTATGAATAAGGTTTGAAAAGAAAGAGATCTCCACGGTTTTCACGGACGCTTGAGGAATTGCGCTTTAACTTTAAAAATGTAAAGGATTTGTAGAATAAATAAAAGAACATTGTGTCAAATGCAACTTGCAACACCCGAGCAGCGTTATTAAAATCTATATGATTAAATAACTTCAGAATAAAGCGTTCTAGGGTCTAAAAACCTAAAATACTGAGACCCAATGCCTCAAAGAAACGTTTCTCACGCCGCAATCTACAGGGAAAAAACATTTTAGACATTCTATTACATTTTTACTGGTTCGCGCTTCTACCCCACCTGTTCAGAGACGTGCGGAATCTGCTGTATGTGGAATTAAACCAATTACTTGATATTCTAGGCAACTGAATTGCACAGTTTGGGTAGTAAAGTTATATAAGAATATATTGAGAAGGATGTATTGCAAGGTTGTATTAAAATATGTTCAGTGAATACAAGGAGATATATAGAACAAGTGACGGAGATTAAGTTATTGAAGAAAAAGGTATATTATTATGGAAATGGGCTTAATATAGAAATGGAAGGATAAACAAGAAGGCGAGATTTTACATGCGGGAGTTCTTGCACGAGTACGCTAGTTTTAATGCAATTCAAAACGAATAAGTTTTTCTGAACAACGGGATGAAGTAATATTGATTGATTATTTTGTATTTTCAGGCGCACCTACTTCTTCTGTGCCGTAAGTGTAATACATATATTTTGAAGGAGGAGGTGGTGTTCCAACCTCCTAGAATGTGAGGTCCGGCGCCGTCCCACGACAGCTTTCGAGGGTTTCCTCTCCGCAAGTTCTCCGTCAGAAGGGCACCGCCCCAACCGGACTGTTCTGTAAGCTTCAAACATCATTGGTAGTGTAGTGCAGGTTAAGTGTATGAGTTTAAGTGTGTGTAAGGCGAGTGTTGAGGCAGGTAAAGCTGAGTGAATGTTGAGGCAGGGACCACGATGAGGCAGGAAATATTTCGCGCGATCCGTAATCCGTTTGTTTGGGGACTGTTTCGGCACTCAGTTGGTATTGATCGACGAAATCACTAAAAAAGAACGATCAGAGCAGCCGGCGGCTAGAATTCTCTTTCAGAGAACGGCTGAAATCGACTTATCCATCAATTATCAAAATACCGCGACGGTCAGGCCTCGATACCTAGAATCTACCAGTCAGTCTCTGCAGGGGCAACAGTTGTTTTTGCCCTGAACGAACTCCGACGGTAAAGTAATTGACTTCGCAAATCTATCATATGTGTTCTACGTGTTTCTGCGTAAAAACTGTCTTCGATAAGTTGCAGTAAAAAATAATATGCAACATCGCTTCGTAGGAGAGCCTTCTATGCAGAATTTAACTCCTGACGGTGACTATGTTTGGAATGTTCTAACTCGAGAAAAGTTACGGTACAATCTAAAGTAGAATGAGCGGTTCCAAATCCAAACTCGGTCATACGGACCGATGCTTTTCCAAGAGGCTACAACTCGGATAATCCACCCTAAAAAATAAAACAAAAGACAAAAAATGAAATGGATCACTCGCAGAGTGTAAACCGTAGCAGGAAGTTCTAGGTGGTTAACCATTCTTATCCAGACATCGCCTCGCCTAAATTTAAAAAAAAAAAAAATCTTAAACTTCGCGGCTGGTAAGCACGTCGCAACACAATCAAAAATGTAGGTTTAACTCTGATAGTTATGTTTATACAATTAATGAATGGAATACCTTACTCTTCGATGTTTTTAGTTACTGCATACGAAAATCTAATCATGCTTCGGAATGCAACTAATAAGGAAATAATCCATGATAAAAAGAACACTACGGTAGCACGTGAAAATGTTTTGTGTCCGAAACCTAATAAGAGAGTTTTCTACCTAACGCAATAAAAAAAAACAACAAAAATATAAATTGAAATGAAATATTTCGTTAATTTTCTACTCAATGTTTAAAATGCAACCATTTCAAGGTTGAAATTCTCAATAGTATAGAGCATTAATGAAATTATTTTCTCTTTTCTTAGAAACTGTTCTATAATTAAATATTTTCAGAGTTTCGTATGGAAATATCATAGTATCATAATATATATATATATATATATATATATATATATATATATATATATATAAAAATATATAGGGTAACGACATCAGTCAATAGAGGCCATTTTAATCACTATGTTTGAAAAATGCGAATTGGAGGCTTATAACACGAGGCTCAACACTTGCAAAACGAGGAATTTACACCAAATATTTAATTTAAAATAGTTGATGTTTGAGTTCATTTCATTTTCCGAGCTCTAAACAGTTTCATTACAAAGTAATGCCAACAAACAAAAACGTATTCTGTATTAGCTGAACGTCCTCTACTTAGTTACCACGTCTTTGAGTGGAAAGTATGTACTATACTATGTATCATGTAGAATATTGTGTATGTACTCAAAATACACGTTTTGTGGATCGTTGAAATCGACAAATTGGCTGGCGGCTAAAGTCTTTCACTCTGTCAGTCTGTGTGCAAGTTTAGAGCTTAAACCGTTCAGACTATTTTCTCCAAAATTGATTTTCCCCAATCGATGTGGTCGAACTCGAAGCCATGCGAATTTTAAACAATTTTTTGACTTTTAGATACAATTTACCTGAAGACCTTAGAATTCCCCCACCCCCAATATGGCTCAAAACGCTTTTATAAAACTTTTTCCTCGGCTAGTGCAAAAAACGCTTAAAATGGCGCAGGTTCTCTGACCTCTGAACTTTCGGAATCTGCAATAGTTCACATGTTTAACGACGTTTTTCTACAACGACAATATTGAAGATTTTTCTTTAATGGTATCTCTTCTTCAAAGACATCTGAAATTACGTGACGTATAATTTTTCGATAATTTGAGCATTTCTCGCGTAATAAAGACAATATAAAAATGAGTGAAATAAAGACAATATAAAAAATATGATAAATGGCTCCAATTTTTTTCTTTAATTGTTTTTCGGAATGTAAAAAATTGAAACAAGATCCTATTCAATTTGTCGAAAATATAAGTAGTCTTTGCGTAATTTTGCGCGAAATGTAGGACATTTTTAACCAATTATTTTCTCAAAAACTGTTCAACAAAGTACGGTTACAAAAACAGCACATGTCCTATTTGCAGTAAGCAATAAATTTTTGAATATTTCAAAAAATAAATGCAAAACAACAACATTTTGATAGAAATGTTGTCAATAATATCTATATATAGATGTCATGTATATTTTTTTAAAATAAACGAGTAGTTTTCGCTAAATGTTTGCTTGAAGTAAAGGAAATTTAAATATATATTTCTCAAAAACGGCTCCAAATTTTTCTTTAATAGTTTTTCTTGAATAGTAAAATAAATGCTTATGAAATGACTCTGGGCCCGTTTTCGGTAAACTCTGCATTTTCAAAAATTTGAAAACAAATCAACAATGCGAACCAAGAATATATATATATATATATATATATATATATATATATATATATATATGCAATTGAATTTTTACATTCAATATCATTCAAAAAACTCTATTATATATATATATATATATATATATATATAATATATATATATATATATAATAGAGTTTTTTGAATGAAATTGAATGTAAAAATTAGAACTTTAATTGTATAATGTGCAATTTCCGAAAAGGTTTCTTTTTTTAGGATTTTAGAAGACATTAGGTGGAAATATAACGGCAATGATAACACGGCAGTTTGAAATTCTCAAAATTACTATGCATTCTCAGGTAATGCTTTTGGCTGCATGCGACGCAATTTTGGGTTGTCAAATTTGCGTTGCCTACTAGCTATAAAATAATAGTTTTTCGCGCCTAATGCGATTGCCACTGAGTTTTACAACTGCTAAGATGTGTTAATTTGAATAGAAATTGGGGTATTATAGGAATATTTTGTGAAACCGTTACTAATGCAAGAAATTACATGTAGCACCACTGATTTCAAAAAGGGTGTCTGCATTTATGAAAAACGACCCCCTAAACACTGTGTGATTTTTTTTCAAAGTAGGTGTTCTATTTTTATCAAAACTTGGGATCTTGTGAAGATTGATCCCGCATTATGCAATTGCCCTACTTACAGCTGACGGGTGCCTTAGAAGTCATTTTTGAGCGTTAGCGGGTGAGACCAACGCTTTTACGGCTGTCCTTTTGTTTGCCTTTACGTTCCTCACTCACAAATTATGGTTCAGATTGAATCCGTTTTTGATTGATTCTCGATTCTGTGTCTGTGGGTCCATCAATCGCTTCGACAACCATATAATATTGATTGGAGAAATCACGGTAAACCATCGGTCAGAGCACATGCCTCCAGATATCTACTGAATTCGACCTTAGCTTTCGAGTCACCGTCGGGGCTCGAACTCGTAGGACCCCGATTAGAGACATTCCAGTGGCAACCGTAGGTGCCCTAGAGACGTGGGATCGGCGGGGAGCGTCAAGGGCGGCAGGTGGCAGCGTTGGTCCGGGCGCCTGCCCGGGGTTGAACGGCCCCCGGCCTCGTGGCGCTTGACCTACTCCCGGGCTCTCCCGGCGCGCCCGCTCGCTCGCGATCAGAGGCACACGGCCCACAGGATCGGAAACTTCTGATAGGGTGACAAAATGTGGAAAATTTATCCTGGGACAAGTTTAAGGTCGGTTTTTAATACGCACATTAAGGTTAAACAGCGAAGTCTAACCATGGCCGGACGGAACCAGCTCTGCGTTCAGTTTCATGTATTCTGAGACTTCACGTTACATGATTTTTGTTGTTGTGTTTTCGTATGTACATTTTGTACTATATTTATATCTACGTACCTCTTTTGTGGATCGTGTGTGTTATATTTTTATGTGCACACTTTGTAATTTTCGTTTGTTTTTATTGTTTTATTTATAAATTTAAGAATAATTACCTACGTGTTATCTGCTAATGACTGTACTTTATTAATTTGTAAACTGTTTGTTCATTACCAATAAAATTTATAAAATAGTTTTCAATGTTCAACTTTTCTTTCAAGGACCGAAAGAATTATATACATAATTTCATTTAATTATTCACGAAAACTCTCAAACAATTTACGCACAAATACTACACAACAATACGTACATACACCTTCACATTGCGACATGGTATCTCTTTCAATTTAAGTTTCTTTTCATTTATATATTGATATCCCTTAACTTTGCATGTCATTCCTGTTATACTGGTCATTACCCCAAATAAAACAAAGAGGTTACATCAATAAGAGTCACGGTGTGAATAAAATAACAGTAGAAACTTTTCCTTCTCACTGCTTCGTGATAAATGAGACTCTGAGATCAGATATGGGATGCTGATTATGACTAAGACCTAAGTTCTCCGGAGTTATGTGCGTCGGTTTGTAGTTTGCTTGGAACACGCTCCGTTGGTATTCGCCTGGGAGAGTGTTGGCCAACGCAAGGGCCTTGAGTAAAAGAAGTTGGCCTCTACAAGTCTGAGCATAAATCTGATCCGTCGATTCAGTGCTGAGCCTTTACATCCGCTTGCATTCCAAATTCGACCTCTACAATCCAGACCTTGATCCCTGAACCGCTAACAAAGTAGCAAATATCGATGTGGTTGGCGTTAACCTTGAGACAATGTCGAATAAAGTCAGTCACATGTTACGACAAGAGATCAGAGGGCGTGCGTATTCCAAGGAACCAAATATACTCATTTTCAAGTTCCTTATAGGTTCAATGTATGTCTAGTTTCTGACATTTGATTCGATGACTTAAACTTTTGAAGATTAAATTTGTGAAACAATTTTTTTCAAAAAACTTAGAAGAAGCACTCTAATTGTTCATTCAAATGAATACAATTAATGAAAGGAAATCAATATTCATAATTACGAAAGTGTACAAATATCATCCATCTCAAAAAATTCCTAAGAGTTCGTGTGGATCTTAAATTCAATTTTGTGTTCTCTCGGTCACGCTTGATATTGCTCTATTTTCGTCAGCTCAAGAGCGCAGCGTGCGGTTGGCGAGTTGAGCGGTCGCATCGCAAGGCCAGGGCGACGCCTTCGACCGTCGAGCGTCGACCCAGAGCGGCGCAGCGGGCCGCCGACGCCAACGGTCTCCGCGGGGCGCCAGCAGCCGTCGCCCTGCCCTGCCCTTGACGCGGCCGCGCAGCCAACGACTCCTGCCCATTCACGCCCTCGAGCCCCGTCGCCACGCGCCGCCCTAGCGTTTCGTGAGCCGCCTCCTCCTCCACGACGCTCCGGTCGCCACATCCGTCTGCTTAATCACCCCTGCCCTTCCATCCGCGGTTATTATCACCCGTTGCCCTCCCCGCCCCCTCCGGGCTCTCTGACCGTCAACCCCCCTTCCCCGTCCAATGGCTCTTCTTTATCCTTCTACTTTTCAATTCCATTTCTTTCGGCAATTTACTTAAATGCCGGTGCCGGAACGACACCGGCATTTCCTTCACCTCCAATCACTTTATGCCTTACCCTCAAGAGGCTAATTAACCTAACGTCCTTATATCTGACATCTATATCGATAAAATCAAAATGCATGCCTTGAAATCTCCCGGCAAATTTATTAAACAAACGCCGACAATGCAAATATTTCTATTTATAGGAGAAATATTCCTATTTGGCACTGTGCTATTATACAACTGTGGCATTTTCTGCCTGAAGAGAGCCAGAAAGCAACATTTTAACCATCGGAAGAAAGAATTGCTCACACAGTAGACACTGCATGTCAACTGTTGGTGACGCCTTCCGATAGTGAATTCAGTCGCCCTGCTTTCATTCGGTGAAAGTGTCAAATAAGGTTGTGTGGAATACCCACATCAACGAATACCCAACAAAATGATTCAGAATGTTTATGTTTCTAAGTAGGATATTACATATTCGCGAGAAGTACCAACCACTTCACTAACTCAGTGCTTGCAAGCATATTTCCTGGAGTTAATATGCATAGGAAACCGTGATTAATAATCCATTTAATTCACATTATGAAAAAAGAAACGATAAAGTAGACATACATGTTTACCTGCTTGTTTCGGTGCTGAGATCTAAATGATATACGAATAAAAAGAAAAGAAAATCTTGACCAGACAAATTGGCTACAATCATACCTTTAAAGACAGAAATATAATTTAAATCTGTTCAATCTTGTCAAATGCTCGTTTCATTCCTAAAGAGAACACTTATTAAGGTTTCCATTCTACAAAACGTCTGTATGTAGGAAACAACATGAGCAAGTGAGTAATGGGCAAATGATATCTGATATCCTAACCTTTATTCACTACTTTGTTAATTATTATTGGCGTGGGACATAGCTCGCATCAGTGACACAAGTATATGGTCCCGACGAAAAGATTTTTCTTTAAATTTCGGATGTTTGGCATGGTATGAATCCCCATTTGTGGATGTTGCAAAGGCGTCTGTGAGATGATTAGAAGGCAGCCAGCTTTAGGAGAACATGTGAACTGTCAGACAAGTTGCTTAAAAATGCGGATGAAAGACGATCTCATTCTTGTAATAGTTACTAGGCCGATAATCAGCATATACGAGAAGTGATTCAAGTTTGTTAACCGATGCGTTAATCGAGGATTATAACAAACAGAGTCTGTTATTTTGTTACCGGTCCTGTGTCGTTCAGTGCTTTTCTTCGAACCACCGTCTTATAAGAAAAAAAGTTGTATTAACATGAACGATCATTTATTGGAATAAGGCTATTATGCCATCTTCAGCAACGTACAACATATTGAATTGAATTGATGCCTTATTTTACGTGGTGAGTCTCCGGCCATCAAGCCTGCTCTTCCGTCTGATTACGCAAATTTCGCTACGCTCCTTTCACCAACTAGCAGAGAAAGGAGGTATTTTTTGGTCGACGAAATAGGCGATTTAGAATTCAACTCATTTGTATCGATTATCTTAACACACAGCGGTCTATTAAATCCTTAACGACGGGCGTTAAAGAGAGTTTTCGTCCCTCTTTCTGGTTGCGTGAGCTAGATATTCAAACAGTACAGTATTACAAAAAAAATTGTAGACAGTGCTGCGCCGTGCCATTAGTCACTTGCTCGGATCGGTCTAGAGGGCGAGGCACGGGACAGAATCTCACGAGCGACTGACCTTCCCATCCCGCCAAGGATCTCCCCGCCACTACCCTCTTCCTACACACTCATTTCAACCGCCTTCCTCACCACTTCAACTCTGCGCTCTGATTCGGGTGTCGCGGTTTTATAGAACTCTTTTCGTTGCTTTCCGGAGGCGTGCGCTCGTCTGGTCCAATCAGGCCACGTGGGCGACAGGGGCTCGACGGAGCACGCATCCTTCACATGACATAGCGGTTCTCGCTACACGTGATCCATCAACAAATATACTAAATGAAGATAATATCTCAAAAAGGAAAAAAAAATTGTCGATATAAAAATTTGAAAGACTCTGGACAAAGAAAATTACTGATTCTTTTTATAGAAAATAATTAGAACTTTCGGGTAGGACATAAAATAAGAAAAAATCAAGTGTAATAATCGGAAAACCGTGCAGTTATTGAATTGAGGACAATGGAATCAGAAAAAGATAAAAGAAACACTGCGAATTTTGAAAGTGTGTCAAGCAGCATTTCGTAGCCGACTTTAGAGCACAGGTCGCAAAATTCCGCTTTCAAACACTTAACTAGAAATTACAGTTCAGGAAAATCTATATATTTAAGTAAATTTTGTAAATAATTATCACAGAGGTTGCACTGATCTCAGAGCGATTTGAATAGCCATTTCTCGCGCGTTAATACTTCGTCATTATCAACTTACACACCGATTGTAAGTGAAGATGAACACAGCATTCCTATGGATGCGAAAGGTATTTCCCTTATGATGACCGTCACTTATCATGAGGAAAATATTGAAAAGGTTATATATTCTACTATTAAGGGTTCTGAGATGTAACATCTGAATTTACCTTCAACAGGATTCCAAAATTTCTGTAGCCATTATTGAGGAAAAAACCTATCAAACAATAAATTACTAAGAAATTGTAGTAAATGATTCGATTGGTTCGAAATGATTCGAAAACATAATCTTTACGATGTTTTTGAATTTCAATTCACTCGTACTTTCTTGCAGTTTCACCAATTCTCACATGAAATTTTCTTAAAAACATTTCATACACTATAAAGTAGTTTAACAGTATCCTCTTCACTTCAAATATTAATAATCAACAACACACATTTTCACTTTCGTAGTGTGACGGAATACTACACATATTCTATTTCGTATGGAGGAAGTAATTTTTTTAAAGCTGCAGAAAAGTTGCACGTAAGTTTTTTTCTCCTACATAGTATAATATTTTTTGTAAACATAATTGAGTCCAAATTCACATTAGGGCGTCCTTGAAACAGAAAAAAAGTCTCAAAATGTCTGCCTCACCTGACTCTAAACCCACTAGTCTCTAAATTGCACAAAGCATTTTCAACAAAATATATATTACCGGATTGCTCTAGATGATGGCGCAGCTCTTTGAATTTAATTTTTTGGATAGTGCTTTAAATGAAGCTTCAAGGTCATTTTCGAAATTAAATCTGAAATTTTGATTTCGAATATTAGAATACTTTATTCGATAAGAGCAAAGTACGTTTATAAAACTAAGTCACTTTTCATTTTCATTAAAACATATATATATATATATATATATATATATATATATATATATATATATATATATATATATATATATATATTCTTAATACCAAAAAATTGGTTTACGGCTAGAAGTCTATCCGTCTATTAACAGCGGTAGCGTAACAAAATCGAAAGTATGTTTTTTTATCAAAATTAACATTCTCCAACGATCTGGCTGGTGCCGCGACCCCTTGAATTTGACACGGATATTTTATTTTTTTACGGTAGTTAACAAGAAGCCACAAGGACATTTTCGACATTCACTAAAAATATATATTAAATTTTTCATCGCATAGAGGAAAACATATAAAGGCGCCGATTTTCGTTGAATTCTCTGAAATTTCGAAAACTGCAAAAGTTTATTTTTTTTTCGTCTCTTCCAGTAAGTACAATATTAAAGATTCAAATTTTTCTTATGAATGAAATACGTTCTTCAAAAATAATCTTTAAATGACGATTTTTCAAAAAATTGAGTATTTTTCGTGTAATTTTGGGTGAAATATAAGCAATTAAAAAACATTTTCTCAAAAACTTCCCCAATTTTTTCTTTTATCTTTTAGTTCGGATAGTGCTAAATGGCTTTAAAGTAAACTAGAGAGTTGTTCTGGAGCCTTTGTGCTGAAATGTCAAACTCAGACAAATATTTTTGACGGTACGATACACGTTTGTGGGTTCAACGAGGATTATAATATCACGACACCGTTATAAATACGAAAAAGTATGTGGCGTTGTATCACCACTTCTTAAAAACAATAATAGAGTCAAATGTGAAGGGGGACCCAAAAGGTAGTGGAATGCATCAGTAAGAATTTTTCCTCTTGCTGGGATGCTGGGATGTTCTTCCGATGATTCCTATGAAGGGTCTGGATGTGAGGACCAGTAGCACACACGTTGCGTAGGCATTACATTCACTTGAGGGTTCAGGAATCCGCTCACATGTACTATGCCCGCCGTAACATTTCAACATAGGGGAACACACCATCCATACCTTACCGTGATATCACAATTGAGACCATTCCCTCTGCACGACGTACGGAACATCAACTGGTGACAAGCGAACCAAGGAGCTTGAGCAAAAAAGTATTAAAAGTCTTCGTCAAAACTCATTTTACGAAATATTTCTTATTGAGAAGAAATGTTTTGTGTCCCAGCTTGTTTGACTTTCCTGTGAAAGATTTTTCATCAGAAATGAAAGAAAAGATGAAAGAGTTTTTGTAAAGGTGGAGGGATCCAAATTCGAAGCAACTGACGACTTTTCTATCATTGAAATAATGTTCCACTGCTTCCATAATGCCCTTGCAGAAATTTCCTAAATTTCGACATTTTATCTGAATTATAAGAATGAAAATTTGGCGGCAAGCAGAAATGGACACCAAATGCAAACTAAAAAACCGCGCGCGGCTAAAAAGTGGAGGCGCGGCGCGGCGCGGCGCGGCGCGGCGACGACCGGCCTTCAAGGGTACCCGGCGCCGGAGACCTTCGCTCACGACAGCCTTTTTTGCAGCGGCCTTCGTCCCGCGCGTAATGTGGCGCGGCACGCCAACGCCGAACGCGCCCTGCCCTCCGCGGCGGTCCACCCATACAGATTCGCTTTTTGCGCGCCCCAAAATTACTCCTGCTGGCTTGGCATGTCCACTCCCTACCGGTAGACTAGGTCGTTAGGCGGGAATTCGGTGAGTAACACCTCAAGGAGTATTAAAAGAGAGCCATCAGCGTAGTTCCAATTTGCGTCTCCTCTGTTGCTTCGCACTTCTGAATTCACCTCGCATTCTTCGGAAGGAACATCGCGCAATACGTTTGTTCACAGCCAGCGTCTCTCACGTGTTCACAAACTACTAACATAATATCAGGCTGCTATATTAGGTTGAAATAAGATGATTGAAGATAGTATTCATTTTCTCTCTTGCTCGAAGTATTAGAGTATTTTTAATATCACACGATTAATATACAATCTTTATGACAATTATGAAGAATGCCCGTAAGTGAATTGTATACACATATTGACGTTTACTAAACAGATACCGCACACCTACTCCTACTAAACACGGAAACGTCTCCTCAATACACATAAAGGGATATATTTTGTTTTGTAACAAATTTCATTTGTAATGGTAAGAAATATGTAATGCAAAGAGTTATGAAATATGAGTCGACATTTTTTTCATTAAGTTCATTGTAAATTACATGATTTAATTATTGTATTAATTTTATTTGCTAGAAGTATTGCAAATCTTGTGAAGTCGAAGATGAGAGTTTTCCGATGAAAGTGCAGTCACAGTCATGGAAAAAAAATTGAATCCATTGAACAGACATGGTGATTCGTGTCTAACTGCGATTATTAGGATAATTAATTGATATTTCGAAGCTTCCGACTAGATGAAAGAGGTATCATACCACACACATAGCCCGACTTTTCCAGACTACCCTATCTGTCCAGAAGGAGGCAGCCATGAGCAAGCGGAGTGGCCCGCACGACGCGTCCAAGAGTAGAACAAACTGGCGCGCAGGGAGCAATACCCCTGAGGGTCGGCGACCGTGTGTGCGCCGGCCAGCGACCGGCCTTCCAGAGCGCGGGCGGTGGCATCTCCGCCTTCAGGTGCGTCGGCCGGGCCGGGCCGGGCCGGGCCGGCCGGTGGCGGCGCCGCCGCTGCCTCCGGGTCGCCGACGCTGCTCGGGCGACCTCGCGGCCAGGCCAAACGCGCGCCCGCGGCCTTGGCGGACCGGTGCCCCCCGGCGCCCGCCCACTGCCCCCCGCGCGCCCCTTTCACGCGCACAAAGGGCGGCCTCGCCTCGCGGGCGTCGGTTCAACGCCCGCCCGCCGCCACGTGGCCGGCGCAGCGCGGCGCGGCGCGGCGCGGCGCGGCAGGCGCGAAGCCTCTCGAGCCCCTGGGGCCTGGTCGGACGCCGGGGGTGGCCGGGGCAGTGACCGCGTCGGGGCGCCGCCGCCCGCGAACGGGTGCGAGGCCTGGCGCTCGCACTGCCCATCGCCGCCACTTTCAACCAGGCCTCGCGCGGATTCTGGGTTCACTCACGGCTGCCACTCTTTGGGCTTTTCTATTGACTCGCGCTACCATGCTACACATACGTGTGTCACGTAAATGGTATCCATTTGAAAAGTTTGCAGTACACAAAGAATGTCTAAATGAAATTAATATACAAAATTTAAGCAGCTTGATGCAACCCGCTTCACGTTTACATGTTACACGCTCCAAGTTGCACCGGTCCCTGCAATGGGAATGTCACATTAATATTAGCTGGAATACAGAGGAAAAATAAGATTAGGAGAAGACAATGGAGGACAATAAAAAACGGAAGAAGGAATAGAGGAAATAGAAGATGATAGAATAAAAAAGAACGAAAGAAAATAAAGATGAAAATGAATGAGAAAGACAAAGAAGAAAAAGAAAAATGAGATGAAAACAGAGAAGCAGCATAAAAATAAAAAGAAGAAAAATATGAAAAAAAATATTATATCAAAGAATACAGAGGGTGGAAAGTGAAGACGAGGAAGAAAGAGATGAAGAAGAAAGAAAGAAGAAAGTGAAAAAGAAAGAGAAAGTCAGAAGTGTTAACAGCTGTGTATTCACAAAACGAATCATGTATTCCGTACATTCTCACTTTTCGCTCTAAAAGCCGCGGAACAGCTGTGCAACGCCAGTCAGTTACTAAAATAGCGCCAGGCAACCCGCTCGACGTTTATGCTTTACACGCTTCAATTTTGCAGCGGCCCCTGGAAAAGCCCTGCCACATTAATATTATCTGGGACTATGAGCATTTGAGGAAGAAACAGAAAAAGAAAAAGAAGAAGAAGATGGTGCTGCTGATGAAGAAACGAGCCACAATACTCTGTATTCAGCATTCACGTAAGTAAAAACATATTTTGCACGTTATTTACTGCTTATGAAGCCCTGGAATCATGAACCTAATATTATATTAGATGCAGACATCGTCAATTTACTTAATGTCATGTACTTCAACTTTTGTAGAAATATTTATGAACCCTTAAATAAATAAAGCAATAATCATATACCAAATAATTTGGTGAATAAAATTATTCATCTCCTGGAAAAATTAATAATGTATAAAAATTGTGCGCCATCTGATACCCTGGCAGTTGAAGCAGGCAACAATAGAAGCCATTTCTAGCCACATTAGGCAAAATAGTACAGAAGAATCTCTTCTGTTGATTATACTTATGAACAGAGAAGAACAATAGAACTAAAAGGTTTAACATGCCGGTCGACAAGTTTTCCTAAAGTGTCTGAGATATCTTTTGAAAGCGGACTACTATTAAGTACTAGACCAATCGGAAAGCCAATACCAAGTATTTCACGAGAACGAGAATAAATAAATTGTGCACAAGATCACAACAAATTCTTTGTGATGTTATAATTGTATATAACTGGTTCTGAAGAATATTTAAAAAGATAAGGGAAGAAGATGTGTCAGTGTATCTAGGATGAAGATTATACATTCACAATTCATGTGAGGAAAAGAAAACCTTTGTTAAGAAATTTGCGTAAATTACAAAGATGAAAACTAATACTGTAAACCACCACGTAGGTTTTCGCTTTTTTTGTTGTGTATTCTTAGTTTTTATTCAATAAATTATTCAGTAATGCTTCCTTTACACGGTATAAAATAGGATTTTCACTAAACTGAAAGATTTAAATCACGGCAATTTATTTTAAAATATTGAAATTATTGCGTCACGAAATATATGAGTGAATTTTCGATGGTTTCTCGTCAGAAAATAATTTTTTCCTATGAAAATAACTATATAGTTTTCCTTTATTGTCTGGACATATTGTTGTCATATTATTTTCGAAAGACACTCTTATTCTTTCAATTTGTGTGTTATCAATCCTCATGCATTTCTTTTGAGGTCCAACCTAGTCAACTGTTATCTCAAACCGGATCGATTGTACACTATGACTTTTCTAATTCCTCTTTATCAGAAACAAACTACTTAAAATATTATACTTTATATGTTTTAGGAGGACAAATATTTTATAATTGGTAATTATTTTGTTTTAATGTTATCTTCATTAAAAGCATGGAAATTAAAAAAAAATACAAAACCTGTTTAAATTGGGAATTTTTCTCTAAGCAGTGAGTACCATCAAGTTTCAGAAACTCTTCAATGAACTTTTTTTTTAAAATGAAGAATTACAGAAATTATTCGAGTTGAGAACAAGAAAACGATTGTTTTCATGTTCATTAACTGTTGAGTGTTATCATAAACTCAACTTTCGCGCTTTTATTCTAATAGTTGGGCGCAGGCTAAGAGAACCGGTAAACATCTATTAATTTAAGAACCCCCGAAATGTCTGGTAATGCTGAAATCCGGTTATATGCCTGTCAATCAAGTTTAAAAATCTCTTGCATTCTCTCCCGGTTATGCTAATAAACATTTTCCTTGTCACGTGGAAGAAACATGGGCATTACAGAACCGTCTTCGCTGATCGCATCCCTTATAGAATAATTTCCAAGAATGATCCACATCGTATTAGTTTATGAAACTTCCGACACGAATAGAAAATTACGCTAAAAAAGTAAAGGCTATTTATGGATCCTCGTTTATATATATATATATATATATATATATATATATATATATATATATATATATATATAGAGAGAGAGAGAGAGAGAGAGATTAGTCAACATTAAATGGATATTGGGAGAAATTAGCTTTCAAAAAAATATTTGGTAAAGTCTGAAGTTTCAAGAAGAAGGAATGGCTTGTCTTCAAAAATTATTTGAATTCAGATTACTTGTTTTTATTTACTCTTTTTTACCCTTTAAAGCTACATCAGATTGAAGAAATGTCTTCCATAATTGTTAATTTCTTTTTTACGTTTGTAGTCTTCGTTCTGCGGTACATTTGCATAAAATGTTTTGTGCATTATATTGTTTCTATGGTTAAACTGAATAGAAAACATTTTAATTCAATAATATAGCGAATATAGGGGAATCGTTTTTTTCTGAATGAATCATGTACGTAAGCGATGCAGTATTCCTAATTTGCATCTCACATATCAGAGTTTATGCAGCATGGTGACACTTTCCGACATACCAATTTCAAAATAATAATAATAATAATAATAATAATAATAATAATAATAATAATAATAATAACTCTGTAGAATTGCTCCCTCACAATCACCATTATCATTATTATACAATCTGCTACTCTTACCATTTGCCTCTCTACAAAACCAGAGACCAGCGATAGCGAGTACATTGACTGCAATCCTTCTGAGAACCGAAAGCGCAAACTCTCTTCCAGTAATCAAAGCTTATCCAGAAAATCACAGGCGAAGTCCACGAGGCCCAAAAATCCCAGATGGTAGGAAGCACCGCGAGCGAACGTGCAGAAATCCCCCGGGAACAGGTTATAATAAGCCATTCCGCAGAGGAGTCGTGCGAACGAAGTCCCGAGATGGCGGGTGGCGGTTCGCGGAAGCGGGCGCCGCTCAGGATGCGCGGGAGGAACGCGGCCGACGCCCGAATCGCAGCGGAATCTCTCTGGAGGGAGAATGCCGCAATTCGCAGTCAACGACGATTATTTGCCCGAATTAAACTCAAGGCAATGATACACCTCAGCTGCTGTACCCCGATAGCAATTTCCTTTCATTGGTGGTCAAGTTCGCATATGTACGTATGACGATTTCTCAAATAATAGCTGCGATGGTAATTGCCGAAACAACGCAACAGAAAAAGGGTTTAGTTGCAAAGTGTTGGCAGAGCTTAGAAAAAAATAAAAGTACTCCATGAAATTTGCATTAAATGCGTAATTTGTCGGAAACTCTAATAAACTAATAGTAATCTTTGTGATCACCAATTTCCTTTCATTACATTAATTTATAAAAAGGAAAATGATAAAATAAAACGTCTGATACAGTGACTATTTCTAATTTTATCCCCTATATTTCTAATAACACTTTTTACCCATTTTTTGCCATTAGAATTTGTATACAAGTATTATGTAGGAAAACTGAACAACCTAAATTGCTGTTTACGTTTATTTCTCCGCCATTGAAATGACTCGTGTACACCCTACGGATGGCGCCACTTAAATGTACATGATAGTACATGATAGTTTACACTACGATAGATAAGGCATATCTAAGCTCAAACTGCTTATTTTGAGCAAATAAATATACCTTACGGCCCACACTCGCAAGACATGGAGGTTCTGGCCCTCTTGCTGTTTAATTTAAAGTAGTAACAGACTAAGTATAAACGGAATCAAGGGTACTGTTTGCGCCAGCCAATCAATCTACACTTAATTAAGACAAATTATACGAAATGATTGTTTCATTATTACTGTAGAACCTTTGTCTTCACTCACCACCCCCACATAATGAAAGTATACAATTGCTAACAATGATGCAGTAAATGTGTTGTGTTTCGAAAAATATTATTTAAAAAATCCATTTTCACTGAAAGGGTAAGTGAACGTTTACTATCAGAAAGGATTGTGTCCCTTCTCTGAAATGTCTATATTCACTATGACACAGAGGTGACAAAAGTCATCGGATACCTCCTAATATCGTGTCGGACCTCCCTTTTCCCGGCTAAGTGCAGCAACTAAACGCAGCATGCCGGTGTAGGTTTTTGTGCACTAACTGACCTCTCAATGTCGTCTTGTAAATGTTCGATGGAATTCAGGTCAGGCGATCTGGGTAACCAAATCATTCGCTCGAATTGATTATATTATTGAGATGTTTTTTTCAAACCAATCACGAACAATTCTGCTCCGGTGTTGTGGTGAATTGTCATTCATAAAAGTCCATCGTTGTTTGGGAATATGAAGCCCATCAATGGCTGCCCATTAAGGCCTCCAAGTAGCTGAACATTTCCAGTCAATATTCAGTTCAATTGGGACAGAGAATCCAGCCCGTTCCATGTAAAACCAACCCTCAGCATTATGCAGCAAACCAGTCTGCACAGTGCTTTGTTGAAAACTTGGGTCCATGGCTTCGTGGGCTCTGCATCACACTCGAACTCTACCATCATCTTACCAACTGACGTCGGGACTCATCTGACCAAGCCACGGTTTTCCAGTTATCGAAGGTCCAATTGACAAGGTCACGGGCGCAGGACAGGTGCTACAGAGGATGTTGTGCTGATGGCGATATTCTGATGCCATCGCCCATTAAAGCCAAATTTGCCCGCAGTCATAAGGAATACGTTCGTCGTGCTTCGCACATCGATTTTTGAGGTTATTTCACATAGTGTTGCTAGATTGTTGGCACTGACAACCTCCACAAACGCCGCTGCCTTTGATCATGAAGAGAAGGCCGTCGGCCACTGTGTTGTTCGTGATGAGAGGTCAAGCCTGAAATTAGGCATTCTCGGCACACTCTTGACACTGTGGGTCTCTGAATATTGATTTACCTAACAATTTACGTAATGGAATGTCCCATGAGACTGGCTCCAACTACCACTCCGCGTTCAAAGTCTTTTAATTCGCGTCGTGCGGCCATAATCACATAAAATTCTTTTCGAAATCACTTTAGTTTGAATTGTCAATAATGGTCATAAATGTCTCTTTTAGTAGAGACTTCTGTTTGACTAATATTTAGACAGTAGCTTAAACTTAGAATGATGAAAATTTCTTACTTATGAAAACATTTATAATTAGTTTATTAATTAATTAATAATTCGTATTTACCACCACTATTTACTCCGAGAAATATTATTTTTTAGTTTGTAAGCCCGACATACTCATATATGCGTAACCCACTACAAGATTAGGTTATTTACGAGCAAATACGACCCTCTTTCTGAATTCTGAAGTTAGTGTGGGGGTGATTCAATATTTATTTTATTAATATAAACATTTATCATTGAAATATGATTCATTGAAGTATCTGAAAAAAAGGCAAAAGATCTTCTAAACTGAGAGTTTGAAGTTCTTTTACCTTGTTCATCGTTTCTCAAGCATTACAAGAGAAATACTGAGAGAATATACGTTGACATGAAACACAACAAAGCTACTAGAGAAAGTTAGAATTAGAAACAAATAGTAGAAGTATCTGAAAAATAACTCCATTTTAAATGTCTGATAAACTAGTGGGTATAATTTCGTACAGCCTATAGTTGACTTCCCTTTTTGTAATATATTACAGTACATTCTTGATTCGTTACAAACAGTTTCAGCAAAAAATTGCACTATGGAAGGATAATTTCGGCAATCACAATGATCCGACTACGAGTATCAATCCGAAAATTCTGCGACTGTTGCTATCGAGTTCTTAGGCCAATTACAATTGAGTGCCCCCACACACATTCTTAAAATTCCTACTGACTTTGAAGTCTGCGAACTACAAATCAGAGCAACAGAACAAATTTCGCTGATTCACTGTGAACTCGAAATAGGAGGTTGTTTTCTAAAAGGAATTAGCAGGAACTTTTTCGCTCTAGTACACGAACTGTCCCGAAGCTATTCGTCACAGGAAATAAAAAAAGTCAGTTGCAGCGACACGACAAGCATATATTTACAAAGGTGTGTTTAAATTGCTTAATTAGTTTAATCAGCAAGTCAGATGTCACTAAACTAGCAAGAAGTTACAACAAGGAATAACAAAGTTTGTATTGAAGGTCTTAATTATAAAACAAAGTACAACCCCGACCACTGGACGTAATATTTACGCATACAATGTCGCATGAGTTCCACTCGTACATGCTTGTTAAGAATTTCATAAAAAACGTGTATGTGTAAGGACGTATAAAACGCAAGAAACACTCTAGTCACGTGAATGTCAATCTCTTGCAATAGCTACCTACTTATAACGTATCATGAAATGGTCTAGAAAATTAATTCATGAAAACTTTTTTCTATCTTCTACGTAATATACCTAAGCAAATGTTAGTTAACCAATTTATAAATTATATATATATATATATATATATATATATATATATATATATATATATATATATATATACATTTAAATTTCCATGAACTCTTTCCAGATAAATTTTCGAGAAACACTAATTTCGATAAAAAGACTTAATAGAAATCCATGCCATGGGATCGGTACGTGAGTTTCCTCATCTGAATTTATTTATTCTGTTTAATTTACCATTGTGTGTTATCTAAGCATAAGAATATCTTTGCATAAAAATCAATTTAAAAAATATCAAATTTATCTTGTTTTTTAACCTTAAAGTTCATAGTTAACTCTTCATATACAAAATCAAGTTATATTAAGTATTTCACTTATTATTTTTTTTATTTACGCTACAATTGGTAATTTTGATATTTCATATTTTATTGTAGCACTGAAGGTGCATCCAATAAGCTTTATGTGGAAGTACATTACTATGGTGGAACTAAGCCTCATATTTTTTTCTATTTTTTACATAATAATAATAATAATATTAATAATAATATTAATAATAATAATAATAATAATTTAAAATGACGTAATTCCAACCAAGGGAGGTAAGGTAACTATGCGAAATTCAGAAAAGAATCATCCTTAAGTTTCAGGAATCCTTGTTTAATTACATTAATTTAATTTCGTATTTAGTGTATTTGTAATAGTTAGACGATTAGGGGTACCCACTATTCTTAAGTACGCATTTAACTCAATTAGTGTAGTTTAAATAGTTGCAATTATTGGCGTGATAGTATCAAAGCTCTGTAATTGAGATAAAACACATTGCTTATTATTGTTACAAAAATTCGGGAATAGAACGTAATTTCAAACAAATGTGCCTAATTAATTTTTTGTTTTTATTTATCATCCAATTTTTCTAATCTTTCGCCGCACAATGAATTGTATTAGAGTATACCCGATTTCAAAAAATATTTTTCATATCAACACAATTTATCATTTTAACAATATTGTCATTTCAATTTGAGCATTCATTCTTATTGACCTACAATCTTCCAAGATTAAATTACATAAATATTTTAAATATTGTTGGGCTATTAATTTTTTTCTTTTAATTAGCGGCTGCCACTGGCCACCAAAATGCCCTTAGCACGAGTCTGCTTATGGGTTAATCTATTCCAGAATTTAATATTTGTCTATCAAGGGTTACTCTTTGTATCTATATGAAAATTTCAGCACGTGACGCAAGGATTTGCAGAAATTATAGAGTAAAAATGTGTTCACTTATTAAGAGCACACGAAGCGAGGCATTTAAAAAACCAATCTCCCAAGCAAAATACGGCTTAGAAGGATGCAAAATGTGAAGGGCCCAGGGCTGGCCAGAGAAATCAAACACCAATAAAAGAAGGCCCACAACGTTCATTTGACATTGACTGAAAAGCAGCTCAACGGAACAGTCGCTAGCACGGCAAAAATGACTTCCAACTACGTACATGAAAGCAAACCATTCCATTTACGTATTATATACTGGGCAACGCAATCAAATTACAGATTTGTGGAGATATTAAAATGCGGATAAGGGCCTTCCAAAGTATACATAATTATAGAACCTTCTGAACCTACAACCGCACATACTGTTTTACATTAGTTGTAACTGTTACGTAATATTATAATTCCAGTTGGAGTTGCAATAATAAAGGGTTTTTGCAAATTGTGAATTTGAAAGACGTAATACGACAATTCTGGAAAGAATTATTCGGCGCATGCGCCGGCATCCAATGGTGGAATTTCAATTGACGGGTGCCGTCATTCTCCCTAATTTGTCGCCTACGACAAATGTTTTCGTAACTTACACTTTACGTAGTTTTCGCCGCCACCTCTATAAAAGAACTCGACACTAATATACAATGAGAACAGATATAATAAAAATTACAATATCGATAGTTACAATATAATACGGCAGGAACTTCATTGTTAATTTTTATTCAAATATGTCAGGCATAAAGTAACGTATGAGTTTAGTATTTGGAGGTTCTGTGTACATTGAGGATACATAGTCATGAAAAAATAGTATTTACAAGGCTGTCCGGGTGACGCCGCGTTCATGGCGAAGATGCCGACGTTTCGGTCGCCATTCTGCGACCTTCCTCAGGGCAGTCTCAGGGCGTAATGCCCTGAGGAAGGTCGCAGAATGGCGACCGAAACGTCGGCACCTTCACCATGGACGTGGCGTCATCCGGACAGCCTAGTAAATACTGACTTCGGCTGCGGAAGCCTACGCTCTCACGAAAAAATAGTTGTTTATCTACAGGTTGATAAAATTGCCGTAATTTCCTCTTATATATAACACATATTTTTTTAGAAAAATCGGGAGTTACATTCTAAGACTATCTAAGATGCTATATTTTGGAGATAAAGACACGTAGTTTACATATTCGTATGATACAATCAGATTACATGTATTATACGTATTTCTTTCTTGTAATCCATATAAAAGCAAAAACTAAGTCAGAAGATCCACAGATGTTCAACAGAAGATTTTAGGTAGAGGTTTAGAGGTTTCCAGTTCCAAGTAGTTCCTAGTTTTACGTATGTTTTCGATTGAACTACTTGCAAAATCTCATTTTTCTGGAGATATGTTCTTTCTTATTTCCGACAATGATTATCATCTACGATATTGGATCTCCCGCCTTGCAAGACACTCCAATGTTCCTAACTTGGCTACGAGCCACCTAGATACAGGAAATGGCGGTCTTAGCGACTATGCCACGAGACCATCTCTCAAGCCATAGCATATGTATAAGTATGTTGTCTTTTTTATTTCGAAAAAAAAAAGGTGTCACTGATAATCAGAACTGCGCCAATTTTTAGAAACATTTACATTTGAATGAAAAAAATTAAAGACAATGTGAAGCAATTGATGATAACGTTTTTAAAATTATTAGGGGTGAGTGAAAAGTACCAAAAAAGTACCTCCCCAAATAAAAATGTTTCAAATTCACGAGGAGGCGATATCATCAAGATGGATTGAGGACTACCAATTCTATTGAAAGGTCAAATGCAAATGTTTACAGACAGATGGACGCAGAGTCAGACGAACGGCCAGACACAGAGACAGATGGCCAGACGGACAGACGCTTTGCCGAAAACAAATTTTTCGATATAAAAAAATCACAAATATAGATTTTGACTCCACTGCATATTTGAGAAACTAATTTATTTTAACTTTATAAAATACACTTTTTCTTATCAAAGTCCCTCAAAACGAGTTTTTCAGTCGAAAGAACGGTAGTTTTAGTAGCAGCATGACATTACTTTTCCTATTCTTTGTGGAAGTAGACGAGAAAGTTACAACACTATCATAGAAGCTGGAGATTCGAAAATATATAATTAATATCTATTATACTTTCTCGTCGCCGCTTACGCAGTAGAGAGAAAGGTATGTAATGCTGCGGAAAGAAGCTGCGATTTTTCGGCAGAAAAACTTCTGCCGGAAATTGGGCCGGGCCCTGGAAAAGAAAAAGTGGTTAAATTCAGTTGCTAAATTTAGGGAGGAAAAAATTTCTAACACGGGGTGTGGTCAGAATCCATGATTTGTGGATTCTTGATACCGAAAAATCTATTGACGGCAAAACGTCTATCCGCCTATGATCAAAACTGGCGGCTGAACAGTTCAGCTGATATTCTCCAAAACTGATATTCCCCAATCGCTCTGGCGGATGTCGCGACCCCTTACATTTAAAACCGAAATTTTAATTTGTGGTGGTACTTTTCATAAAGCCCCTGGAACAGTTTCGAAATTGGTAAAAAATGGCTTCAAACGTTTCTGATTAAAATTTGTTATTGGATAGTTCGGGGATGTACACGTAGGCTTCCGCGGCTCGAGTTCATGACTTCTTGGCTGTCCGGGTGACGCCGCGTCGCGACGCGGCGTCCCCCGGACAGCCAAGAAGTCTAGTTCGAGGATGTTTCACAGAATGGTGAAGGTCTCATGTTCGTTGAAAATCCTGATTTTTCAAAAATTGCAAATGTTCAAACTTTTTCGGGCGTCTTCGTACAACTACAATTGTCAAGATAGAACTTTTTCTCTTAATGAAATCTGTTGTTTAAAGATAGATTTTGAAATAAGACCATATGCAATTTTTTGAAAATTTGAGTACATTCCGCGTAATTTTGCCTAAAATGTAGCAAATTTATAATTGCTTCAACTATTTTTTCTCAAAAATATATCAATCATTTTTGATTAAATTTTGACCTAGGATAGCATATAGGACGCTTATGTGCAGGTCTCGTGTTCGTTGAAAATTTGGATTGTTAAAAATTGCAAAAAATCAACATTTTTTTCAGTGTCCTACAACTATAATTATGAAAAAAAACATTTTTTCTTAATGAAATATGTTCATTAAAAACTGATATAATATCATGTTATATTTTTCAAAAATGTATGTATTTTTGGAAAATATTGTGCCAAACAGGCAATTTTTATTATTTTAAACAAGTTTTTTAAAACGGCACAGAGCGTTTTGGTTAAATTTGGACTTTAGATAGGGAAATGAATACTTAAGAGAATGGTGTAGGTCTTATGTTCGTTGAATTGCCTAATTTTTCGAAAATTTAAAAAAATTCAAATTTTTCGTCGATTTTCTATAACAATTCTGAAGATATAATTTTTACAAAAATTGTGCAATAGATTTTGATTAAATTCAGTTGTTGGATAGTCTAAAAGACGTTTAAAGAACTGCACAGGTCTCAGGTTAAAAATTCTGATTTTTCGAAACTTGCAAAAATTCAAAATGTTTTTTGGCGTCTTCCTACAACTAAAATATTAAATATGGAGATTTCTTCCTTTATAATATCTGTTCCTTATTGACAGATTTTGAAACAAGGTCATATAGAATTTTTCAAAAAATGGAGTATTTTTTGTGTTGTTTTGCGTGAAATATAGGCAATTTTAATGTTTGTTTAAACACTTTTTTCCAAACCTCCATCGTTTTTGATGAAATTTTCTTGGTGAATAGTATGAAGGACGTTTAAGAAAATACTGCAGGTCTCATGTTATTTGAAAACACAGAGTTTTCGATAAAAATTGATAAAATTGAAATATTTTTCGGCGCTTTTCAGCAATTCAATTATGAAGAAACAACTTTTTTCAAAAAACAGATTTTCAAAAAAAGGTCTTGTTGAATTTTCGAAAATATGAGTATTTTTGAAGTAATTGGGCGTCAAAGTTAGCCGCCCGCTCTGAAAATACTGCGCTTCTTGATCGTAATTTTATGTTTGAGGCAGTTTGATGCTACGTAAATTAGAACGTGTATACTATTTCACATTTTTTGTTCGTTTCTTACATTGAAGCTTGTTTCTTCTGCTTATTTTGCTCACCACCTGCCCATTCTGCTTATTTTTCGCACCAAATGTATTATGATTTCAAGTGAATTTTACAAAAAATAATTCGGAGAGAAATTGTGGTACAATAATATTACATAACCATTACTAATGGCGTAAAACTATAATGTTTTAGCACCAATAATTATTTGTGTAATTTGTGGTCAAATATAGACGCCCGCTCCAAATTTCCTGCGCTTCGTGAACGTAATACGAGAAGTGATTCCAGGTAGGTGGATGCTACGTCAGTTAGAATTTGTATATTATTTCATACTTCTTTTTTCGTTTCTTACATTCGAGATTTAGCTGCATGAGGAGCAATTATAATCGTCAAATGTGTTGATATTTGTTTGAAAATATTTAGTTTTCGCACCAAATGTTCTACGATTTGTAACGAGTTTTACAAAAACTGATGACAGATGTGTTGATTCGGAGAGAATTTGTGGTGTAAAGAGTATTACATAACCATTACTAAGATCGAAAAAGTACGTGCTGTTTTAGAACCATTAGTTTAACAAATCTTATGCAACTGTAGAAAGATTCGTCATTTGCGTAGCGTGACCCTGGAAACGCTTTGGAGCGATGTAGTGCAATTCAATGAGACACTAAATGACGTGCAGTGTGGATCACCAGTGACTATTTCAAAAGCGCGGTTTACGCTTTTGATTCTCCCTTTCTGTGACACTTAATATGAGAGCAACGGTAGCTTGTGTGTTGTACAACGTAGGTAATTCCAGTTATGACGCATAAAAGAAATATCTGAAATACAACTCGAGAGCAGATAATATACTACAATATCGCCACAAAAATAGAAGAATATCGTATTTATAGTTTTTTCCAGTTACATGAATGAAATTGTCGCAAAGTTGTAATAATAATAACAATAATAATAATAATAATAATAATAATAATAATAATAATAATAATAATAACAAAACTTGTCACAAATGAATTCAGGAAATCATCGGACAAAAGTGGTACCTAAGACTGGAACACTATTCCCTCGACTTGCCTTACGACAGAAGTACAAATTTAGTACGATGTTTCAACCCCCCAATAGATGTTATCGATTGGTATTGCGCCACGAGAAGGAAAGAGCATTCATTCCCGCAGGGAAGCAAGAAGTTAAAACAAAGGTTGGCCTCCCATTGAAGAATGGCTCGACCCCGGCGATCCCGCGGAGCATTCAACGCGGCGAGGGCGCTGAACCCGGCCGGCCGTTGGCGCGGCGAGGTGCAGCGTGCAGCGTGCAGGCGGCGCCCACGCGCGGCGAGGCGTCGGTGCAGCGAGGACGCGCACGTGAACGGCACGGGCGCCACCGGCGCATCGCCACATCGCCGGTGCAGTGGCCGCGAGCGAGCTCGCGCGCGCGTCCCGTTGGAGGGAGGCGACGCGCTGCGGCGGGTGAACGCCCGGCGCGAGGGTAGGGATGGGGGCGCGGGGCGGGGGCGGGGCGGAGAGGGTGGATGCGATGTTCCCAACCAGCGCCAGTGAGGCAGGTCATAGCCTTCTCTGGCCGCCCCCTGCTCCCCGTCCCGCGCAGATTCCGATGGGAATTCCCCACCACCTTCTCGTTCCTCGCCAGCGTAAGGCGCCCCCGCCTCCGCCTGCGCTAACACCATCGCCGTGACCTTGACGTGTGTCAGATCAACGAATAGTGTGATCATTATCTCGGACTTCGCATTCTGCTTCTGAATGTATTAATTTCGTTTCTATTTTTTCATGTAATCTCGCGAGGAATGCTGCTCGTCATACCTATTTTTTTCCTGTTTGTTTTTGAAATTTACATTTAGTCAGACAATATTCTCATATACTTCGTCATAGTGTCATTTTCTTTAAGACATCCACAAACATAATATACACCATCTCTAAGTAAAATTCCTTCATCCGTTTACTTAATCTTCAACACAAATTGCCATATGTATCCCAATTAGAACCACTCTACCTCTTCCCATTCTAAGTAATATTTCCTTCTCCGCCCAAATAATTCAGATTTGAATTCTTGGAACTGGACTCCGGGAATATTCCCACTTCCCATTTTCAGTCTCCTAGAACATCTTCATTCCACGAACCCCTCGTTCTTCTGATTCACGCCGGATGCCAGCCAGTGCGGTAACGCTTCCGGCGGTACCTGGAACCGGTCGTCACACGGCCGATTACGTCACAGGACGCGAAGACGTAGCCGCACAGTGGAAGAAAAGCCATTTTGGGCGAGAAAAGGGCAGGTTCCAAATGAGTAATTATTACAATATCATCATCCTACAAAATAAGTAACACGTATAAGTGAGATCTTAAAGTTGGGACGACCTTTCGCAATATTGTTCAGTATTAAAGTTCAGTAAAAAGACTTCATCTTTTTTGTTGCTATGTATTATCTTAATTTATGCAAATATGTGATATTAACTCCATTTCTCGATTAACAGGAACTGGAAGACTTCTGTCTTTCCATGTTCATAATATTTCCAGAAGAAAAAAAATCCACTTGAACATTTTGAAGAAGTATCACAAACAGTAAATATGAACTGAAAATTCATTAAATGTTAACACATGTGAACTGGCTTTGCTCGAAAAATGAATTCAGCGGTTTCAATAGTCCACTACACCGAAATCGTCAGATCAAAAGATAGGGTTTGGGGTCCGAAAATGTGTCTTTCTTATCCCCCCTACCTACCCTTGTTTACTAGTACATTACTCCATAGAAATATTCTGAAAACTTTTCATGACTTGATTGGTTTCATAAGCAATCGTAAGTAAGTAAAATTCGACTGTATCCCTACATTTTTTTGATTATAAATACTTTCTGATTGCCAGTCCGTGGTGCCATCACACAGGGAGCGTTTGACTTACGAGATTTGGGAAACTAATTAATTACGCACTCATACGCATTCTAAAATGCGGTCCATATACAGCAAATACTATGTCATAGGAAGTATACATCTCGGCCGGTCAGTATGCATATTATGAACCACTGCGCTTCTCCCACGAACGAAGGTCTCCGGGCGCAAAACAGTGCACAGGTCAGAAAACAGGTTTCGCTTTTTAATTCTCTCTCCCTCTCTATCTTTCCTCCTCAGCGAGATGTGCAGGTTTTCGCGGGAACCGGGATGTGATCGTGTGTGTAACACAAGAAGAGAAAAAAGAGAGAAATTGCTTTCGCTTTTGTCCGCGTTCTTGAGGAGTGCGAGAAGTGAGGTATTATGCCGCTTCTAGGAAAACGGTTACTGATTACGGAGCCTGCAGCGAGCTTCTCGCCAGGAATAAAACAGTAGAAACGACTCGGAGTCAGAAGAGGAAGAGGGAGAGGAAGCGAAGAGGAAGAAGGAAAACGAAAACATCGCTGGAGTGAAGATGCGATTTGGCGACGCACTCTGTAGTTGGGGAAGGCCACTGACGGCACCGCGTTTCGGGAGATTCTGCACTGAATGCAGCACTTATTTAAATCGCATTCTTGGGAGCATGTACTCTCACAGAATAGTCTTGCGGAAGAGCTCAAACATCAGTAATTTTGTCATGTTGTGGGTTTCAGAGAACTTAATGATTTGCAATGAAATCTTTCATCCGCAATAAAATCTCATCTCGGGTAGCCGAAGTAAAAAAGAAATGTCTCAACGCCTCGCTCTCTGAAATCGTGAATTGAGAATGAAGATGATTCTTTCAAGTTTGAGTTGAAAGAAAAAAAAAAAAGAAAAAGAAAAGGAAAAAGAAAAATAAAAAAAAGGAGAAAAAAAGCGCATTTTGGCAGTAATATGTAAACGATTTAAAAAATTAAGGAATGTTTGACGCTGAAGCACACGTAGATACATTAGATTAAAAACAAAAGGAAAAAAAACTTGCACAAATTGCAGAAAGTAAGTAACCTGTGTTGTTTCGAGGAGTTTTACTCCTAGTGTGTCGTCTGATATACGACTCAAACAGCTTTAGCACGTGGTGGTACGTTACATTACTGCAGTGGCTTATATTGTAGGTTTAGCTAGGAAACGTGCAAAGTCCAAAGACAGCAAGAGAAGAAAAATAAATGGAATAATCAGTAAATTGTTTAAGTATAACAGGAAGAGTGCAAAACACACCACATACTTCTCAGCACTCGGATGTGATGCTGATCATGTAGCGTTGACTCTCCTAAAGTGGCAAGGCGATTGCGAAAACAATTCAAAACAATGACAAACGAACGACACCAATGTAACGCCAGAAGTGGGCGCTTAAAGGTGGGGGTGAATTTTAACAGAAAGGTTTCGCTAGCGATCAGATCTAGTAACATGGCAGAACAAAATACGAGCTTTCACGAATAAATCAGGGTCGGGTGGCATGGATACGTGAGCGAGACCACATGGTTAATTCCATGGGTGCAATTAGGTTACGAAAAACTAAATTTAAAAATCGTCGGACGGTAAGAGGCGGGGTGGACCGGGGCAGGGAGGCAGAAAACGATTGGGACTGAGCAGAAGGAAAGAGGGGGGAGAGACGGCAACGCCGTAATGTAATGCTTTCCATTTTATACTAAATATGTAATTCATTCCATTTTTATCTAATAAATAATTGTAATAAATACATGCTCAAGCAACATCGTTTTGCTTCCGCTAGAAAAAATATGAATGATAACAATAAAGATGTAAAGTATATTTGACTCTCATATTACCACAATAATAGGAACAATCTGCATATAAACTATTTAGGCAAATTTTGTCACATGAACAGTTCAACCCAATCGACACGCGTTTCATCACACAGTGATCAATTCACTTTTTTCCAATTTAATATTGTATGTATGTACTTTGGCACAACAGATCTTTACGAGCGAACGCTACCAGCAGCGTCCCCGCCTTGCGGCCGTGGGCGGGGTCACGTGTGGTTAGCACACAGGCATTCCTAGGCTGTACTTGGTCTTCTAAACCTGAGAAGTGAGCTTCCTCATCGTGACACTGCAACAGATACTAGGGTATTGCAAAGATAACGCACATTTAATGTTTGCCCCGATCGGGAATCGAACCCGGGGTTGCGCCATGAAGGCGAGAACGCTCACAAACGAGCCACCAGGACCTTTCGATTTAATAATGCAAAGCGTATAATACGTTTTAAAATGAAGTAAAAAATGAATGACCAGCGTGATGAAACAAGTGTTGATGCTTACTATGTTATCGACATACATGATTCATCGCGACAAATACGAGCAAACATTCTTTATCTTAATTTTTCTCTGAATACGAATATCTGTTGTTACACGAAACCACGATAAATCAATTGACAAGTTATCGCTACACGCAGTGAATAAGCGTTGATGATATCAAGGTCTTACTATCAAACACATGATAAATGCCTGTTAATAGCACAACTTAACAAAATTTAATTTACTACTTTTGGTCAATAATTTTTTCCAATATTTACTTGTCCCTCTTAGAAGAGGAATGACAAACAATTTGTGATGAAAAATATTTTAAACGTTCTACGAGTACTAACCCTCCTGTACTACACATATATTTTTGTTACGTGTTCTGTTTACAGAAGTCAGAAAGATCCAGTCGTTCACTTCTATTTATCATTTATTATTATTATTATTATTATTATTATTATTAATGAACATAGTTAGTGACAATCAAGTGGATATACCTGTTGAAGGATCTGTATACCTTAAAATTATTTTAGGCATAATTGAGTTGACTGGGTTATTTTGCAGAATACGCTACGAAGTAGGTCTGTGACATGCAACAGTGAATTTAATGAATATCAGTGGATCTGTTTAAAGTTAGATATTGATGATCTTCCATCTGTAATTGTATCAGATTCCCAACAGAATTTATACATAGACAATTGCGCATTCGCAGAAAGATATACATATATTCAATCATACGGGTCACACAGTACCAGGTGTGTAGTTAAAGGGTGAAGGTAAATTATGAATTTATTCCAGCTACCAGAAAAAAACCTAAAAAAACTCTTTTTTTCATGAGTTTGGTTCTAATAATGTTTTATCAAGGTCGCATGATAAATAATTAAGTTGAAAACAAATGTTATGGTTTTCAGATAAATTTTGCAACAAAAATTGTGATCAGAGGAATGTAGTGTACAATTAGATATATTTAAATTTCAAAGAAGTACTGATAAAATGGAACCTAAACGGAAAGTTAAAGCAAGTTGATTTCAGGCCGATCATAATAAGGAAATTCTTTATGGATCTTCAGTTTGTCAGTATGATGTTCCCATTAACGCCATTTTCATTGGCGTGATCAAAATCGCCATGTTAAAAAGAAGCCCAACTGAACGAGCAAAGTGTGCTTGATGTTGACCTCGCTTCGCGCACGTGCTCAATGAACGTAAGCCGGCGCACGCCTGCTCAATGAGCGAGTGGCTTCGCGGAACGCCCGGCGCGTCAGACGATCCCGCCGCCTTCGAGGAATTCCCAAGGGGCGGGCCCCGCCAAGTTCAAGGGCATGCAACGCCGCCGTCACTTCCTCCCCCGCGGTACGGCGCGATGAGACGCGCGCGCGCGGGAGCCGAGAATTCTTCGAAGCGCGCACTGACAAATACAGAGCCAACCGCGTCACTCGTGACGAACACTTGCGCTTGGAGTGTTTTTCGCACTTCGCGCTCGCCGATTGGAGCCTTTCCGTGAAGGCTCCACCGGTGAAAATCCTGCCCCTCCATGTGAAGCGACGTGTTCTTTTGATTTTTGTTCGCGTACAAACAGATTGATGCAGGACTGTGTGAATACAGAAGTCGGTCCTTACAGCCCTCAATAGTTAAGGGTTCAGAAATATTTTTGGATAAAATGTATTTGTTTATAAATAACCTTATTTAAATAGTTAAATATTAAAACTGAAAAGATTATAGATTTTTTTCAAAACCATGAATGTTGAATATGTCAATATCATTATGGGGCCCCATGGGGTTTAGTCATGTTTAGGATATTTATTTTTATAAGGAGTTATAAGGTAAATTTTAAGATGAGAGTACACAAAATGAAATGTTGTATATACTTCCGACATGTGTAATCTTTTTCAGATTCACTTTCCAATCAACCAGAGTATAATACGTTCCATCACGTCTGGTAAACCGCTCTTCCAAAATGCTTGGATTTCGACCTTGATACCAAAATAATTTTTATAGCTCAATAATAAAGTAAGTATTTAATACCGGTATTTCAGATTTTCCGTTAAGGCGCGTTTACACGGAGAGAGTTTTCTCTCCCACTTTCCGGAACTGGTTAAGATACACGTGTAAACTCTCAGGAGAGCGGTCTCCTCTCCGGAGACATGACGTCACAAGAGATATTGGAAGTCTCCACAAGAGAGCAGTGTAACGACTCTGGTATCGATGAGGAATCGTATCTCCTGTGAGATAAATAGTATTCAAAGAGAGTTGGAAGACTTTTTGCTCTCTTGGTATAATATGTGTTCACGTACTCGATTAGCCATTCAGCGTCTGTCTGTGTCAGTGCGGCGTACCAGTGTGGTCGATGGATTTCTGTTCTTTGTGGGAAATTATACTCTGGGGGAAATTATAAATACAAATGACAAAGAACTATATATCTCTTGTGACCAAAAACCGCCGCAATTTGTGTGAGATTTTTCCTAATAAAAAATCAAATCCTTCTGAAGTTATGAAGTTTCTGTACATGACTTCAGTATCCTTTATAATAATATTCTATTTTGATTACATCCTTTACTAAATTAAAACTTCAAATTACGGATTAATTGTGAAATTTTGTTACTTAAAACTATAATTATTATTGTCTTTCATATGCCTGCACTATAAGGTGTAATGCCTCTACTATCAAACTTAACAAATCTAAAATAGTTCAAAATAATCTACTTCGCAAAATTTTACATCTTTCCTAGTTTATATCATATAAACAAATTTACAAAAAAATTAAAATTGATTCTTTCAAATCGTTTATACTTAAACTTCACTAAAAGTTTCTAAAACAAATTATCAACTTCACCCATTTTTCAAACCTCTACATGAGGTCAATACTACTTTCCTCATCCTGGACTCCGACCACGTTTGGCAAAAGGTATTTTTAATCCTCCGTAAATTAATAATTGTTTTATTTTATTGTTTCTGAAAAAATGTAATGCAATTGAACAGGTAGCATATAAATATTTTAAAAAATACTCGTCTTGCAATTCCGCCATCAAAGTTTTATAAATACTCAGCTCTTCCTTTCTCCAAAAAAAAAAAAAAAAATCACTCACACTTGTCTCTTTCTTTTCCTCCGCTTCTTCAAAATTGTGAAAGTGGCACAGGCAGCTACAAGAGTTGTCACATTCTAACCTCAAACTGCTCCCCGCTTTATTCAACATGGCTACGCCGGAGAACATCTAGAGACATTTGTATAAGTGTAAACAGCAAGGAGATACTTTTCCGGAGATATCTCAGGAAACGACTCTCCCGTGTGCTAGGAGACTCACGTTTCGGGAGATATTTCGAATCGTGTAAAGCCGTCAAAGAGAGTTTATCTCTTAACATCATGAAAGTTAGGAGACTTTGTCTCTTCATGTAAACGCTGCTTTAGAGAGCGAATTTAAAGTCAATAATGCAAAACTTCTCACGCTCTTTATTTCAACAATCTTTTTTCGCAGAGAAGCGCTAGGAATTTGAAGTCGTTAATTACTGTTCTCCCGGTGAACCAAGGACATTTAAAAAAATTCTTGTAGTGGTTCAAAAACTTAATATTTATGACAACGAAAATTGGTTACATTGAAACTATTGAAACATAAAACAATAGTGAAGAAAGAAACAACTGTCATAGACATCTGGCCAGACATGAGCTTTCTAAATGAACACCGTCCTTTGCACGCAATGCAGACTTGCACTATAATTCTTTCATGTTCCTCTACAATCAAGAAAATACCAAGAACACCTAAAACTTTCCACAGCCGCGGAAAAAGCTAGCATTTCAGTTTTCTTGGGAATTACTAATGACAAGATAACCCTCAATTAGTCAATAACTTGAATAGGCACCGTTGCATAACCTGAATGTCACCGTACGCTGTGAAATAACATTTAATAAACGCCATGGCAAGAAATAAAGAAACAAAAGGGGAAACATTAGTGATCATAACGTACTAACAAGAATTACAATTCATCTGGACCGGACAGTCTTCTCACGATCTCTGTTAAATCCAAATTGTGAGGAGAGTTTTATAAGTACAAATATATGTGTGTGTGTGTGTGTGCGTGTGCGTGTGCGTGTGTGTGTGTGTGTGTGTGTACGAGCAATATTTTATACTTCAAAATAACAATCATTGAAACTCTTGAGCACCGAATGCGCATGTCACGTGGTCGGATTCACGTGAGGTGCATCAAACACGTGCAACGTTTTTACTTTTTCGCAGTTTTTCATTTCCGTGAAAAGAATCAAAATATTAAGAGGCAGGAACAAGTTGTAACTGACGAAAGCCTCATTTTTAAAATTTACTGCTTTCAAAAGAATTCGCATGTTGAGGCATAGAAAATTTTCACGACGACTCAACATAACATGCAAACAAACTTGGTTAAAGTGGACAATTAATAAATTTGACACGAGAGTTTTCGACGGCAATAGCGTACGCATTTACCTATATGTAGCTGTCTTTAGTTTTCTCGTGCTTTCTTAAGTTCCCTTGGTCAGTTCTAAAAGTAATTACTTCCATTTATATGAATGTAGCTCAGCGTACATTTTTATGTATGCTTTTAAAAAGTGTACCTTCTGTATTTTAGCCTTCTTAAAATGAGTCCTCAATAATTCATATCCATGTTCATGTACAGTAATCATGCGTGTCGTATATATGAAGAACATGCATGTCCTGTACAATTAACACCGCAAATAAATATATTTTCGACATAAATTCCTTCACAAAAATTTAAGATTTTTTGGAGGTTTCCAGTTAACTGTTCACAAGCGATACTAGTACTAATTACTAGTTCACAAGCGATACAAAATGTGTCATGTCGATGACCGGGAATTCTCATGTTGGAACAAAGACAGCAACTCACTGGAGATAAACAGTCACGTTTCTGACCTCATGTAGTATAATGTCCCAGTATAGTGCATTTCACATGTGACCTTAATGTATAAAGTCTCTGTTAATCACAACAAATAAATAATACTCATGGTTATAAGTCAGTGGAAAACACTGCACAAGACTTGTTTCATCTTACGAGATCGTAAACTAGTCAACAGACGCTGTGCAGTATTGCTTGTATTCGAGATACAGCATGTCAGACATAATTTACAACAATTTTTCTCTCTTGACGTCTTGTATTATACTTTTCAAATTTCCGATAGAACAATTGAGAATTTTGACTACGCAATGAGTGACCTGAGGACAACCTTCTATGGAAGGCAGTACGATATAAATCTGCAACACAGAAAAATATCTATTTGTATAATGTGAACAATTTTCAAGATGAATTGTTGAATTTATTAATTAAATAGTGGTAAACTAAAATACTTTCAGTAAAATATTATGAGCATTTGATTACTCAATCATTAGAAAACTATGTAATTTTAAAGACCATTCCTTGATTCTTTCGTTATATTAATTATTGTGTCCCTTAGGCGGGTAACTAAATTGATAAGTACAATATATCAGCCATTACTGTGCAATTCAATAAATCGAGGCTCAAGATGAAGTGCATGCACGTAATGTATGTGTTGTTCACATTCGTGGAATTTATGTATCAAAATTCGCTTTAAATATGTTACCTATAATTAGATACTAGATTAGATACCTATAATAAAATTGCACGGTGTTATGTATTTTTGGCAATATTCACAATGCAAAACGTTTTCCATCGATCACGTCCACTTCCGGAGCTTATGGTTTATTACCTATAATAATGCAAACACGGTATATTGTCATAAGATAGTGGAATAAATAAAATTCAAATCCGGACAAGGATTTAGATTCTCCCTTTATTTTTTCCTTTATTGTTGCATCATCAATTGCGAATTGAAGAAACAAGCTGCATAAATGTTTCAGTTCGAGATATGCAATCAAATGGAAAATATAATGTATATTAAACCAGGTTTCTTTTATATCCTAAAACTTAACTCAAAGTTGAGCCAGAAGTTTCAGATTTTAAAACAAGATTATGGAGCTATTCACAAAAACAAGACACATAACCACAAAATAGTCTTTATGACAATCCTAATTGTCATGAATAACTTCATGTACTATATATATCATGCAACTTGACAGAATAAATGGGAAATTCAAATAAAGTCATGTTGCTTGCTCGCAGTCACAAAATAGAGAACTTTAAACGTGTAATATCGCAAGAAAAGTGCTCAGCAAAGTGTTCGAATTACCAAAGAATGAACGGACCGTCCTTAAAGCAGAAAGTCACACTTCTGTCCTTTAAGGCCGATTGATATGCTACCAAACCATCTACAAGCGATAATCGATATAAAAAAATAATATACAATTACGAAAATGTCGACCTGTAAAAGTAAAGATATCGAAAAATAAAAACATTTTTTTTAGATTCCGTATTAAAATACCACACTGCTTTTACTAGTAAATTAATTTGCTAATACGAGAGGTCTTGCATGGCAAAGAGATAAAGGCAGCGATTAAAACCCTCAAGGCCGCTTGTAAAGTGCATGCGATGTTGTTGCTGGAATACTCAACATGACCACGAAGCAAGGAGTGTTAACACAATAGAAACAAAAACAAATTCGCATACACTGGATAAAATAGTACAAACTCAATATACAAGCGAGTTAGTGATTTATTACAACTCTAATTTACCCCTTTCTGTACATGTCACTAGTTTTAAAATAATTTTATGTCACTAAAAAGACCTATCAGGTTATTCACAAGTTCGTTGCTAGACGGCTGACCTCAGAAAGAATATATTGTGAATAAGGTAAAATAATAAATTTAAAATTCTTTGTTAGGTAACCCATAATATTTAACAATTAATAATACGATTCAGAAGCAGCCGTTATGTTTCAACCTTATTGAACGCAGAGAACTGAGCAATAAAACAACTGAAAAATTTAAGATGACAATATTACATGTTTCATTAAGTATTAGGAATAACCGTTAATTCAGCCTGATGGGAAAAAATGCATCGTTTGATACTAGAATCGAAGATCCATCCTTTATAGAATAAAACGAAAAATAAAAAAGGGGAAATGAACCTTGATTTGAAATCCATATAATTTTCGGGGCATTAATAGGGACGGAATCAGGGGAACCGATAGTAGTAATAGGTATGTAATATACGTATTTTACCAGAATGTAAATAATAAAACTGATTTATTGAATATTCGATCCATTAAACCTATGACAAGGAAGCACCATTGCTGGAAACACATTTCAATCATTCACAATCAAAATAGATGGCGCCGTTATTTTGAAAAAATTAGAAAATGTCCCAGAGACTTCATGTAAAGTACCCTCGAAAATAAAAATATCGTTTTAAAATTGAAGGGGGCGCGACATCAGCCATAACGATTGGGGAAGAATTTTGGAGAAAATTGGCATTAAGGTTTAGCCGATAGCGGTGTTCACAGATGGACGGACAGACGCTTTGCTGTCAATCGATTTTTCGGTATCAAGGACCCAAAAAACATGGCTTCTGGCTACACCACGTGTCAGAGGACCCTCACCAAAATAGAATCAAATGAAAACTTCCGAAATATTTTTATCATCCTCCTTCGCCTTCCCCATCAACAATAAAGCTCACCTACAGCAGTTTGTTTCTTATTCAAATCTCAAATAATTGTATATTTCTTAACTTTCTGATAAATGGTCAACCGCATGTGAATACTCAATAAAAAAAAACGCGATAACGTAAAAACAATTCGGTGGACCGATGCTGAAATGAAGGTTGCAAAAAAGTGAATCTGAAAAATATTTTTCAGCCGAGTTGCTCACAGATTTTTTTGTACACTGATATCTTAACTTAATTATAGTGCATATTAACAATTTTTTAAAAATTTTTTACCTTAAATAATACTTGAAATCATAATCGGGTGACGGTAAACACCATAGTTGTACTAGTGTGGTGATGTTGGTAACAAGTTGTACAGATAACATATGGAACCCTGCAGCATTTCATTTATTATTCAAGTTTACGTGACACGACGTCTGTATTTGCAGAGCAGACAAGTATCAAAGGAATCAATTATATTTAATACAATAAGAAATGTGTATTGAACTGTAATATTTTAAAATAAACTTCATTGAAATAAAATAACTTTTAAGACAAGTTAAATATATAAATGAATTTGAAAAAACAATTAATAAGTATTTCATTCATATAATAATGATTTTGAAAAGTTGGTTCCAATGTTACAACGTGAAACGTTTCTCACTTACATATACGGGTAGCAAAACAGAAATTTTACCGTATTGAAAACGTCTGTGCTGAAAACAAACTTTTGTCGGGCTAATATTCACCATGATATTCAAAACTGTAAATTTATTTTTAACAGAGAACTTAATAAATATAATTATCAACCGTTAAGTTTCAATGGAAGTTGCAATATTTGAATTTTTCAGAGATTGTAAGCAGAATTAAATGTTTGACTTTTTAGGTTTTAATTTGATAAGTTTCAATTACCCAATGGTCTTTCCAAATTCTATGAAAAGATACCGCGAATAACACATGTGACCTTGATTTTATTAAAAGTTTCACAGTAGTAATCAGTACAAACTCCCATCGAAAGTTCTGAAGTCATGGCAGAGGGATTGACAAACAAAATATCACAAATACGTCACTGACGTGTCCTGAAGAAAGCGTACTATCCGAGAGCTAAAGCGATAAAGGCGACAGCTGCGTGCCCTGGGGTCATCTGCAGGAGACAACTGCGTGGTCTGGGTATCGGTGAAGTGATGGGGCCATGGGAGCGAGAGTTTATCGAGGGCACTGGGCTTCCCAGAGTACCATGTGGATGAATGAGATTTGTAACATTTTCAATGAATTATTTTCTTAATTTTAATTAATTCTCAAAACACCCTATACATAGAAATTTGAGATTCTCTTGCATCACTCGTCTTGTCAGACTCCAGGACGGACATTTCACCAGAAAATCAAGCACCATTCAAAAGTATTATTCTTGTATTGAAGGTGCTATCGAAAATGAGAGGAAATATTTCGGTAACGCTCACCATCCGGACCCCTCATGCTGTAACGCCTGGTGCAGAGATAAGAGGGAGATTTTGCACGCCATAGCGGACACTACTATCTTCTGAGCACGCGCAGTTCAAGTTTCGAGTCACTTTTGTGCATCTGCGCATGCGCACAAGATCGATAGTGTGCCCGTTATGGCGTGCAAAACCTCCCTAAATCGGTGAATTGAAAGCGACAGCAACGTACTCGGCGTCTATCGACAGCCGATCGATAGATTTTGAAGTGGTTAGAATACGAAAGAGGGAAAGAGCAAAGGCTCTGTTCTCTTCTTTAATGCTGTGAAAACCTAGGTGAAACAAAAGAGTTACAGGTCCAGATGAAAAAATAATACCGTTATAAGGACAAACTGGCCACTATTTCACTCTTACTGAAGTCTCGTAACTCTACAAAGCAAAATAACACTCCAAAACCTTTTAGCTCATAGAAATCGCACAATAGCGGACTGTAAATCCATTGTATCTATGAGAAGATAACTTCACTTTGTAAACGGTCAACCACAAGAACGGCATTTTTTCCGTGCTAAAGCACTTGTCTCGGAAACACACTGATGCAGCAGGGTAATTAATACACGTAATAATTGATATATCTCACAAGATTCCAGATACCATTAAGTGAAAACCATTTAGTTTTGATTACTTTTTTGATTCCTTTTTTTCGGAGACGATTTTAGACTACTTTATAGTAGACATTAGATATCAGAGCAGTCGCAAATTCTGCAATTTTTATCAGGGCATTCGGTTGTATGTTATTTTATTTTTGTTTTCCCCTCTAATATAATTGGAATTGTTGGCAAGGAATGCATAGAAAAAGAGATTATAGTCTTGATGACATGTTTTGAGTAAAAAGAGAAACAAAAAAAAAAAAAACAACAACCAACAAAAATCCGGATGAAATGCACATTGGTTTACTAATAAGATCTTATGTCCATCAGCAAAAGTATCTTGTATAAGCAATCAAATACGTCTGACTTACATATCACTGGATATTAAGCAATATTGCCTACTCGGAATTGAGCGAAAACGTCAAGAAGACTTGGATGAAAGATCACATTCAGCTCGAATACAAGATCTGTCATAAAATAAAGGAATGTCTGCTGAAGGAAAATACAAGACTAACTATATTTGAGAGGATATAATCACTCACCTATTTTGAACCTTTTTGATTTTTTATTTGGCCTACATATATTTTTCAATAAATATCAGTCCTACTTACTCCTTGACGGAACTTACTTGATCATTTTTTACTTTTCAAAATAAGTAATAAAAGCTGTTTCCTAAGACCAAATCATCAATACTTTTTCCAAAATGCGCCCTAAAGGATAAACCTCCCCATTGGAATATATCAACAACAGATTATAAGCGTAATGTAAAATAAGGTTAAACTAATTTTTTAAAGGTTATTTAAAAGTATTTAAAAGGTTAATTATGTTGTCAATTATTATCATTCTTTAAAAAAGTAGTCAATTTTATAGTAGTCACAAAAAATGGGTTTGTTCAGTACATTTGGATTCAATTAAAAATCCACTGTAAGAAACACGAAAATTTCTCTTCTTCCATTTTCAACAATTTCTCCTCAGTTACTCCTTCGCGAATGTACCAAAATCACTGACATTATTCATTTGCTGGATTGATAGAATATTTTACTCTCTGGCGGGTCATGTAAGGAAATTAGATCCGTAGATGTAGTGCATGTTATATCCTGGGGGTGGCGGTGTTTCTGCTCCGCTGGAATGTGCGACCTAGCGACGACTTAGACGGCGACTTGCGAGGTTTCTCCTTCCAGGTATCTCCGTCAATGGGGACAGTCTCTAAACCACTGACTGGTCTTCCAACATGTCTGTGTGTGTGTAATGTCATGTAATAAATGAAGTAATAGTAGTTATTGTGAATGAGTGTGCGTGAGGGTGTAAGGGTTGGGGAGGGGTTACGATGAGGTAGGAACAATAGCGCGAGGTCCGTGACCTGATTGTCAAGATACTGCTCCAGCAGTCGCTTGCTAATGATCGGAGAAATCACGAAAACTACCGAAAACAGCAGCTGGCCGCTAAAATTCTCTTCCAGACAACGCAACAGCTGAAAGCAACCCATTAATATACGAAGTCTTGAAAATCCGCCACCATCGAATCTCGAACTCTCAAGCTTCCCAGTCAGAGTCACTGGAATCGCAACACTTACTGCCATGAACCATCTCAGCTGTTGAAATCTTCTACTTCTTCCGTTAATGTGTCCGTAATTCACAAAATCAAAGAAGGGAGTTAAAGCGAAATTTGTGCAAGTATCATTTTAAATCATCACATTAATTCCGAGCGACTCACAATTCAATTTGCAGTATTTATCTGTGATAAACACAACGATCCATGAATGATAAAAAATTACAAAAAATATAAAGTATCGAATTGGAAGTTAGATGTCGAGAAAGTGAGAAAAAGAAACCGGATCTGTTTTGACGTAAATTTATTATCAAATATCAGTGGAACAACAACAACAACCTTGATGAAGCGAAACTTGGCAATGAAACACAATGTACCGACTAACACATTCTTCACATCTGTCTGTAAGCATTGGAAATGACGCAAAATGACGGAAATCGAGTGATAAACTATTGCGCGGCCAAAGATTGGGGATTTTTGTTCATGTTTTCACATATAAAGCCCTTGACAAGCATGTCACTAATCGACATGATATGTTTGTGGTATTGCATTTTATTATTTTTTAATCTTCCCACGATAAATTGTTTTCGACCCTGTACTAACCTACTAAGAAAAAAATGTACGCAGCAAACAAAACGTAGTACAAAATAGTGTAAAAATGCTCTTTAAATAAAATACATCGTTGAGATGGCTGTGGCTGACCATTTTAGAGGCTACCTTTGTCCACGGCTACCTTCTTCATATGTAGGTATCATTCTTCAACGAGTGATGAGATAGATTGCACATGAGTATGATAGAATGCATGCACTGCGTATGATATAATATTATCTGCATCTTTATAATTTCATAAATGGTGAATAAAAGTTATCTGACTCGGTGTCCACCTTCCGGTGAGAAATACGACACTAGGAACCGAATCGTCCGAGTTATTACAAGGTACATAATTGGAAAGATGCCAGCGCTGCCTCGTGTGGCCGCGGCCAACGAGCGCTGCATTGCCTGAGCGAGTGCGGTGGACAAGAGCGCGTCGCCTCGCCGAATGCCCAGTGCCCTGCTCTCGTTTCTTATCGGCGCGGCGTCCCCGATAGATACAGACGGCGCGCCGGGAGCGGAACAAACACAAGTGACGCCGCCACGGTAGGGAAAGGTTGCTCGAGGTTTCCTCTCATTTCTGAATCAAAACATGTTTTTTTGAGAAAAAAAACTATTTAGTCACAACAGTCATTTAACTCAACCGTCATTCTATTAATCTTTAATGTAAAATGGATGTTCTATAATATGGTCTACAATGGTAAGAATGTCAGGCTTACAACTAAACTGTACATAATTATTAGAAATTATGACTATTATCTGTTTGATTCTTTTAATCACAGATTTCATTTTATTTTCTTATTATTTGTGACAGTTTACAGACGGTATTGACTGAATTTTACATCACAAAACAATACGTTATGTGACATCATGAGTTTTATGCACGCTTTAACTTCATCAAAGATTATCATACTGTTCGTTGATAAACTCTTAATATGAGCAAGCAGTATTCGCTGTCGAGGAACAAGAAGTCAATAAAAATATTAAAAACGAATCCTCTAGGAATTTAAGTAAATGTCAACTGTCTTTCAATGTTCTTTTATTATTATTTTTTGATGTAGAAAAGTTCCCTGAAATATATATCTAATATTGCAGTCAATAGGAGATGAATATTCAAATAGAAAACCAGGACAACCTGAATTTCCAATTTACAATGTGCACAGAAATTGAAATAAAACTATGCAGCATCCGGTCATGTGAGATATATCTATTGGAAAAACTCGAGGAAATTCCAAAAACAATGAATCAATTATGATTTGAACTGAAAGATACAAATAATTTATTGTGAATTTCCGCCTATATATCACTTAGACTACAATTTTTAAAAAAGTATAGAAACAGCAGAAAATTGCAACATACAATTGGAATGGTAATTTAAACATTTTCCGAAAGGTGATGTTTATTAATTTTCTAGATATTCTGAGTAGATGGAACAGTAGCATGTCCAACGCGACCTTCATTTTTTAATGCTGTTCAATCGATCAGTTATCTTGTGATAAAAGGAGTTTGTTTCTTTTTTCGGGAAGAAAAGATCGCACTTTGATCCCTGAAGTAAAAACGTGGGTGGTCAAAGGGAACAAACATTCTGCAATCACGCTGGTAGCAAATGATTACCCAACTGAAGAAACTAAAAGAAGTCGAACGATTTTTTTTCTTGTGCCCCCTATCACTTTTTGTAACCTGGAAGTATTAAAGAAATTTTTCCAGGTTTTGTATGTCCCTTTGAATATTTGTTTAACTACTGTGAAAGGTCAGTCAAGTTTTACATAAATTAGGCAGATGAATATTTTTTATACCCAACATGTAATAGAATATCTTTCGTGTTATTTTTAATGCTGCGTAACAATGAGTGCTGAAGTTTCAGGAACTCTTCAGGCACTAGTTACAGAATAGAAATGCTCAGTTCAAACAATTTACAGAATATAAAATGCTAGTTTCAATAATAAAATAATGGTTACTTTTATTCCAGGATTGGTATCAATATAAAAGTCTTTATTAATTGTATGTTTACGTTTGCCAATATAATTTTAAGCAAATATTATTTTAAAATAATATAATATAATATTGTATTTTTAAATAATATAATAATACAACATTAAACAAGTCTGACAGAATGGGCACAAACATAGCTTAACCTATAGACACACGAAACGTGTTTCTTATTTAGTTCTCACTCACTGAATACAAAAACCATTCTTAGTAAGAATAATACGAAAAAAATATATATCGGAACAACATGACGTGGCTAATCGTTGTAATAATGTGCCAATAAAAATAACTTAAAAGAATAAAACAAAAACTAAATAGTCGAAAAGATCTGTTCTTGATGACCACTGCTGAAAAAATATAAATTTGTTGTTGCCACGAACATAATTCAATTTTTTTACGTGCCGCATTTATGAGTTCCGTTCTTTGGAACTTTCAAATAAAGGAAATTAGAGAATCCATCATATCCATGAGCATGTTTTGCTGGATTTGCCATGTCGTCTCCACAAGGTCTCAAGAATTCGGCATCTCAATCGCAGAGGAAGAGGTGATGGAATGATGCTCCTGTTGATGATGTAAAAGGAATGGGAAGTAAAGATAACGTGCAAAGCGTGGCCCAATGTATAAGATGCTAATTGGGAAAGAGGTCACGGAAATCACGGAAACCACCAATCAGAGCAGTTAGCAATCGAAGCAGATTCCCGCAGGCGCCACAAACGCATCGTTTTGAAACATCAATAAATGTCCAGTCCCTGCCGGGATCGAACTCACATCTTATTAATCACAGAAACTCTCGGGCCATAACGTGAAACCTCTGCGATTTCCGCTTCTACGGCTTGTATTCTGGGTATAACAATAAATATACTAAATGTAACACTTTAACTATTGTATTATGGGTTAAGTAAGTTGCATCATATGCATAAAAATACTACGTAAACTAATTACTGAAGTATGGTCTTTTATTCATTCTCCCACACCTTCGCAAGATTTCAGAGATATTCGCAATGGCGCAATGTATGTAAAACAAGCCAAGACACTATATCATATGGGAAACTTCAGAGATTTTTTAAGAAAATGAAATCATGAGGAAAGATCGTGTAGGTCGTGACCCTTTAGATAAGAACCTTCAACAAATGCATGGGAAAACCCACGAAATAAAACTAATCTGGTCGAAGATTCGTGAACCCGAACCGCGGCGGTCCTTGGAATCTCAGCCTTTTCCATTTGTGCGTGTGTGATTGACGCAGAAACAAAACATCTGTCATTGACGTGCTTACCGACACGACACTTTGAATCCACAGGACCCGACCGCGTCATGGAGGATTATGAACAGTAGCAATCGAAAGTGTGACCCACGGAACTTGCGACTGACAGCTGAGCTGCAAAACAGTTGCGAAATATTTACATCAGATCGACGCTGCTTTCGATAAACATGAAGAAATTCGTTTATGGAGCTGATGTATTCGGATAATATACAAGTGTATACAGATGCTACAAGTGACACAGAGTACGTACATGAGCGATGAACATGTGAACATGACTTTTAGTGTCGTGGTCAGACACAAAACCGCTGGACTTGTGATTCAACTCAAATATTCAGCAAGAAACCAGGCATGCTCTAATTAAGATATTTCGTTCTCATTTCATCTTTATCTTCATTTCAACATTTGTCTTGGTGAAGCATCTTGCTAATAGTATTTTCTGTGTTCAGTAGGACTACGCAAAGGCTCTAATGCTGTCTTATAATTGATTAAAGTAGTGCCAGAAGGACTCTAAACTCCAATCCGTGATATTTACAATGTCGAAATAATTTTCCTCAGCCATTTCCTACAAATTCTTGTACTTTTTCGCTCTCGACTGTTGATAAGGGTTGGCCAAATCACTAGAAGACCGTACATGAAAACAAATATTAACAATACAGCGACACGTAATTAATTATTAGGATATTTTTGTTATCGTCGAGTGAAAATATAACTGAAGTTGAACATACCAAAAGTATATTGCATTGATTAATGCATTCTCTAATAATTCACAATATCTATTAGGCAATAGCTAATATACAATATCTTTTAGTTAACTGAAAAGGTTCTGATTAACCATATTATCGTTACTCTAAAAACAAATAAACCCCCTATTATTCCGATCAATAGCAGGAACGGGTACCAGACGCAGCTTGGAATATATTTAGCTGCTTTACCAGAGCATTATCAACTTGATCCTTTACGTAATGGGGACTGGGACACTTCCAAGATACAAATAAACGACAAGTCTGCACACTTGGCGCCTCGGTTGAACGAGCAGCAAATATGCTAGGCACTCACGGAAAAAAAGGTAGCAACCAAAAATCCAGATATTCACTCGGGTATTGCAACCCAATTATAAAACTCAATGTTATATTATGGACATATACTACATTACGAAGCTCGGAAAGCAAACACGTGTGTCCATTAAGATCAGCAGATGCCCGTTATATCCTGAAGTAACACACAGGATCATAACTGAACTACTACATTACAGGTAGAACGCGATGTGCACTGATACACACTAATTACAAGTTTGTAATTGATTTATTAAAGCTATCTTCCAGTTTTCACAATTATGAAAACTTTGAGTGTCTGGTAACAAAGGAAGGTTTTTTAAAACTTGACAGAAGAAATATCGATTATTACTGAGCCATACTACCATGAGATCTACCTCGCAGTATTCGAAAAGCAATTTTGTTCCCGAATGTATCCTTCATTGTAAATAACCACATCGGTAACATTAACGTCGACACAAGATAGATTATAAGCATTTTGAAATAATAATTTGTGACTTGTGATATTAATACTCAAATGTAAGAAAAATCAAAGAAATGTCGCAGAGCGCATTTTTAACGCTCTTGCGAAATAATAATTATTTATGATACGAGTGGCAATTTTATTTTGAGAATTGGAAAGGTTGCGACGCCTGCTCGCTGTACACCAAGGCCTTCTTGAAGTTCTTGACAAAACCAAACGACGCATTACACAAATGACAAATTACATATTCTATAAATTATATTAAAATTTAGTGTTTATACTATAAACCCGGTCAACTCGGCACGTGATAAGACATCTCGGACCCACTATCTTTTATTTAAAGGAAAAATAACGTTATTTGGCTGAGTAGAAATTTCAAATAAACGAAAACCCTTAGTGTTTTCCATATAACGATTTTTGCAATATTCTACATGATTGAGGTTTTAATTAAAATCGGAATTATTCATAGTTATAAACCTCCTTCTACATGAGTAAACAATTAAAAAATCTCTGCGATTTTCCAGATTATTTTGAAAATACCACACGTGCTTCATGTCAACTACTCAGAAAATTTAAAATTTCTAATAGTCTCCGGTACGGCAGAACTAAATCTTACTAATAATGCATTTCGAACGTTTTAGATCAAAAAAATGTGTGACATATTCATTCATACATTCACACAGACAAAAGGATTTTAGTGTACAAAATTGTATGTATCTTATTTCTACCTGCACCACTCTTAACCATGCGCATTGTAACAGCGCCTGGAACCTTAATCTTGACAACGTGTTACAGCTGAAAAGAACCTTGAATACGAATTTGACAAGCAAAAATTCAAGATCATATTTTTGAGGTGATTACAGTACTGTTATTTCCTAAATTACAGTACAGGGGGGGGGGGGATGCTCTAAAAGTCACTGATACTAAATTCAAGCTTTTAATTAAGAGAACGTTAGTGGAAATCGCCAGCCTACTGCAGCCAAATAGTTTACTTTTCACAGCTCCTATTAAGAATGAAATATTTAAACAAAAAACCTTCAAGATTTCGAGAAACTTCAGAGATTATTCGATGTATTAATGCAGACAAATGAATGGCATTAAAATATAATATACATCTGTAACGTAAATATTAACTCAGACTTGGTAATCCTTTATAACTTGTGCACTTTAAATCACGATTTTAGCGGTGAGTCGTTGTGTTGCAAAAGAAGGCGATCTAAACATGACGTCCATCACCCTATCCAATTATGAAATGGAATGAAATTTTAAAATCACCAAAACCTAATAAGCTAACGCTAGATGCTATTTAATCTAAACTAGTGGAGCAAGAAGCCATTCTTTCTTATATTATTGGTAAAGTCTACATAATAGTATTATCTTGAACCTACTATCCTAGTAACATAAACCATTTCTTTAAAAGTTCAAACGAAATAACTCAAACTTACACGAAAACTGAAAATACTTTGAAACAAGAGCATGCACAGTGATTTACAGATATGATATTGAAGAATAAGATTACATATAAAAATAAACTCCGGCATTGAAAATACAGGACAGATGCGAACATGTGCACTTATGCTCTATTATTTAGCAAATTTTTCTCTGTTCCTAGAAAAAATAAAGAACAATTTAGAATCATTTCTGAAAAAAGCAACTTATTTACATATTTTTGAAAAATGCCATAATTGTACTGGAAATTAAAATTCGTATATTATATAATGTAAATGTGTTTAATATAATCCCTGTATTAAATAATGCAGTTATAATGTGAGTAAAGAATTAAAGTGATTGATTATTTCCTAACATACATAATGGAGTACCAGAAGATATATGCTACTACCACTAAATTTAATGTAGTTGTTGAAGAGTGTCAGAAAAAACCTTGACAATTAGGTTGAAATTTCGCAATTTTTAAAATTTCAGATGATTTAAAGAAAATTGAACGTACGAAAAAATATTATGCATTATTTAGTTTCAATTCAGTGAACATTTCAAGAAAATTCTCCAAAACGTGAATTCTGATTACACTACTATACGAGAAAGTAGGTTACTACTCGTAGAAGTAAGAAAATCCACTTTTCGGTATCAGGGTAACAAAATATGTTTTTGTCAGAAAATCGGTACATATTTATGCAGCTTTACATAGTTTTTTTTCGTACTGGATTCAAGAAAGTAAAAAAGGATCCAAAAGTGCTCCCTAATGTAGATGTCAGATAAATTGTAGAAGGCGTGTTGTGAAAACGAATCAATTTACTAGGGAAAACGAAAAATGGCACAAAAGTATAAGGAACGGGAATTAACAAATTCATGTTCGACCGTTGGGATGAATTCATGAGCCAAAAAAGGACGGACGGCAGCGGCTCAACAGTTACGCGTTGCGGCGAGTCCCGGCGGTGGTCGCGGACTTTATGGCGGCCGCGTCCAGAAGCACGCGACGGTGGCGCCAGCGGCCCAAGGCCGCCGCGGAGGATGACTCGTTATTCGGTGCACCTGCACCGGGACCTCCATTGAGAGCGAAAGTGGCGGAGGCGGCGTCCGACGCGCGCTAGGGCGCAGCACTGTGCAGCGCGAAGCGACTCCCGTTCCCCTGCACCGTCCCGCGTGCCCTGCGTCGCGTCGTGGCGCCCCGTGACAATCCACACTATCAGAGCTCGACATTCATCGTTATGTCCCGCAATCTCTACCATTCACTGCGTGGCTTTGCCATACCCGACAGAGCCTTGCGCCCCTCCCTGTGATAGTACTGCGCACTGCTGGCATTCCTGTAAATGATTCTCGAGCCTTATCAAATGTTGTGATTATAGAAGCGTAATGTTTTAGTATTTTTATCTGCCTTAGATGTTGTACACATAACGAGAAGATACGCACCCATTGTGAATTGCGAGACAACAATCTCTAGTTGTGCGACGTCTATTGATTCCGCTACCTGAGTCGGCAAAATAATGATTCAAATGGCGAAGCGATGCAGCATGGAAATCACAATTGCATCGTTTACAATTGCAAGCACCATCTTTAACAGCTTTATAATTATCACATCGGCTCTAGCGTTTTAGAATACTGTGATAAAATTAAAACATGTTCTTAGTGTTTCCATTGGGGTGTATTTAGACATACGGTCCCGAAAAAGCAACCTTTCTAATTAAAATCATAATTTGTTCACCGACTCTGATGTTTATGAAAATTTAGTAAGAGAGGCCAACCTTGATTGTCTCATACCGATGTATTTCGTAGGTCACAGGGATTCAATTACATAATTTTTCATCATCTATTATGTGGGTAAATACTTCCAGTAAATATATATTTGCTTTCTTTCGATTTGTATTCTTCTACACGATTGCCCGGCATTGTCTGGGTATTCTTAACACAATCATACTTTGGATGCCACGCCCACACATTCCACCTCGTCCTCTGACATCCCTGCTCACATAAAATGCTCGATGTTTGGTTGAAATTGCTCCAGATGTTACAGAATTTTGTACCCGCAGCTATTATTATACATTAAATATTTTATGAATAGATGCATGCGTACATCTGCCAGTCTTTCAAAAAAATGCAGATTCTTCATATTCCGTAGTAGCCCTAGTCTGCCATCTCTTTGCTTCTTGTTCAATTGCGCGGGGGAAGGGGAGGGGACGGGGTGGGGTGGAGTGCGGTGGGGAGGGGTGGGGTGGGGAGGGGAGGTGCAGACTCGCGCCTCATTAGGGTCGCAGGGGGTGGGTGGTAACAGCTCCGTTCCCGAAACGCGAGACCGAGCCGTGAGCGCGCACGCGTACAGGCTCTGGCACTTCCGCGTCCGAATCTCCACGTAAACACTTTTTGACACGTGGCAAAGTAGTCCAAGCAAATTAGAAAAAAACAGGGGAAATTATTTATAAGGAACTGAAATACTCAGTGGAGGTAGCATAGCAATAAGAAACAGAAAAGTTCAATCCTCTAGAAGGGACATTTACGATTCCACCATCCAAAAATGTATATTTTTGTATTTTTTTCAAGTTTACGCTCAACGTTTCTTTAAAAAAATGTTTTAACAAAAAAAATTTCCCACAAAATTGTGCATTGAAACCGTCATTAGCACCCTTATGTGATCCATATTGGAGTTATAAAATTCTTTAGCAATTATTTTGGTCTTATTTTCATTATTATTCTTGAAAAAATGCTCATTTGTTTACCAGTAACTCAGGAACGGATTGAAGTAAATATTTAGATTATGAATTCAATATTATACAGAAAACCCAAAACAAATTGTGTTTAAATTTTCTATAACACGACAGGAATTACAACATATAAAATTAACCGCAATTTCTTAAAAACAGTCAACAAAATCTTCAGTTAAATAATGAGATTTGTAATTTATCCTTTAGTGAATAAACCTTGCTCTCCATGGTGCAGTGTTAGTTATAGCTACAATCATATTTAATGAATATATTTGATATAAATTATGACATTTTAGACACGTCTTTGTTCCTTTATTAATCAGAAGATAAATATTATATATATATATATATATATATATATATATATATATATATACATACACACACTTCTAGAAAAGAATACAATTTTAAAAGAGTTACTACTTGGGTTGCAAGTTTCTGCAAATAACGTGCGGCCACTTCTCCCAAAATTACTCAGATCTGGTGGTTTTGCTTCTTTCGCCTTCGAGAGGTCATTGCGAGTCTCCTACCTGCTCCGATTATTATGGAGCATTCTTGATTCTGTGCAACGCAACGTCTCTCAAGCAACATCATATACTATTATGAATAACTACAGGAATAGAGCAGACTTTTTGAGTACAACAGGGTAAATAAACGTCCTCAAATAACATACGAGTATTATGAAGTCTGATGAAACATCTTGGGGCAGTTGTAGTTATATCCTCAAACTCCCCTTTTCACAAAAAATAGAATTTAACGGCACGCAAGCGTATCGGCACATTTTTCCTGACACATCTTTACTGTGCGATACAATTTATATTTAGAGTCAAGCCAGAGGTAGTGCGCGGTAACCCCAAATTGTCTTCACATAGATAGTCTGTTGTGACTAGATAGTCACGTCGATAGACTTGCGTCTGTGCCAGCGTGATTCCGGAGCAGTTAGCAACCTAACATTGCGGAAAGCTGCAGCTTTTAAGAATTTTTAACCAATTTTACTTTGACCAGCTTACCTATGAACACAAAAAGTCTACGAGATTACTAACAGAACGAGAGGAAATCCAAACGAATGCGTACCAACTATAACCAGCAATTAATACCGACTAATGTTATTTCGTTATCACACGTAATACCATGAGCTCTTTGACAAACTCCGGTAAGTTCACGAGACAAGTACCCCTGAGGGAATGTTATTTCATAGGCATCGCTTCATGACTCGCAATGTAAAGATGCTACAAAATCATTAACCTACGAGGAACAACGAAGGTAAACGTAATATACCAAAAAACTCAAAAGTTTTATTTTTTCAATATTGATTGTTTGTTTTGCATAATATGCTACCTTCCTGTCAGTACCAACACAGACACAGTCTGAGAACCAGCACAAATACCAACACAAAACTACCGTAAATGAGACAAGTTAGCTCTTACTTCTTTTTGCTTCAGAATTTGTAGCACTGAAGTGCGTGTAATTGCAGATTATACCTTTCTTGTCAGCTCTCGTCATCAAATTTTGACAATTTTCTAGATGTTTAATATCTAATTAAATCGCACACTATCTATACTTTTGCCTAGTGCATTAGAAATATTTGTTGGAATAACACATAAAATGTATTTTTGAAACTCACATTACAAAACGCAGAACTCAATACACAATTCATTCATTCAGTTAAACGTAAGCCTATCAAATTCAATGAGTCTTAAGTACATGTTAACATTCACCTGAGAGTGTAAAATAATTAATATGAAGCGGATCTCAAACTTTATTGATTTCTTACTCAAACATTTCAAATATCCGTGACTCCTATGAAAATTCCAAGAAAAGATGGGAAGCATTAACCAAATTGAGTACACAACTGCGAACTTTTCTCTGAATGACCCTGTGGATCTCCTGGTCTCCGGGTCAACTCCGCCACCTAAATCAGATCAATCGGTCAACGTGGCCATCCGATTCGCGGAAGAACGCAGAGTTCAGCACGCGCAACACATCACGCGGCGGCGCGTGAGACATAAATCAAACGATGACGTCACACGCGAGGGCGAATACAGCGGAGGCGGAGGCGTTGGAGCAGGCTGGGTGGTGGGCGAGAGGAAAGGAGGGGCAGGAAGTCTGCGCCATGGCACAAACGGCGAACGTGACGACGGCGATGGCGGCGGCGATGGAGAAGGGGGCAATGGAAGAGGGGAGGATTAGTCGCAGTTTCCGAGTAGACGGAGAGAATGGTGCAGACACAGTAAAACGTCTTTCATTGAATGCTTCCGGAAATATAGAAGTTTGTTTTCAAAGTTTGGAGAATGCTTTATTTTTCATAAAATTATATTTGCAGGTTAAGTTCAACTGATGCAGCATTATTTTTGAAGCAGAAGAACAGGGAGACAGAGGACTAGAATGCGGCTACACACAGAATAATATTTATTATTTCATTTATAGAGAGACCATAGAGACATTTTAATTTATGATTGTTTTGATGCCTTAATATTGATCTACAGAATCCCTCTGTGCTAACACTTGAATCATGAAGTACTATATTTTGTACACAGTTTTAAGAGATTCTCTTCTCTCTTTATTTCACTTGAAATGTCAAGAAAACAAAGTATAAATTCAAAAGAAAAGAGAAAACTAAAATTCATAAAGGTTTTCCATTTATCGAGGTTCTACAACGGCGATAAAGGAGGCGGCGATGACCGTACCTGACTAACGGCATCGGGGTCTCGTCACGGCTCCTGTGCATCGCTTCCATGCCGTCGTCGCCCCAGTTGAATTACCTGGAAATAGTCACAATACAGATTGATTCGCCTACAGATAATTTATTTCACGGTCATTTATTCACGGTATTAAAAAAACAAACAATAAAAACATCATAACAGTAAAACACCGATATATTGAGAATATAAACTTATTCGATTGGCATTGGAAAATGATGTAACTGTAGGAATGCTGCAAGTACTCTACTAATGGCATTCTGAGTAAAACTACAAGTATTTGACAAATTAACCTTCAATATAATTTGATGAATGTTATAAAAAAGTTTTTCTTCCGATTTTTTCAATATTAACGGCGATGTCAAGAGACCTGAACTTTATATGCAAGGTTTTTCAAGTACCGTGAATATTGTCCATGGACAATTCAAGAATCGAGATCATCAATATTCACAATTTGTATTCTTCAGTCATAGTAATGTATTATATTGATGACATAACTTAAAAAAAAAATTACCAGATCAGTCGAATTACCACTTTACAGGTGAGTATTAGCTTTGATTAAAATCAATAGTACCTCAAAGTTACAAGGAACTATAAATTAGCTCACTATCATACCCCTATTTTTGAACGAGGACATACTCACTGGGTACTCTATGATGATTTTTGTTAATTTTTGGACATTGAATGTTACAAGAAAGTAAGCAAGATAAATAAAGAGAAGTAGCACAAATATGTCTTAAGTTAATAGGGACGGAATATATACGGATGACATAACTTGAAGCAAGTCACTTCAAATAAAAAGAATGTTATTGGAAACCTGCAATAATCCACATTATTGCAGTTTTAAAAACAATTATCAGTCATTACTTGTAATTACTATTCATTATTTTTTTAAAGTGCTTTAACAATTTCAAAGGAATATTAAATTAGTTCTAAGGAAGTCATTCGGCTTTTCAAAAAGGGATTATATAAAAGTCATATTATAGTCATTATTTATTAACAAAAACTGAAAACCATATATAACCATATATTCAAGATCTTTTAGGTTCGAAGAGACAAATTTACAACAGTCATGACATTGAAAAATCCAGTTGAGTATCGCGCAAGTTAACGCAATGACAATTTTACTCCGAAACAAAATATTAAATCATAAAAAAGGACGGAAAAGTTGCAAAACGCAAATTAGAACACAACAGAAAGATCCCTTTGCGAACGAACTAAGATTTCCATATGCAACATCTCATGTTGGTGTCTCGAGTTGGAGCTTGAAGTAAAATTTTAAAAAAATCTTCTGTATAACATATGAGTCGTGAAACATATACGATGGGTCAAATTTAATTTTGAAGCACTGCTACGAGTACAATGCCTTTTTTGCATTCAAATATGAATAGCACCAGGTAAAATATTTATTATCCAACTAGACTAGTAATATTTTTATTTTGGATTAAATCATACGTATTTCCAAACAATTAACTTGAAAAGGGCGGCCATGCCCAGAAAAATCATGTAAGTGAGAGTTCGAATGAGTTACACGCCGTAGCGAGACCATGCCCTGACGTTGTAGCAACCATCTGATCAACTTACGAACGGACACTTCCAGAATAGAGGGTAGCGGGATGACTAACTGTTTCGCAGCCGCAGACGTTGGATTCTTTGTTATTATGAGTTATGAAATTGCAGGGGACGGGCGAAGAGATCGGGTAATAGCAGGCTGTAACCCAAACTGCTGGGAAGCGACGGAACCCCGGCGAGTTCCTCTTCTACTCGCTAGTTGAAGTCTCTGATTTATTCACGCACGCATTGAATTCTACTTAAGTACATGCTAAGCTAACAAGATTATAATTGCGTGCAAAAAGTGTAAATTATTGTAGAAAAGAGACTGTTCAATAAAGAACAGAGAAAATGAACAGTTTTTGAACAACAAATTATTTTTGTACCGAACATTCGATATGGGAAAGATTTAAGTTATACGTAAGTTTAAATGTGGTGGTACTTATGACTGGTTTCCGTTAACTTATGATTTAGCTTCATAATATTGTTTAAATAAGGAAGAACAGAATTAAACAAATTATGCTGAAACTTTTCTAACTAATGTGAAATTTTAGGAAAGTTTGTTCTATAAACCAGAACTACTAATTTATATAATATTGTGGCTTCAGTTACATAATTTAAAATGTTGAATTTTCTCTGCCTAATAAATACTATATTTTTGTTACATCTTCATAGCTATTATATATCTGTATTCTTAAAGATATAATTGATAAAGCTGTCCTGGTCATTATTTTTTTCTCCTGGGCTTTCAAGGAACTGAAATACAGTTAAATTGTACAATGTCGCTCTATTGGTGTCACCATCGCCGTTCCCAAAGCGAACAATGCTTTAATCTTTTCCGTTTCACGTGCGAAAGTTCACCCTGTCCAAACGCCTGCCCTCGTCAGTTAGCTAGCGGTTCCTCGTCAATGCCTGAACGCCCGCTGCTTGGCTCCCGCCCCAACCACCGCTTCTAAAAAGATGCTATCACTTGCACGCGCCACGAGCCCCAGCGTTTCCAAGGGAGGGTGAGAGGGTTTGGGGATGAGGGAACAGAGGGCTCGTTCATGCCCCTCGTCGATGCTATCTGTTCTTCGCGGGTTTCGAAACGGCCCCAGGCTATTTTAACAGATGCCATTTTGCTGATTCTTGTTGCTCGCCTGTTCTCTTTGGAGTTGGAAGTAAACGCTGCTGAAATGACACAAGGTTGAGAACTCAATCTTCAATGATGCATGGAAGACTCTTAATATATTCAAAACTAACATATCTCTGGTTCCGTTGTTGATACGTTTTTCTCATTTTAGAGATATAAATTACAGAAAAATAGAAAAACAATTTCATGTATAAAAATATTAAAACGTTATCACATAAAATAGAACAAATTGTCAAGTCTTGAACACATTTATTGAAAAAAATATCCACCGTACGGAATAGCTGGTAATCGTGATATAGTGACGGCACCACACACGAGCATTAACAATGTGTGAACATTTCGCATGATGTTTAGCTTCTTTAGACAAGTCTGCAGTTAAAATGTATCATAGAAAAGGAAAATAGTAATTTTCGTCACGTGACAGATTCTTAAAATCTCTAGCAAACTAATGCGACCATCTAAAGAGTGTGAATAATTGCTGAGTTAATAAACATTCACAACTTGCAGGAAAGCAAGCAAGAGGGATGTCATGGACTATCTTGTTTGAAAAAATAATGCTAGGTTATTGGCGAAGTGTATTACGGTGAACATGTTAATTACCACAGCATCAGAATCATTACCTAAATGATTCACTCAATGAGGGCAGAGATTAAGAGGTAACATGCAACAAAAATCGGTTTACAGTGAAGTCCCTGAAAAAGATACGTAATCTGAAGGGGATACGAGTAAATAGGAAGTTGATGTGTAAACTACTCAATATAAAGTATGCCAAAGAAAATGTTTTAATGTGCTTCATTTTTTACATGCCCGTATGTATACTTACGTTACTACTATGAGTGCCGAGAGTAACAAGTAATCGAATTTGTTTGAATATGATTTGTTTAAATTATTAAATTGAATTAACCATACATCTACATAAGCAAATCCATTCCCATCAATCTTTAGAGGATTACTGTCTCTTCTATGATTGTGATCAATGCCACCATCGAAACCTATACTGAAATGCTGCAGTCGCCTGATAAAGAAACTTAAATAATGAAACGCTACAGCGTACAAAATTGTACTGAACAGCTCTAAATCAGAGTTTCGCTGCTCGCCTTTCAACGCACACTGAATACGTCAAAACATGTTTTTGTGTGAACCATGAGGTCTCCGCATATTTACTTTTGAAATATTGCCCCTTTTCAACGAGGGATTGCCATGGATGCCAACGTGTCTCTCGCCTTCTGAAAATAAGAGGCATCATACGTCAACAATAAAAAATATGCGCACTAAGCACATCTGCTTTGTGAAAAGGTTGGACTCGGCTGAAAAGAAATAAACTGTGGAGAAAATAACGGGTGGCGTAGAACGCAAGGAGGAGAGCTAAGCGAAGCTGCGCTCGCGCGGCCGTGCTCGACGCACGCGAGCTGCCAGCGGGCGCCCGGGGGGTGCCGCACACGCGGATTGCGTAACGCGGCGCGCGACGGTGGCGTAACGCCCGTTATGGAAATCCGTCGGCGTCGTCAGACGTCGCGCGCGACGAAGACGGTGGTGGAGGCGGCGGGCGGAGCCCAGTTTTTCCGCCGGCTGCCGCGTGTGGGAACATTCCAACGCCCGGCGACGACGGGAGGCGGCGGCGGCGGCGGCGGACGGTGCGGCAGCGGCACCCCAAGGCTGCGAGGTCAACGACCGTTCGGAGTCCCGCCGTTGGCGGCGATCTCCTTGCTCCTCCCCCGTCCTCCCGCGCCCCCGAGACCGCCACCGCCGATGCGCGGACGGCGAGCGAGAGGCGTTGAGAAAATCGAGGAGCAGGCGTTCTTGTGAGTTAACAAGAGCGACTTCCTCGATGCTTTCTTGCTGGGAGCAACGTACACACAAAAACAACACCTCGATCACCCGTTACAGCAAAACTTCAGAGGGATACCAAAAGGCAAATCACAATCACCATATCGTAACATTTTAGTGGTAAAATCCCTTCAGTAATATAATATTAATATAAATACCGCACTCAAATTCATTACTTTTCTAAGGATTGTTATATATTGCATGTAAATTTATGCACTTCAACATCCTCAACGTATTTTTAATGAAAGTAAAATTTAATTCAATGTTCATAAATTGGATTAAGTTCTTCATTGCAGAAGTACAATTGAAAATAAACATGTTTGCGATTATATCGGTTTCTATTACAATCTATCTGTCTCAGATGTTTAATACGGCTCTCCAATTTGCAACCAAACATCGAAGTCTCTTTTATTGATAGAATTCAGCAATGATTAACGTGGAATGCATGGTCTATGGAGTGGAAGTCTTTCTTTGGAATTCACGCAACTTATATACAAGTTAAATTTTTCAATGTCACTAATCAATTTAAATTAAAATAAATAATATTGATTCATAGTATTACGAAACACATTGCAAAACTACAAAACTCACACAATCGACCTAAAAAACAAATAGATAATGATTAGGAATCGGGTTCACAAAAATAATGATTTGTGGCAATATTGAATGTTTAAAAGACAACCGTGAAGGTGAAAGTGAAATGCGATCTCGAGTGTGTATCTCTCTATAACGTACAGAGAGTAACATTGTAACGAATTGCCGATTTTTTCGCGTCCTATTATTATCGAGCACCCATCCCGCGAGGGTTTCCCTCAGCCATTCGCCATTGCATCACTACGTTCTAGCACGTCGCGCAAAACGCGCGTCGCGTCCACATCCAGCTGGTTCCCCGAAAAACCAATGTAGGCGACGCGGCGACGTGACGACAACCGGGTCCACACGGAGCGGAGGCGTACCCGGGATGCGAGCGAGGGAGTGGCGGCGGCGGCGGCGGCGGCGGCGGGTCAGTGGGCCACTAGCGGGAGGCGGAAGGACGCCGCCGCCGTCACGGGCCGCCGCCCTCCGCCGCCGCAGAGCGCCGAGCAGCGACCTCACAGCCCGCAGCCAGGTTCCTTGTCTACTCGAGCGTCCAAGTCTCCACCAACTGCGTTCACAGTTCAACGGCAAAAACAGCCCCGTAATAGGGGCTGGCACGCAAACAGTGTAAACAAGCAATAGAACATATTACTACAGGGATTAAAGAACAAATTTTAATCCTTGGAGAAACTGCTCAAGTGAGAATAAAAGAAGAAAATACAAGCATTAAGGTTATTTAATTGTGAAATGGCAATATACTCAGTCACCACGATTGAATTTTATTGATGCAGTAAAGTTCAAGAGAAACTGTTACACAAACAAAATAGAATAAATTAATCACTTGAATATTTAAACACCTGTGTTCGTAACCTTGTTTTTAAGCATCAAATTTTCCTTTGGGGATTATATTATTATTTATTTACTTTTCTTTAAATCAACTTCACAGAAATGTCGACGAATATTACCCTTAACCAATCCCTTAGTTGTTTTTTTTTCATTACTCGAAGCTTTAGGAAACTATGAAGCATATACTTTCTCGCAATGTTAGTAACTTTTCCAAGTTTCGAAAATCCAGAGAGTTAAAAAATCAGACCTTCGTCATTTTTAAGAGTATTTCGCACTATTAGAAAAAAGTAAAGAAATAATTTGGAGTCGATTTTGATATAATCTTGTTTTTAGAATTGGCTGTTTTCAACGGAAGTTGCAGATAATATTAATATTTTGAAAAAATATGCACGACGTCATTATAATATTGAATAATGAAAATCAGAATTCATTAAGAAAGTTTGTCAATACTTAATATTGTAGTTGTAGGAAGACGCCGAAAAAAATACGTTTTGTAATTTGGAAAACTCAAGAGTTTAGGGAATATTGGGTTGGTGTCATTTATAAGCGTAATTTGCTACTTCTGAGAAAAAAAATACACCCAACATTTAGAGCTTTTTTAAAGAAAATGTTTATAATGTCTTTGAGACTAATGGTGCATGTATCTCCCAAAAAGAAAATATCAGTTTCAAATCCTGCCTCCGATTTCGCCTCTAGTGTTGTTCTCAGGTGGACAGACGTTTTGCCATACACTTTTTCGGTATTAAAGGCATTCAAAATGTGGATTCTGACAAAACGTGATGGAGGAAGTAATTTATTACACGCAAGAACAAGATTTATCCACTTTTCGGTATCAGGGAACGAGGGAACGAGTTTTGCATAAAAAATCACCTTTTTGGAGCATTACAATACTTTCTCTATACTACATAAGTATGCAAGAAAGCAACAATAAACACAATATTCTACTACAAAGATAAGACGGTGGAAATATTCATTCTAAATTTAAATAGCTTTTTCAATCGAGCAAAATTCAGCTGGGCTGTATAACACTAAATACGAAAGATTCCATGAATAACTCTATTTAAAACATAGAATTTGACACAAAAATGATCAATATATTTGAATTTAAAAAAAATGATGAGAATATAATAAATTAAATGATATCTCACTCAGAAATCAGTTATGGGAAGCTTCTAAATACGTTCTGTAATTAAAATTCTTTACAATGGAAGGTCGTGAGATGTATGTACGAGATTTGTTCGCTCCGTGACACCTTCCTGTCCGATTGTTTATTTCGCTGCAAGCGTCACCACAGACGTCGCGTCGCTCCGAGCGAGTGGCCCCGCCCACTTCCCGAGCGAGTTGCAGCCCGCGCGGCGCGGCGCGGCGCGGCGCGGTCGCTCGGTCGTACCACGCCGCGACGACGGCATTCCGGCGCGCGCGAGAGAGCTCGTTGATCCTGCGGTGCATTCTTCGCCTTGTGTTGCGCGCCGTGCACGTCGCGCCGCTCATGCAAACGGCTGCTGCGCTCGCGAACACAGCACCTGTTTCCGCACGTTGTTGCCTCTGGGAGGAAGAGGTGACATATATGGGTCGGGGTGCACGAGGGGTGCATTTTTTCACCTTCTTTGCATAAATCGATCACCGGTTGAGCAATTGCGCTGGCGCGAGCTTGTACCTGTGTACAAGGGAGAGGGAGGATATGTGCGCCGCCAAATGTAACAAAGAGCAGTTTAACATAATCTTTTTCAATAAACAATAGTAGTTCACATTTTTGACCTCTTGCATATAAATGAAACATCCCATTAGGCAGAAACTTATTCTATTTTTCTCCTCATCAAATGGCTCAATTTCCTAGCGTTTAAAATAAAAACCTAAAACAATTCCTAATATCTTACTAAATTCTACCCTATTTCTTATGACTACTGAAAGCAACAAAATTAGAAATCCTAATAAACCGTTGCAAAATGTATGAATATGATCATCTTGCATTGATATTTAAAAACTGGTTGCCAAGACACATGGATTTAAAAGAATTTAGTTCTTCAGAAATCAATTAATAGAATTTAATATCAATTAATTCCTAAATACATTTTTCAGTATTAATCATGTGTTTGCGGCAGAGAAAAAGAAAGAAAAAAATCGATTTATCGTAGCTTATAAAATTAACTATTCTCAGGCTAATGAAGTTCGTCTTCGCATTTTATTATGTCAAAAAATAATTTGAGCATATCCCAATGATCGTAATACCGGAATTGAAAAGCTACAGTAATTGTAAGTAAGGGGTGAAGATACGACAAGGAAGAGAAAGGAGAAGCCACGGAAAACTATTGATCAGAGCAACCGGTCGCTAGAATTCTCCTCCAGACAGAGACTGAAGCTGCTTAGCGCTAGTGTCGAAAATCCTGACACCGGCGAAACTCAAACCTAGGACCTCCCGGGCAGAGGGGCTTTAGTGACATCAATTGATGCCCTGAGCCACCTCCCCCGGTCGACACGTTCTGCCACAAAGCCTCTCTTATGGTTTGTTCTAATACCCATCAGTAAAAAAAGGCCATACGATATGTAGAGCAAATAAATCATTCCATTCATAATGATGGCAGTGCGAGCATTAGGGGTAAACTATAGTGATAGATAATTGATTATAGATAAGATGATGTTCAGTTAATATACGGGCGTAGTATGCAAAGCCAACCACCCTGAAGAAAATAGTAAAAACATCCGAGCTGGATTCGAGAGTCAAACGAGTGTACTTGGAAAATGCTCCAAAAGTCCTGCGATACGGAGATAGATAAATTAGACCTTAGTACTCAAATGCATTCTTGTGGCAGTTATTCGCCTATTGCGTAAGTCCGTGTTCGCAGCGAAGGGCAGGGGCGGGGCCGCTGAAGGAGAAAGAGAGAGGGTGCGTTGAAGGCCGAGGTGTGCGTCAGCACCAGGAATGTTGCTCCGCATCCCCTACGCATCACGAAGGGGCCTGTCCAAGAACTGCTGCTTGCTTATAAATACACTTTCCTGCGTAATAAGTCATACCTACAGAAGCACAGAATGTTACCCATAAATGCTCTTCAGCAACGCTCTACAGCGTTTAAAATAACATTGTGTGAAGCAAAACTTCTACATTCGTATGATGAAAATATTGTATAATTGAATACAGTCTTACTGACATTTTTCTTTCATGAGAAGCATTTCTCACTTCAAGTCCTTTTCTAAAAAATATAATTAAAATACGTGACTGATGTTTGATCTAGAGTTTTCAACTTTGTCCCATTCAGTTATATACAATACTACAAGATGTTTCCGTCTTATTTCCAACGCTTGTATTACTGCGTTTCCTGGTAATATGGATTTTCCAAAGTTTCCGTCCCTTTAACAGTCAATAGAAATAAAACACCGTTGCCTTTTAATATGATCCCTATGTACTTTAACATACATTTAGCAATTTTTATTTAACATTTGTATTCCCGTGGAAAATATATAAGAATTTTGTTTACAAATGGTTTAAAACGTCATATATGACTTCATCTCTTATTTGAAAATTTTTATTATACGAAGATCAATAATCAGTTTCCAGAATAAGTTCAGTCACCTGATACTAAGTCTAAGCTGTAAGAAGAGAGCAAAATCTTCTTAAATCTTCCCCTGCAGCCTTGGGTACTGTTGCAAGATTTGCTGCACTCCAGTGACTCTTAGTAAGGTTATTCTGGCAGAAAACTATTGTTTCATCCCTTGTAACAATAGTTTCGAAAACTCTCTTTTCGTTTCTTTAACACAGCCGTAAAATTTGTGGCGGGAACATACTACGATCCTTTTGGACGGAGGACAAATGTCTCACCCATTTTGCAATGGCTTTTTTCATAAGAAGTGATTATCATGAATGATCTGTAAAACTTATGTAACTGGAAGCTTCAATGAAGCCTAGGTTCCCGACAGCTTTAACCGTCATTAATTGTACATTTTCTGAGACACAGGAGAAAATTCCTTTCCCAGGTGCAACCGCTTGTCCCAGACCTTTGCGGTTGAATGTGGTGGGAGAAGCTTCCCCGTGCACCAAATCAAATCGTTCTACAATTGTTAGAGATAAATGTCGTTATTTAGTAAAAAAAAATCTCTATGACATATTATTGCTAACATGACTGCACAGCAATTGATTTAAGTAACTGCTTTTAACAAACGGAAACAATTGGCTACAGAAATACTGTACGTCGCGAATGACTTGTTAGCAAAATGTTTGCAATTTGCTCGTGTTTTGGATAACAAACTGGAAAATTTAGCTAAAACCTTAATACCTACATCATGAGTTTTACCTTCCAATTTCACACGTGCCCTTGTTAATAGTATTATTTTAAATTATAGATAAAATATTTTTTTAAATGTGATTTAAAAGTGGTTTATTTATTGTTGAAATGAAACGCACCTGCACTCTCTTTCCTAGACAACTCCAACCGCGGAACCTTGCAACACGGCACCTGCAGTGTCCTCGCGACTGGAATCCTATGGAGAGGGCGTCCCTGCCCTGGCGCTCGGGGCGCGTGGGCGTGCACGAGCGTCCAGCGCGGGGGTGGGGGCGGCTTTGAAAGGGGCAGCGGTGGCGCACCCCCCGTGGGGCGCGCAGGTGTAAACAGCGATGATGAGGAGCGGCTAAGCTGCGCATTCCTCGCTAACGATGGCCCGCCCCTCGCCATTGTCCCGTGCCCCCGCCCCCACCCTCTTCGGGCTGCCACTTTCCTCCCCCACCCCACCCCTCGCCGCGCCGCGCCGCGCCCGGGACCTTCCCGCTCCCTTCCTTTCCCGGGCGGTGCCCGGCTTACTAACCCTGCGCAGAACCCCGCGTGCAGTCACTGACAATCAGTATGCCTCTTCTAGTAGTATGCCTAACCGTATGCATAACCTGGACTAGTAGCTCATTTCTCTTAAAGCAATTGAAAAGAAGATGCCGCTGGATTTGGGCGTGCCAAAATACATTACTGCCATTTTTTGGTAGTTCGTGTTTTCACTCAAGGCAGTTACGGCACTTTCTCTTTCAAAAGAACTTTATTTCTAAAATTCATAGTCACAAGAAATTCATTGATGTTTTTGCAAAAGGAACTTTTAAATTACAAATATTACAACTGAAAGATGTGGGAACATTAGATTTCAGTTATGATTTTCTTTTCATTGATAAGTTAGAATGATACATAATGAGACTGATTAAAATAACACATAACTAAACGCGTGGAATGCTGCAAACTCTCGCAGACTCCTTATACTACTTTCCTGATCTGATCAGTTTGCGCTAGCTTTTCCACTTTGCTCCACCCACTTCCCTGCGCCTATCTATCGGCCCTGAAAATATATTTTTTCTAGATTGTCTGGATAGTAGCTCATTGTTCTACTGTTTTACCAGAAACTTGTTCATTACACGACGATTCTACTGAAAGTATCGTGTAATGAATTTTCCTTGACTCCACTATCATCTTTTCACCATGCAACAACTACACATGAATAACTAAAGAGCATGCCATTATATTAAAATGTCGACACCTAGTGTTGGTTAAAATGTTATATATCTCCTTTGTCAATGCAAACCAAGCTTTTGCGTGTGGCACATGCCCCGTCTTCATCTAGCTAGCTACAAACTACTATCAGCAAGCTTACATTCAAATGAAGCAACAATTAACATCCATTTTTACTAGACGTCATCATAAAAAAGTCTCATACCAGCAGAAATAAGAAATTTTAAGACCTCCTGTATGGTTAATGAATGCGAATTATTTTCTAGAAATCCAACAGCTCTTTGAATACCCTATGAATATGAAACATCTGTATTACACGAAAAATTTTGTATTATGATGAAATCTTACCGGAAAATACAATAAAAATACAAATCATTTAACGCACTAATTTATATCAAAGTTTTCATGTAAACGAAATGTTGCTTTGAACATTAAGTACCGTGTCCACAGACTCGATGATTTGTACTTTCCACTCATTTCTTCTTACCCCCTCGCCACTTAAAAAATTCCTTATATTACTTCACATATCTATCCTTTGATTTTGATGGAGCACGTCAACTGTTCCGGCTCTTGGTTCATCTAATACATCGGGCGGAGTTCCCTTTAGTGCCAAATTATCTTCCATTTCAAGATCCATTCAAGATACTGATCAACCCTACACTCTCGTTACAATTAAAGAAACACAAGAACAACTATGAACAAGTATGTGACCATGCTAACAGAACAAATGATCGACGGATAACCACACTACATAGTTTCATTTCAGTGATATTAATTAATTATCGAAAAACATGAATGAAAAGGGGTCTGCAGGAAAATATTGTACATCACTTGACAAAAATTATTTCTTTAATTAATTAATTAATTAAAATTAATTTATTATTTATTAATTAATTTTAATTAATTAATTAATTAATTCCCCACCTCGGCGGAGGAACTCTCCAGTTTCGCCACGAAAAGGGCGACTTTCTTGCCTTACATTTTTTCGGACCTAAATAGTTGAACTGAAATATGACCTTAAGAATATTATAGACAAGTAAACTCTTTTTGTGCTCATTTTCATAGTAAAATTTAGAACAATTTTCGAGAATTATAATACAATAATTATAAAGGCAAGATGCCAACTTACAATCTGCAGGTAAATTATATTACTCATAACGTCAAAATATAACTTATTACAATTACTATGTTTAAATAAATAACATACAGTTTAAGAAGAAGTAAAGTGAAAAGTGGTAAGAATAATTATTGAAGTTAAGGGGGATGGAAAATGCTCTTAGTTAAAGAATTCGAGAATTTGGAAAATAATTTTGTCGAAAATAATTGTGTGGAAAATAATGCAAGAGAAGTAGGTAAGTTATTATTGATGTTTTTTGTGAAATGAAGAATAAAGGATTTAATAGAATCAACTTGAACTTTTCTGTGTTTTTGTTTATTTGAAATGAACCATAGGCAATTATATATTTTCCGAAGAAATTTACTTATAACAATTTACAGTTTATTAAGATTAAAAGTAGAAGCATTGCACCAAATAAGGCAGGCCAATGAAAGGGCAGCCTAATTACAGATTTGTATTTATTGGTATTAAGGAATAACGATAATTCTAACTACTCTACGCATTACGTAGGGAATGCGATAATTCTAACAACTCTACGTATTAGGGAAAGTAATTTACTACAAATAGGAGCAAGAAAAATCCACAAAATGAGTTTTTCTGTCGAAAAACGGCATTTTTCGCCGCCACATTACATAACTTTCCCTGTTCTTCGAATATTACTCCGTACAAACGTACGAATACGAGAAAGTAAAAATTCAGACCATTGATTTTCAACACAATTGAATGTTCCTAGAATGTATTCTATGCTTTCGCAGACTTCCGCGGCTGGTGCCTTTTAGCTCTTGGCTGACTGGGAAGGAGCGCGCCATCGTCGTTGAGGGTGACATTACGGTCATCATATCGCGGGCTTCCGCTATGTGCTACTCTACTGCTGCTTTTCTGATTAATCTATTCGCTTTTTTTCATCAAGTGCAAAATACAAGGCATTAAAAACTACAGTAAATAAGGAAATTATACAATTTGAACATACTCAAGTATAACAAAGTCTTTACTGACGCATTTCTTCCCGTAGAGATTATACCCGTAGCGTTCTAATCCGTTAGGTCCGCGAAGGTAACAGTCTCACTAGATGACTTGCAATGAAGAAGAGAAGATGAAAAGGATTCTGGTGATCCCGCGGAGACCCCGCAGTGCGACAAACAAGCTTAGGCATTTAATAAATACATCGTCAACGGGAGGGCGCAGCCCAGGTGGCGGGCGACGGGCCGAGCGAGCAAAGCACAGGAACCGTTACCAGGAAATATGGGGAAAAGTCTCTCGCCTAATTCACTTCCAAAGAAACTTTTTACTGAAAGTTGACCATTATGTTCTGAATAGACTATACATTCTCTGTTGTATTTCGAACAACATCGGAAATTTCCTCATAGACTTAAGATAAAATCGTAGTGGAACTAGTCGCCTCTCATCTAGCAGGACATATTAATATTTAAACTGCTATTGCAGAAAATATTTCCAGAGCACATGCGAAAAACTTACAAGTAATACATCTCATTAATTACGTAGGTACTCGTATTTAATAAAACAATGTGAATATCAAATATTTAAACATTTAGAACTATATATTTTTTAAATCTTCTCAGGCTTAGGTGTCTCGAGGCACGCCACTCAAGTGGCTCTAACCGGAAGGTTCTAGAGGTCGAGTCCCGACAGTGATAGAATTTTCGACACTACCTAGATAGAACCGTCGATTTCAGCCGCTGTTTGAAGGAGAACTCTAGCGGCCGGCTGTTCTGTACGGCAGTTTTTCGTGGTTTCTGCGATAAGCACCAGGTGATTGCCGGAGTAGTACCCAAACCAACGGTTAATGAACCTCGCACCTTGCTACACTACCTCACATGTCGAGAGAGCAATTCGGAGCTTAGAGCTTGTCCCGGATGGGGAGGTACTGGAAGATACCTGATTGGGAAAACCTAGCAAGTGTGGGTGTAGGTCGGCGCCATATCTCACCATCAAGAGGGAGGCGTATACCGCCATCTCCCGCGATAAAAATATGAACTAAACTTACGGAAGTTTTGTAGTTGACGGGCACGGAAATACTAATCAATCAATCAAAAGCTATCACACTGATTAAAAGCGTTACACACAAATTTAAGAGGCTAGTCTTTCAGTGCACGTTATTTTCATCGAAACCGCTTTTGAGGATGAAGCGATCAAATGTGTTGATAGATAGTGCGACAAACATATATGTTCCAGTAGAACGTTTTACCCCAGTGCGAGTGCTAATAGGTTATAAAATGAACCAAAGAAATGTAAAAACTGTTGGATAGAGACAACATTCAAATATTATCTAATTTAAAGTTAAATGTTTCCAATATTTCCATGTACCACGCTACTACTGAGAATACGAAATACTGAGAAAAAACATGTGTTGATGCATACTTTCCTGCGGAGGCAATTCAATACATTATGCAGACTAAGAATGAAGCAACAGTGTAACTGACTCGCTCTCGCACATTATTATTATTATTATTATTATTATTATTATTATTATTATTATTATTATTATTGTGTTGCGGCGTCTCTGATCTCTGCCATTTATATTGTGATTTTGTGTGATAGTGTTGTTTGTCGAATTTTTTTCATTATACTTGTGTACAGTCGATCGCTATGTTAATTAATCCGTAAAATGATTAACATCAATCGCTGCGGGAACTGTCTGGATGAAGAAGAAATAGTGTGCAGAGGCTACTGGTGTGTGAGATTGACCTACTAATTCACGTCCTCGATATCTGAAACTACTTTTCGGGCGAAATCAAAAAGGGAATGAGAACTGTGGCGTTGTCAACATTGTAGGGATAAAAGAAAAATGACTCCAAAACTAAGTCGAACACGTTGAAAAGGCTATGGAAAGTCTCTCCCCAGAAAAAAGTCTTTCGGGTCCCACGGACCTATAAAATCAAATTAGTCGTGTAGTAGGTACCTGATGTTAAATCGCTTTGATTTGTCAGGACCCACAACAAATTTGATGGAAAATAAATATTCTATTCTATTCGTGTTGTTGTTATTATTATTATTATTATTATTATTATTATTATTATTATTAGATTTATTTTTATCTTTTTAGTACTGTCATTATAAGATTTTTTGTTAATTATGTACAAACTACATCTTCATTTTTACTGTTAACTGCAGTCATTACAAGATTATAATTTGTTAATTATGTATAATGTTCCTGTTGTTCTTTAATACCTGTTTTTGACTGTTGCCTACCCTCATTCAGTTTTATTGATTTTTTTATTTTAGATTATAATGTGATTGTAATTTGTCAATTAGTAATTATGTCAATTGTTCACTGTAAAGACTTTTTTGTAATTGTGTCTTATTACTCACTTTCAATTTCTTCTTTTAACTAACTGCCTCATAATTTTTATGGCTATTGCTTATTCAATAACAAATGTGTAACGTAGACAATTTGACAATTTACATCATATTAATGTAAGTGACCATTTGGCTTATAATTTCTATTCGTTCCTTGGGAAAAATCTAAATTTCAGTAGAAACGGTTCATGCAGCGTACAGTAGCTGGCAAACAGTACAGATGATTGGATGAATCGTAGTCAACAACGGTAATACGCAAAACAAACAAACAAACAAAAGTACAAAGTAAAACACCCCTCTCTGACAAGTACAAAAAGTACTTTGAGAGGGTTTGGAATGTACTGGATAAAACAAATTTGATAAGATTAGTATTTTCGCTGATAGGTTAAACATCTGTGGGTCGAACATAAGGATGGTGCATGTTGATCGCAGAGAACGATGGCCGGAGATCTACCGTCAACTTGTAATGCGCGAGCGAAACTAGTGAAAGTGACAGTGCGGAATTGGAATTTTTTTGTTCAGCTCAACCCACCCAACTTAAACACAACTTTTTGAAATACCGCCCTCCATACAGCGAATTAAACATGTGTTCCTTTTACCCATATGCTTGAATTGCTTGACCAAACAATACTCGCTTCCGGGACAGCACTTTACCGAGAGAAGCTTGATCAAGTACATGCAAGCTGTTTCTTGTGAAGGCTTCATTTTTTATTCCAGTTTTTATTCTATTAACCTTTGTCATAAGAGGAATACGGGGAAGTTGATCAAACTGGTTTTAACTTGGCGTCATTATACCTACTTGATTAATACATTAATTAAAAGTTGTGAATCCGATACACACATGTACCTGCCGGGGTTAAAAAAAACGTACAGATATCATGAATCATTGATTAAATTCTGATATTAGTGAACACATGATGATACATTTTTTATCGTTAGAACACCACGTACATTTTCCTGCCTGAGAGTACTAATTATTTTTAACATCCAAGTTCTTTATTTCACGTTAATATTATGTGAGAAACATTCTAACTTTGAACGCTGGACATATTAATGTAACCACATCAAACTGAGCGCTCTCATATAAGTAGTAATAAGTATTCTTCGTTGATTAATGAATACATAGTTTAAATTTCATTTCAAAACTGTTTGAAACACAGTAACTTATGATGACTTCAAGAAGTTTACTTCTTTTAAAACAATATTAAATATTGTCCTGTACATTTTTCTTTTTTCTACTTTTCATTTCAAACGTTTATCCTCATGTGGCTTACTTTTAATCCATTCTTTTAAGCATAAGTTGTTTTTTCTCTCGTGTATCTCGAAAGTGATACATAAATACAATTCAAAATTATTTTAAATACAATTGGAATATTATCCATAACAGAAACAGTATGAAAACATGAAGTTAACTGACGTGCTTGTGGTTAGCATGTTTAATATTATTCCTTTCAATATAGTATATTTGCTTCCATTTTTAATTTCGTATTTAATTATCATCTTTAATATATGTAAATGATATACTGATAAATGGCAACAGAAAATATATTCATGTCTTATTTTTTAATTTTTGCTTATTACTTACGAAGTTTAAGAGAACGTTTTGTAATACTGCGACAAAAAGGTCATAATTAACAGAAAAAAATCGCATTGCAGGTTCCTGATACCGAAAATGAGAATAATTATTATTTCTAAATGCAATATGTAACTGTCTCTAACACGTTGTGCTATTAGAATACACGTTCGCGAGACCTTGACACAGAAAAATTGGTTTACGGCGAAAAAGTGCGTGCGTGCGTAGGTCTGTGAGGTCGCTAGAAGCTAGACCGCACGCACGATTGTCATCAAAATTGATAATCCCCGATCGATGCGGTTGATGTCACGGCTCCTTGAATTTGAAATGGATATTTAGTTATTTAAGGGTACTTTACATAACCCCTCAACAGTTTAAATAGTTTCTTAAAAATGGCTCCAAATATTTTCTTTGCATTTCTTCTAATGAAATAGAGCACAGTACGCTTATAAAAATTGCCCTGATTTGGTTTTCGTTGATCACATAAATTCAAATTCAAATTCTTTTTCAAAATTTGAAAAAGTTCACATTTTCTACAATTATAATATTCAATATAGAGATTTTTTCTAGGAAATCTGTTCTTCAAAATTAGATCATTGGATAATGTCATGAGCATTTTTTTCAAACTATGAGAAGCTTTTGAGCAATATTTTGCGTGAAATAAAAGCAATTTTCAAAACATCAATAGTTTATTTTCTTGTGGCAGCAATAGTTAATATTTATTCTATTTAAAAGACATTGCAAGTTATTTCGGTCGCCTAAAGTAAATGTACTTATTCTAAATTTATTACTATCATTTCTGTCCTCTATTGTTGTCCACTTCACTGGCAAAAGTAGAGTACGAATTGTGATGTCCACATATTTCACTGAATATGATAGACTTGTATTTTGTCCATCATACCGCGTATATCAAACAACCGATGTTTTCAAAGATTTTATGAGCATTATTTTGAAGATCGTGAAAATAGAAAAGAGAACTCGTCAAGACATACATCCCAATAACGTATTTATCAAAATGTTTATAGATGATCAAACGAAGAAAACGTGAATACATGTTACGGAACTCGTTCATCATCAGCCACCACGAATAATCAGCAGTGATTAGTGAGAAGCATCCGAATCCGATTTGAGGACCAACTCGAAAACACGGCGTTACAAAACGACAAACAAGAGTATCTCACGTCAGCACTTGAGCACACGCGACAACAGCTTTCTCTCCGAAGCGCTCGGTTCAACGCCCCCTCCTCGAAAGGTCTTTCTCGTAGCCGTCCGCGCTGCGCCGCGCCGTGCTGCGTCGCGCCGGGCGGGCGGGGCGTGAGAGCCCGGCGGAGGACGCCACCGGACGCACTGCCTGCCGCGCCGCGCCGCGCCGCCCCGGGAGGCGCCCTGCACGCGCCCCGTGCGCAGGCGGAGAAAGTGCGTGCGGCCCAGGCGGCCGGCGGGCGACGGGGTCGAGCAAGGACTGCCTTAAAGGAACCACAATGGGGCATCGGCATTTCATTTACGTCAGGATATATATTGATAAACGACCTTTCTATATATAGTAAGCAAGGTGACGATTTTCTACGATTTATAGGTGTCACACCGTCCTTCCAGCACGTGTGCTTGCATCTGAAACGGTATTATTCCCAGGGGTGCATTAAACAATTTTGAAAGAAGAAAATATAGGAATTTTAAATTATGCCTCGAAGAAATCGGTACACGCAAGTACAATCTGCGACACACGATACGCTGCATATCATTCTAGAAACCATGAAACTTGAAAACGGTATGCCCTTTAAAGGCACACCGTTTTGCAGATTTTCGAGACCCTGTACTCGGTCTTAAGGCATGTTTTCTTGAGCCTAAATATATAAAATGAGATATTTCGTGCATTCTTTTACATTTTTGAAGCTTTACCTGATTGACTTTCCCCATTCTCTTGCACAGATGATCAAAAATGAGTACAATGTGTATATGTACACAAAATTAAGTTTTCTACTTGATATTCTGTATCGTTTAATCGCACGGATAGAAGATATTTTCTTTGTCGATGGAAAGCTTAGCGACATCAAAATGTTTACTCTCGCACAACACCGAAACTATTTACGTAATGTCGAATAACAATAATACTTGTTTCCGGAGAGGCAAGCTACATTTCTTTCTACAGTTCAGAAGACTGGGTCGTTTAAGTATTTGCCCTTGTATTAGGAAAAGCTGAAAAACGGCCGAGATTGAGGGTCATCGACCCAGAATGCCATTATAACTGCTACTACAGGCACATTTAGTCTTTGAGAATTATACACTACTAGAGGAGATAAAGCATACATTAGAATCATCGTTGAGAATGCATGTAAATGTACTAGCCCTAGTGATATAAATAATAGTTTATGTACTCGCTGTTCTGAAAGCTGGGTGTGAAGCTATTTTCAATTTTAAAATAATGAATTTTCAAAGTGTGGAATGTTCCCAAGGGTCCCCTTACTTTAACAATATTTTTTGTAATTATAAGTATTTCAACAAGTTGATACGCTTGAAACAGTTCCATCGCTTTTAATACGTGAATTGCAGTAAATGGATGATCTACTTTTATAATAACTTTGCAATTTCTCAGAAAATGAATGTTAAACTTCCACACTTTTACTATTTTGCTTCGCCTTTTTTATACATTTTGTTTAAAAGTTCGAGTGTATCTCAAGGATTTAGTACATTGAAGTGCCCATGAAATCCTTATATTCTACCGAAAACGTGCTAGTGGACATAATCATAAATTAAGTGTAGCCACTTTGTGTTTATTAAGTTCGTAAAACGAGATATTTTTAATGACTCTAGCCTTAGATTGGAGATCATAATTAAATGCAAAAGTATTAGCATAGTACATGGAAATAACAAAGGTCGTCGGAAGCCAACATGAACACAGTAAATAAATTAGTTTCTTCAATGTGTATATGTGAATTATAAATACCTTCAATATTATTCAATGTAAGTAACTATGTCTTTTATGTAACTACGTATTATTATTATTATTATTATTATTATTATTATTATTAATTATGCGTAGTGCAGTGGCGTGAAGTGTGGACTGAGGAAAACGAATGTGTAAGAAAGACATTACAGCGCAGAAATTCGCAGTGAAGTGAAGTGTGAAGAAGTGAAGTGTGGTGAAGTGGAGTGCTATGAAAGAATGCACGATGAAATGTTCACGTTAATTTGTAGTATGTAAAATTTGAAAAGTTGTTAAGTTCAGAAATGTTAAGTTAGTGTATTCTGACACCAAATTCTCAAACTTAATTGCAGAATTAGTAATAAATCTATCTCAAACTAAACAATCTCGGTTAATACCCGGGAATTGGTGAGTAGAAAACCCAGGAAAGCGGAGAAGGCGAAGTCAGATAATGCAGAGACGTGAAATAAACAGATGAGATAATGACAAGGAATAGAATGTAGACCTAAAAATGAGAAGGCAACACACGGAATACATAATCAAATATGACAGACGGACATAAATTATACCAGATATCACATTTTGGACTGAAATAACGCCACGAGAAAATATCTTTTCAGTGATAAACACCTTGGGTACACGTATTCATTCCGGACATGTTTTAACACCCAGAGCACCAACACGGGCGTAGCAAATCAAGTAGCTCATTTGTTTGCTTGACTCGAACATGCTGAGCGAACCAGTTTACCGGCCAATCAATTCATTCAAAGGATGTTTAGTGGCAAGATCTACAAATCTTTCAGTCTATTGGCCAGGTTACTTAATATCACAAGAATAAAATCGCTTGATCGCGCAATGTAGATTAAATTCTTCTCCCTTGTCATATCTAAAAGGCATTATACATTTATTTATTGGATACTATATGCACAAGGCTATATTCAAAACGTTCGTTATTAATAAAAAATAATGAACCAAAAATACTTAATTCATTAATTAACATAATAATCATCATAATTCAGAAGCCATCCCCAGCTTAGATAAAAATAGCTAAGCGCATGTCCAAAAAGCACTGCAGTTCAAATGGGAAACATTTCGAAGTAACATTACACAGCCACACAAAACAATTGTGTTGGTGTCTGGGGATCAGACCATGTTTTGTATATGTTTTTGGAGTCATTAAATCCGAATTCGTTGTCCATTTAAAGCCATCACGTCAGATTTTTGACATATAGAGAAAATGTAAGCTATTTCAAACCGAGGGTTCATGGTCCTATATCGTTTTGGGGTCGTTGAAACCGACCTCTCGGTTAGAAATATATTGATTTTTTTATATTTTCGAGGTAAAGACAAAAACTTAAAGTGAAGTAAAATGGACACGTGATTCGGATTTAGAGACCCCCAAAACATACAGAAAACATGGTCTGATCCCCAGACACGAACACAATTTTTTTTTGTGTGGCTATGTTATTTATCCCTGGAGCGTGCGTTGCCGGCTGCGTGGAAAGCGGCCGCGGCGAAGGGTGCGCCCCCTTACGCAAGCGCGTACGCGCGTGCGTGTCCGCTGCGAAGGCGTGAGGCGCCCGGCGCGGCTCGACGAAAGCGCGCCCACCCCGCCCGCGCCGCGCCGCCCCGCGCCGCGTCCAGAGCTGGTTCCATCGGCGGCGGAGCGACACTCTCGGCGCTCCACCCGGGAAGAGCAGGTCTTCCTCGATGGTCCAACATTTACTCCTGATCGAGAATTGAGCCACCTCCGAATTCGATTAGTAGCTCGGCAATCAGGAAAATGCTTCCACGAAAAATTTTTTTCCATAACTGTTAGGTCTCCACGTGTAATGTACGATATGAAACCTTTTATGAGAGTGTTAGAATTATATGACTCATAGTAAAATTACCAATTAAACGTGTATTCCTGTGATCTCATCAACTGAAGAAAATTCAATAGACACTGGATGAAACTCCACATTTTTCGCATATAAGGAATAAAACCCCAAAATAATCGGAAATTAATGTGGTCATTTTCAGATATTGTATGTACAAGTTAATAATGTAACATTTATGTAATATTTGCCATATTTAGCAGTAAACACGCGTGTTCCCATTTAAATGTGTTTAATTCCTTGTTTTAAGAACCTTGCACTTTTTTATTACATTCAGAAGCAATGTGAGCGTAGAAACGCTCATTTACTTCTGGGAAGACAGGAAAATTCAAAAGAGTCTAAGGAAAAACATAAATGATTTTCTTCCTTTTCACAACCAGGAAAACGTAAAGTTTCCTCTCTATATCGACGTATGAGTATGACACGTTCTCTCTCGAGTTGATATTAACTTTGATAAATACAATCAAGAAATTCCATTGCTTAAAATGGTTACCTTAATTATTTTGAAAAACTATCTATACAATTAAGTAGTCCCATGTATTATTCAACGATGGAAAGAAAATATACAAATCATGGATATAAACACCAGCAACGATGGCCATTGGCTAACAGAATTTCTTCTGTCTGGAGTTATTGCCCATTACCTACAAGGACGAGTTTCATGCCAGTTCAGTGAACGCCGGAAGTGAAAGTATGAGAAGCAACTGAGTCCTGGTGGAAGTAAACAAGCCAGCATATTCCTCACAGTCGAAGAGGAAAACCGACCCTCTAATTACATTCAGTCCCGGTAATCCCCGAGAGAAACAACCCCCGCCCCAGGATGGTGTTGGTTGATGTAAGGATTATACGCTCATTTAATATTCTACACACCAAATGCTCTCCTAGAAGAAATATTCTACAATAACGCATCGAGAATGCAGGCCTGGTGGGCGCCTGCCAGTTATACTATCTGCTCAGCGCGTCAGGCGTGCGGGAGAGTCTCTTTCTTTATTCCTTTCTCCGAAACCTACAAATATAATATTATCGACCAGATAAGCAAAATATTTTGTTTCTAAATAAATTTTACCACATGAGACATCATTAATACATAAAACGATTGATCTCACTTAAAATAATGTGTACACAGATTCAAATTATCGTGATAATGCTTCCGATTTAAGGATATACGAAAAGGGAAGGAAGTCACACAAAAACTCTATTGCACGGCACTGTACTGATACCTTCACTCTTTCGAAAATTTATTCGATATCAATTAAATACTTCCTTTACACATGAAACAAGAAGTATCAGTAAAAGTAAGATTAAACACTACGTCACTAGAAAGCTGAAATATGTCAATTTTGTTAATTAATAGAAAGATGTATTATCATATTCTCGATGACAAAAGTAACTTATTTACGCTAAATTCTAACTTTTTTAAACAAATGTCTCGTAGAATTATGGTCTATTAACGCGCAATAAATGATAATTAAAATACTACAAATGAGAAATACAAATTCAATATATTACCATTACTCGTTATTCTTTAAATTGAAAATGTTTTGAATTTATATAATTAAAAGTAGGTAACTTTCTCGTATTGACAAACAAAAGGGGAAAAGTAAACTCATAAATACATTAAGACACCCTAAGAGACGACAGGCAAAAACAAATTTTGATGTAGAGAAGCAAGGAATGAACTTACATAGTAAAAGAAAGCGAAAAAGTAACCAAAGCAAAGTGCTTGTTAAATACCGTACTATACCAACTGTATGCCATCCGATGATCGATTTACGGGGAAAATTTTTTGGACAGTCTTAAACCGAGAAAAAAGTGGAAGAACAACTTTATACATTGCTCAAACTACAATGAAGGCAATAAAATACGTTAAAAAATCATGAACTACAAACGCTGATGGTGTATGCCAAGTTCATCGAAAGTTCTAACAACAGATAGAGTGCAGCGGAGAAGGATCAGAACCGGGGAGCAAGTAGTGATAAAGGTGCACACGGCAATGGAAACAACGGAGGTGGTAGCGACGGCGTGGTGGCGCGTGCAGACAGGCTGGCGGGCGGGCAAGCGCGCGGTTACATAACCCCGGTCAACGACCTGAGCCTCCACCGCCACCACCGAACGGGCGCGGGGCAGGTGTCCGAGTTGCGCCTGGACTAGCTGAGGCTGCTGCTGCCATCACCGCCAGCACTGACGATGGACGTACTAATACTTATACAGTGACTCGCAATCACCTCTTGGCAGTGACAATCTTCCAAAATACTGTTTTGCTCCGCAAGTCAAAGTCGTATGACGAAGCCATATCAAGACTAGTTACAGAACTTGCACATGATCACTTCAAATTACATTTCCACGGGAATCATGTTTCACAGGGTTTAATCAGAGTTTTCACCTTATAATATAATAAAATAACACTCTATAAGTGCGCATTAACTATTAGTAAGCTGCTCGTGACTGTAAAGGCGGACGAAATCGGATCCACTTCCTCCAGAAGTTATTAAACGAATGGAAGATTTCGTATCAGTTGCCATCAAATATAAAATATTTATTCAGCGTTCTCAAGATCTTTTTCCAAACAAACAATGACAAAAATGGTGATGCGATAGTTATTGGCACTCTAAACTAAATAAGTGATGAGTATGTAGGAAGAAAGAATCAAATATTATATTCGAGCACACAACCAACTAGTGGGATTCATTAATCACTAATCGCGAAAATGAAATTAAAAATAATCTTTACGATCAATCGGAATTGCATGGACAATCTAAGTACGGAATCGTTGGACTGGAGGTGTGTCACGTTGCCGTGCACAATGCATTATCTTCGCTACCACCGCTCTGTTGCCCTTTGAGTCCGATAAAATATACGCGACAAGAAAGCCGTCACGGAATGCGAATAAAACGCTATTAGGTGTGGTAAGGTTGGAGGAGGGGCGGGGAAGCGCAGGTGAGGGCGGGCCGCGCCCAAGTTGCCACCTCCACTGCTGCAGCCGCCATCGCTGCGCCGCCCCACCACGCGCTGCACCCTCCCACGCGCTGCGGCGCAGAGAGGGGGAGGGAGCGGCCTTCTCCCCCTTCCCCAGGGCCACGTGCGCCCCCTCTCCGCGAGGGGCGGTGCTCGACGCCGCGCGCACCGTGGACGTCAGGGAGGGGTGCCCGGTCCCGCGTTCACCGCCCGTTGACCCCAAAATTCCGGCATGATAACCCAGTGAGCGCAGGCACATGTAAATCCCGGGTGGGGACGGGGTAGGAGAGGGCGGAGCACGGTGGAGCGAGGACGGGGGGAAGGGAGGCCGGTCGTTGCTCCCAAGGCGGCGGCGGTGGCGGTGGCGGCGGCGGCGGCAATAACGGTGGTAGCGGTGGCAGTGACAGTGGCGGTGGCGCGGTGGCGGCGGCGGTGGCGGCGGCGGTGGCGGCGGCGGTGGCGGCGGCGGTGGCGGCGGCGGTGGCGGTGGCGGTGGCGGTGGCGGTGGCGGTGGCGGTGGCGGTGGCGGTGGCGGTGGTGGCGGCGGTGGCGGTGGCGGCGGCGGCGGAGGAGGAGTATAATATACTCGTATAATATACACACTTGTGTATAGAGAGTATTAGTATGATCTCTGTCTTAGGGGGTGGTCTTGATGGCACTATAGAAGTGATTTTCTAGTAGTGATGATGCTAATATAATTATATTTTATTACATTTCAATCCCAGTATTTGCAACTGAAGTGAAGAATTAGGAGTCTCCATAATTGAAACATGAGTAATTATCAGTAATAGTTAGAAAGGAACCGCATTTAAGTTCAATGAATCACACGGATCTTTTTTAAAAATGTTTATTGCCCCATCTTTCTCATTATCACTCTACCCTTCATTTGCACATACCAATATTGCAATCAGAAACGGCTTTTATTATATTTTCACAAGGTCTTTCTCTTAAGACCCAAGCACAGGATATTTTTTTTAAAATTATTATATCTGCCGACGGCGACGAATGGGTGGAGCCCTACCTTCACCTCCCCTCTGAGCCACAACGGCCTGTGTGCAACATTGCACAGGGATACCTTTACCTTATATAACTTTAGCATGGTAAGGTACTTACTATAAAGTTATTTCTACAAATTAAGTTTGATAACCATTTTGCTCTATAGGGAATTCAAATATTACGAAATCAGATAATTTAGAAAGTTTAAGGAGTTTTATTTAAAAATGACTGAAGAAGATATAAATGTAAGTCAATATTTTTTGTGTACGTGTATGTTTGCAAAAATGAAATCGCAGACATTTAATTAAGACAGAAAATAACGAAATTATGTGAAGCAGGGTAAATATATCAGATCTGCGCGTTTAACTACACAAATTACTTGGAGAGACTAGGTGGCAGAAATACTATATTTCACATTCATTTTCTAACAACAGGAACGTAAGTTGCGATTGCAAGATAAATATTTACTGCGGATCTTTTCTAGTCACATCAGATATCTTTTAAGAATTATTTGTAAAGTTTGTTTTTTTCTTTTCAATCGTTATTTCTCTTATACTTTATTTCGTCTTCGCTTTGGCAACAAGCAATCCAACTGTTAAGTTTTCAACAACTATGTAAACCGTTACATACATACGTTATGCTCACCAAAGAACGTCCCGTATGATTGCATCATTCTTTCGAGTGCCCCATTGAAATAACCACTTGTCCGTGTTTCCAAACCCGTCCGTGCTCACAAGGTTTCACACACGAGCGTTACAAAAACATACGGGCGAGGAGAAACCGGAGGGGAAAGCACAGCAAACGGTAAACACCCAGATCCAAAATAGCCGCCTACCTCCTACCGGCAGCCATCATCGCACGGGGATTTGGGCGAACACACCCCTGTTTGGCAGACAACCCATGGGCTGCCAGTGCGTGACACCGAAACAATTATTATTTCAATATCAGGAAGAGTTTTCACTTAATATGCAGAGTCTAATGCACAGGACGTCAGCAGGCTCACGATTACAATGCCAAATTAAACAAAACATGCTAGTCAATTCAAAGAGTAATACAATATAATGGAGTTTCGCAAAAAAATGAATAATGTTGAAAGACATCGGGCCTGGTGCATGTGAATTCTTTGTTGATTCGTGATTTGAAATTCGCTCTACTTGATGAGTTAACTATTATGCTGATTTGTTTATGCTAACTATTATGCTGAGCTGTCGAGCTTGCAGATGTAGCATACCCTGTCATCTCTTTTCCGGTGCTTAACAGAGAGAAACATACGTCAATTCCATATACGTACGTACAAAACAATTTTTCCGTATCACGGACGTACGAAACTTCAAGTAAATCTTTTTTCTGAAAACCTCTTGATTGGAGACAGATGAGGTAAGTATACGATATTTGCTGAATTATGAAACATTTTATACATTGATATTCAGAAGAAATGACTTTCCTTCAATATTAAACGAATTTAAAACGTCCATAGATCGGTAAATAACAATGTATATTACTGATATGAACTTTAAATGTGTGGGTTTTAAGTTTATTGAATCATCGACAAATGAATGAACGATAAAAAATTTACATTTTCCGACAAGAAAACATAATGAATAGCATTATACCCTTAGTAGAAATAATCAGTTGGCAGTTTAGACATAATAGTCATATACAAGGAAAACAATTACTAATATGAATTGCATGAATCATTTTAAAGGAATGCTGATATGTTCCTTAGTAAAAAAATTACATTTTTATCCCGTTCTATTTTCAGATTTCTTCCTTTAGTGGATGCATTGGGCAACTTGGTCAAGTTCACAAGAGCGCTGCAGCAATCTGGAGCCGCGATTACGGGGGCACCGCTATCACGCGCTAACCACTGACATTACCGCAGGTCGAGAACGCATACGCAGACGGCGGCGCGCGGCGCGGCGGCGGCCTTCAAGGCAGACGTGATATCCGGATACAACGGGGCTCGTCGCAGAGGCACCCGCGCGCGCCCGAACAATACACTGCCCCGTCGTAATGCCACAAAGCCAGGTCGTTTGCCTACAAATTTGTAAAGTAGGAAGCTTCATAGTTCACACCAATTTTTAAATTGACATTCATATGAGGATATTCAATCGATGGTCAAATAATCATGTTTTTCTTCCATTTTTACTCTCAGAAATTAAAGCAGTATTTACTCCTTTGTAACTTAACTTCAATTTTATCTTTAGTTACTTATATTTTAAATATATTTAAATACAAAAATTACGAATGACAATTTTGCGTTCTATCCAATTTATTTCACTACATTCTTCCTCGAGAAAATAAGTTCTTTCACGTATTATTTTTGGAAACCAAATTATAAAATCTCGACCAAATCCGAAGAGAACATTTAAAATCTGATTGTTAACCTTCATGCCTTCATGCTTTTTCAGTCAACAGCTCAACTTTTCAAATACAGTAATGAGATAAGAATTATTAATGACTAAATAAATATGAGAGTCTTCTTCCACTACATCGAATAGCGGTTTCGACTTATTTAATGTGAATCATAGTAATACTATCTGAGGATACTTTTCGTATTTTAAAGTACTTAAAAATTATTGTTATTAAAATTTAACTGAATTCATTACCGCAGCCCGAGAACAACACGCAGAATAGGTCGATAAATGACTTTCAGCTTACGTTTTCTCTGCGAGAGCACATTGAGTGCTCACGTGCTGACACGAGTTGGGAGGATGCTCGCCTCCCATGCCGTCACTACCGCCACTGCCTTATTCTGCCACTTTCGACACAGCTACAATAGGCATGGTAACACGATTACAAGCAATTTTGCGGTACAGTAGTTTGCAATAAATACTACTTTACAAGCAGTTTGGTAGAATCAGGGGAGAAGTCTCCAAAAATGGAGAAGACGGAAGATCCTTCTGAAATTCTTTCAGAAGCCTAGGAAGTATTTAATGAATTATTTTGCTTCCTATCAAAATGATTATTGAAAAGAACGTTTACAATGAAATAAGTTAACAAAATAGGAGAAATTTGAATAATATTAAATTCCAAAACAAAAAAGATAGAGATTCGATTTTTATTGTGATGAGTTTTAAAACCGAAATATATTGATGGGAAAACAAGCGCATATGAAATAAAAATGTGACAATGTACAAAATGAAAAAAATGACTGAAATTAATTGAGAGATAGTTAGATTTAAATATATTATTGTTACTATAGTACATTTTTGGTTTGTTCAACTTTTATTTGTAATAGACTGATACTTGCATCACTAATACTACTTAAGTGATTTCCATTCAATAATCTCCATATCGAAATGATGCCTACAATATGTAATTTGAGTACGTGTTTGTTACTGTAGGAATATTACATTACGTTACAAAATAATAGAAAAATAATTTCTGCAATAAAAAGAAAACAAAAAAGTACAGAATGAAAAAAATCAATCATTCAAATAAAAAACATTCACGTAACGAGACCTGTCTGAGAAGCAGACCATAGTTTCCGCGAAATCGAGAGGTAAAAAGGTCCTTCGTACATAATAAGCAATTACACCCAACATTTCAGCAAGCTAAAGGCGCGAAAGAACCTGACATGAAGTTCCGGCAAGCTTCTCATCGCACGTACATTCCTTTCTCCTTTTTTGTGCGGAAGCCACTTGCATGCTGTATGAACAGGCTCAAAAACACAAGTCCGCGATGTCTATTCAGATCGTGCACGCGAAAGTGCTGCAAAAAGCAAACGTGTAAGACGTGAGTCGCGTAGAAGATTCTCACAGCAGCAATGGGAGTACATTCTACGTTTTTTATCAACGCATGTTGAGACTAAGGAAGAAGTAACTTTTAGGACAAAAATAAGTTAATTGAAAATTTGTAAGAGTGTTTTTTCGTCTTCTTATCCTATTACTCTTTGATAACATATGTAATGGAGATTATAACTGAAGCCCCTGACGCAAATAGTGAATTTAATTAATACAATGACAGATTTAATATTTTTGAACATTCTCTTTGAAAAGTCCAGAATAAAATTTACAGTTATGGAAATTTGTGATAAAATATTATTTTCTATATTTCTCAGATTCTTTTATATTTCTTAACATGTATTTACCTCCTCCAGAAACGTAGATTACTAAATTAAGAAGGATTCTTCAATTTGCATGGCACACTGTTCCAAGGAATACTCACTTCTGATGCAACCCAAATTTTCTTTATTATCCATTCATATACGAATATCACAATATATTTCATGTAAAGAACATATATTGGTACTAAAATCTTCACAACAAAAATGAGATTAGATTTCAGACATCATTGTGAATTGTTCGGAGATAACAAAATGTTTTGATCCTAAAAAACTGAGAAAGCTATACAAATATCCCGCCTACCAATTAAAACATCTACTGGTCAAAAACACATGAGGAGCAGTCCTTTCATTTCTGAATCAGTTCTTAAAGGTACCAAAAGCGAATGTTCTCCCTATTCAATTTTCATACACGTATGTGAGAACGCTCGCCTCCATCGACACACGTTCACGGCGTACGAAAGAATGGTAAATGCTGTCTCACGCGCGCAGTCATAAAGAGATTCCAAGCGCTGCGGCCGCGCCGTGCTGCGCCGCCCGGATGTCTCAATGAGGAAAGCCCACCGCACGAGATGCTGCGCCAAAGAGAGCCCGCTAAGGTGGGAAGATCGCGTGCACGCAAACACACGTCCAGATGCTATTGTAATATGTTATAGCGTACTCTTCGTCAAAACGAATCGTATAGAAATGGGAAGGATCCAACAATAGGAATTCGCGACTGTCATAGACTATAGAAAAAGAAGGTAAGGAAGCTTTAGAGAATTTATATTGCTTGGTACAATTCCCCAAATCCTTCTTTTCCTTGTTTCACTAACGGTGACTTGACAAAACCGCTCATGGGCATCGGACAGCCCAAAGAGTACTTCTTCGAGACGTGTTAAATACGAGTTGGTTTCATTTGCGGATGTTCGGAAGCTATGGCATTAACTTCCAGTTGAAACGGGGCCTTATTTCTGTCATTTCCTTTGAATTGCATGCATTTATGTTTGACTAAACAATATTTTGAAACTTAACAACACTTCCAACATACTTGGTCTTGGATCAAGTTTAATTACGTACAATGTTATTGAACCAGGTGGCTGTCATTCCATCCATTTGTCTCAATTGCAATGGAGGAGCTAAGTCTGGAAGTGTTAAGAAAGGAAAAGGCTTTGAGAACGTTCCCGCTTCCTGCTAGGTGTGGGGCGTTTTTCGTTCTCGCCTCGCACTGAGCATTTCCATACTCCCCGCCCAACCACCCACCGGTGTGACTTATTACTCGGCGGCGGCAGCGGAGAAAGCGGAGGACGCGGCGCGGCGGGCGATCCGCTCCCGAGAAAGCCTCCCGGACGCCGCCCTCGGAGCCAGACACGTGCGACACACGTGGAGGCGCGGGGTCGTCGACCGAGCGCCCGCCCTCCGCCCTCGGAGGCGGCCCTCCGAGGCAGTGACCCAGTGACGGCGGCGCTGCCCCCACCCGCCCCGCTTCCGCCGCCGCACGCGCGCCCCGGCGCAGCATCACTGAGCTACTGGGGACGTCTCGAATTATATCCAAGCTTGAACAAGCTTCTCCTGATGTGGTTAGTATGCAAATCAAAACACTTCGGTGGAATGAACCTGGTTAAAACTTTTACTTTTAAGGCACCCCATTGTTTTTTAAAGAAACTATATGTAATATGTATTATATCCACTACAATTTTCGATCTATATATAATTTATAGATGCACGATGTAACAAATCGGTGTATTCTCTGGCACGTCAGTTGAACGACACATCAAAAGTTTCCCTTATTGTGAAGACTAGGGTATTTGGTATATGATGGATGTTGAGATATTACTTAAAAGAACTGTACACGTATTCGATATGCGTAAGCTTTGTTTTTGTAAGCAAGTACATACTGCTCGTCGAATACATGATCTTTTGATGTTTCTAATTTTATATTTTCCCTAAAAGGTACTGATTTTTATGTTGTTCAAAATGTATACCTTAAAAGTTATTATAGTTTTACCTTTCAATTGAATGTATTAAAATAATCGAAATTTTTTTATAACCCGAGTTTTTGTAAAAAGTAGGTAAAGACTTCTGTTGTAGTATTTGAATATCAATCTTTACTGATTTATTCATGAGTATTAAGATCGCACTGGAAGTTTGTCTGCTTCTCACGTATCCCGAGAGCGTATCGCGTATTACGAGACCCTTGCCCGATATGGTAGATTCATTGATTGATTCCGGGCACGTCAACTAATCTAGTCAGTATTCCAGTAAATGTAGTGCATGTTTTTCCTCGGGGGAAGGCGGTGATCTTCCCTCACTGAATGGCGAGATTCGGCGTGGACCTACCGTCGGCTAACGAGATTTTCCAACCAGGTATCTCCCACTAGCGAGGCACCCCCTAGCCGTGACAAGCTCTACGCCCCCGACCGGTCTCCCGGCATGTGTGGTAGTGTATGCACGATATAGTAGCATTACTTCCATTTACGAGTGGTTGGTTTCATCTAAGACGCGAGACTGTATTCGTTCTGAAAACAATGTAATGTAACGGGGGATCGTGGGAAAGAATATCACACAAAAATTATGCGTGGGTGGAGTCTTAGAGGAAAGAGGAAAATTACTAAGCTCCAAAACAGTACTATGGCTATGAAACTTGGGAGTGACAAGCATTAGAAACTAGTTATTTACTCTGTTAAACTAATACAAGATTAAATCGTTGAAATGTCTGAAAATCAGAAAAAAACATCACGAAGAAAATAAATCTTAGTAAGAGTGCATAACCCGGAAAGACAAAAATTATTATTAGTAAATTCACTACGTAAATTTAATTGAATATGCAACTAAACTCAATGCTGCTAAATTTGTGAAATTATTTTGTAAAATGTCGGAGGTAAACAAAAAACCGAAGAGTATGCAAAATCAGCTGATCTAATTATACATCACGGAGCTTTCGCCCGTTTATTCCGGATAGAGCTCTCCGCAAACATCTCATTAATATAAATTGATTCTAAATTGATCAAAAGTTGTGAAAACTTTTGGCACGCGCACTGTTTTAAGAGCAAGCGGGGTGAAGACTTGTCTTGAAAAATCAGCTCATTCTTCCGGCAAGTAAAATAAAACCTGATAATGTAGTAGTTCGGAGGCAACTCTAAGTTCAAGACTAGATGAGTATTCAGAAAAACATGACCTCCGTAGCGCAAATGTAATTGTACCGTAGACTTATTTTTACACCATCGTAAAAAAGGAATTAATCTTTGAATTTAATGAATAAGCGCTCAGTTAATATGAGCACAGTGTGGCAATGGGTTGAGTGGATTGACTGACTGATTGGTGATTCCGGGCGCGTCAACCGCTGTCATCAGTCCCGTAAGAGTAGTGTATTTTTATCGCGAGGGGTGGTGGTGATCTTTTATCGTGCGGTTTCCCCCAACAGGCATCTCCCACCAGCCGGGTACCGCGGCAGTCAGGACAAGCTCCAACCCCGCGACACGAATGGTAGTGTGGTGTGATGTGTGTGTGAAAGTGTGTAAATGAGAGGTAAGGATAGAACAAGGAAGAGGAAGGTATGATCACGCGCGGCCTGTGTTCCTTTTGTTAGGATACTGCCCCAGCATTTGCCTGGTGTTGACCGGAGACCGGAGTTGGAAAACTACCGACTAAAACAGCCGCCCACTAGAATTCTCCTCCAGACAGCGTCTAAATTCGACATACCTATGTAGCTAGTGTCGAAAACCCTACCATAGTCGGGACTCGCAGCCTAGGACCTCCCGATCAGAGGCCCTGTAGTGGCATCAATTGATGCCCTCAGCCAGCTGAACTGGTGGTTAAGAGGTCAGGCAATAGTCACCAAATAGGACTTTTAAAAACTTACCAGATGATGAGTTCAGTTTCATATTTAATGTATCTGTTTTTTTTCTTATTTATTCAAACTGATGAGGGAGTTACAACTAAAAATTAATTTCCATATCTACTTTTTTGTTCTATGAATCAAGACAATAATGTGCATTTCTTTCTTCTCGTCAGAAAAGATACCGTCTCCTAAGACACCTATCTCATTAGCTAGTTCCACTCCGAGCTCAGAATACAGACTGAAAAGAACCTGGTGCTTTCAGTGGGGTTTCTCCTCCGTAAAAAACGTTTCACGGCTGTTCTTTTTTTTTTTTTTCAGGAGTTGGCCTCCAGACAGCAGCGTACGCGACGCGAGCGGCGTGGGGAACGATGGCAGTGAGGGCGCACGCACCGGCAGGCATGCGGCGGCGGCGGCGTCTGGCCGTCGCCTCGCCGAGCAACAAAAGGGCCCCGGAAATGGGTCACAGACTTTCTACAATTAAACGGCTCCCCGCGCTCCTGCAGCCGGCGCCGGAGCGTAGAGCTGCACAACAAGCGCCGCGCGCGCACGCCCTATCCCTCGCCGCCTGGGACACTTCTCCGAACTTACATCTCTGTTGGGCATTGGATTGCTGACACGGTATTAATGATGACTGGATTAATGAGGAAGGGGCAATGCGGGAACGACAGAGGAATCAAGAGAAACCTGAAAAAACCTTTTGTGATCACTCCTACACGACGCCGGCTGAAATGGGGACCAATGGGAGACATACCGTTATTCTAAGGTGCTCAGCTCTTTTCTTAAGATAACGTATGCCCAGTGTCACGCAGAAAATGGACCATGCAGAGCTCAATACCACGACCGCATCTACTTGCAACTCCAGACAAGTTCTAATCTTTATAATTTCTCTTTAAGGCAACAGTCTTCAACCTATGGCCCGGGAACCGCTCAGGGCCCGCGGATTAAATTTTGGAGACTCGCAATCATTCACTTTAATTACAATTTGGCCCACTGCTTAAATTTTAACAGCCTGCAAACAAACACTACTTGTATCTTAAAGTAAAAAAAATAGTTTGATTATTATTTTTCCTTTTAATTTTAGGGTTATTATGACAAATTTCCAGCAATTCACCCACACGCTCTGTACATATTAATTTGTGCATGGAAAAATGACAACAGCTTTTGTTCAGGATATCAGAACTAAGGACCAGACTTTCTGTCGCTCACATGGAACACAAACAATAAAATATACACATGTAGGCGCCTTTAATTATATGTGATCTCTACAGATATTGTGGTATATTGTTATATATTTGTATTATGTAAATATCGTGTTATTTTGTGCTTAAGAATTCATTGCGGCCCTCTAGTGTCCCACCAAAACGAAAATGGCCCTTTAGTTAAAAAAGGTTGAAGACCACTGCTTTAATGTATTACCATTTCACATCATTTAAAATTAATTAACGATATCTTTGTATCCAGAACTTTCAACAAACGATATCATTGATATTTGGAAACTTACATATTGACAATATAATCCACCTTTTATTTTATCAAAAACTGTTATAGAAAATATACTGGATTGATTAAATTAAATTTGCATTTTTAATAACTTTTTCTTAGAAAATCTTTGTAGACGAAGAGAGTTACTTTTGAATTGTGCAATATACTTAATCAGAAGCAAAAGGGTACCACCTAAATAATAGATGGGATTCATTCAACCACAAACTTGATCAAAAAATGCATTGTGATCAACGAACATCGACAGCATTGGAGACGCAGTATGAAATTTAGATTTAATATTGCAAGTATTTTGCGGATTAGCCTGACATATAAATGATCATTTATTAAAGGCTTCATACGTGATGTCCAACTTCCTAAACTACAGAACCACAGGCTCAACATATTCGTACAGCACTACCTATGATCGTCAGGAAGAGAAAATCGACTTCTCTCACGTTAAAGGCGATACTAAAACGAAACAGCCTAAGGGTGATATGTCATTAGTACTTGTGCCCCACATGCCTCATATTCGATTATGGCGCCTAGCCTGGGGAAAGTTAGAGCCCTGTATGGAACGCTGTAAACGACAGAATTCGAGGGTGAAGAAACATACGAGGAGATTGGAAGTACATTTGATTTTTCACAGAGGAATAAATGAAGATCTCATATAACATGGCATTGCATATTCAATAGATTAAATAACAGGGAGGGTATTTCCAAGCCTTTTATTGCGAAGCTATTGACCTGAGAATAATAATGCATAATCTCTTTTAATGATGCTTTCTAGAATTTACTGAATGTATTAGAACCATGTAATCAAAGACTTGCACGGGTATAACTTTTCTATTTCCCATTCTTTCTTTCTTAGAATTATGTATTTCATACAGAAAACTCGATTTATAGTTTCTTTAATTGGAAGTTAACTGTTAATAGGACGAAATTGAAAGAAGTATATCTTAGAATTTTCCCAAACGATTCACAGAGGATTATAGCCAAAGTAATGTGTCCCTTTAAAATCTTTGGCAATCTAAGCGAGTAACAACTGAATTTGATTAATTTACTGTCTTTTCAACAGAAAGACGCTTAACATTAATTTGCTAAGAACACAAAAAATAGATTGTGAATGTATGAAAATGAATTGTGAATGAATGTTCAAGGAATGTTCTATGGTTTCATAAGCTTGTTGCCAGATGTCTAAACTTCAGAAGTATAGTTTTTTCTTTTTTTCGAAATCTCTAAGGACGGTGTGGTCTGTTTTTTATCGATCTATTTATTTCTCGCATTCCAAAATCGAATCGAATCGAGGTTCGAACGAGTCATTCCAGCGGTTTATTTCACAAACAGAAAACAAAATATAGACAATTTGTCGGAAAAGTAGAAGCACAGTTTCAATTCAACTTCAGGAGCCACTTAAAAATGCATGCAATATCATTCTTTTGACACTGAACTACGCACAATACAATCAAATAAGCTACAATAAGCTTCTTTCAAGTAAGTAATTAAAAAAACTTGAATGTTGGCCTAAAATGAAATTAAAACATGTTTTCTGTTTGGTTTCTGTTTGGTGTCAGCATGAAAATTAATTTTGAAACCTATTTTATCACACAGGAGCAGCTACGAAATTAGTATAGATGGCTAGTACAGCGTATGTAATGTTGCATTCATAACTGACGTCAACTCCCATGACTGTTGGGCCTGGCAGGTAGTGGCGGATCTAGAATATAAATCTGGGTGAGGGTAATCTCAGTACAGATTCGCATACATATTTTTTTATTGAAAACATGGAATAAATATGTACGAATATATTCATAATAGGAACCCTGCATGTACATTACAACACAGACTGCTATATTGATACTATTTTGAATGTATAAGATCTATGCATGGCAATTATTTTGAACACATTGAGTAAAATCACAAAAAAGTGTTGGATTGGAGGAAGAGGGCATGCCCCCAGTCGCTCCCCCAGGACTACGACGAGACTCGCACGGCGAGATCAGAGCGAGCGCCGGAGCAGCGGGTAGCGACAGCGGCTGCGGCGGTGGCGCGCGCCTGCGCTCAGGCACTCACACACACGTGTGCTCCGCACGTGACGCGCCAGGAGTGGGGGAAGGCCGCCCGGCAGCGCGGGGCTGCAGCGGCGGCGCCGGCACGTGAGGCGGGCGCGGGCGCGTGTGCTCTGCGCAGTCGGCCGCGCGCCGCCACACGTGCGACACACGTGTGTGTACGCCACGCCTGCAAGCTAACGCAAGGGTTCCTGTTGACGGAAGACTTCGGGCGCGGCGGTCGCCCCTTTCTCCTTCGGCTCCGGCGTTGCGGAGAGCGAGCTCCTGGGTGTACACTATTTGCTTTACAGCGCACGGACACTCGTGTCGTTGATCAAGGCAACGGACAGATCATGGTATCACTACTTCCGCTTGAATATAAAAAGGGAGAGGATTTTTACGCTTTAAAAATCTTGAAATATGCTTTGAAAACTATCCATTTGTGACCTACAAATTCTTAAATATGCGCTTTAATATGAAATTATAATTAACAATATATCATTTCGTGCATAAACCATTCTTGATAAAATTCAGGAGACGTATGCTTGGAGTGAAATTATATATTTTCGTGCAAACATAATTTACCTTACCTAGCGGGAAAAATAATTAAAGTAAATATTCACCTCAGCGAAGAACATTGTATGTCTTGTTGCACTTCTTGGTTACATTTCCTGGTTCATAAAAAATATGAAAAAATGAAAATATGAAAAACAGAAAATAAAAATAACGCAAACTGAAAGTTCTTTCTACTTGATAAACGGTCACAAATAAATAGATCGTATGAAAAGTTAAAACCTTTTAGAGATAAGTCTCTACTTTAATAATGTGAGAAAGGAAATCATCGTCCAGTATTAAAGTTATAATAATTTTATTATCACATTCCCAGAGTCAACGTTCTTTTCCCATCTTCAGTGGGTCTCTAGCAAGGAGAAGGAAAGTTGAAAAATTAACATGAAGGGAGCAAAGAAAAATACAGTAAAATTAAGTGAAAAAAGTAACAAATAAAATGAAATAAATAATAAATAAAATTAAAATACTTACTGCCCAAGCAACGTGGATCACATACACCGTTCACAACATGGTCGGATAACCGTAAAAACAGACAAACGTGCTCCTTGTAAGAGATACCTGAGGCTTGAGCATAAGTATTTTTATAAGAATTTTATTTATTTCATTTTAATTGTTAATTTTTTCATATTTTACTGAATTTATTTTTACTCCCTTCAAGTTAATTTTTTAAATTAAAATTATAACTTCAATTGTAGACGATTATTTCCTTTCTCACATTATGGAACTCACTATACACTCCTTACACAACACAATACAAGATATCTGCTACCACCACGGAACTTTAACGAAATATGCAAAATATGCGACAATTACAGAATATGCACAAACAGGAAAAATCGGCCAAATATGCACTAACATATTAATCTACATAGTATCCAATTCTAATCAGATGTCAAGAAATTTCACTTACCTATGCTCTGAAGCAACGGACTAAAATATGCAAAATCCCAGACATCCGCTCCCTAAATATAAATATTCCTACAACACAATTCTCTAATCCTTCTCAACGCCCCTCGTTTACCTCAACACATAGACACAGTCGAACATATGGTTTGCTTTACACAATAGCCTCGGTAAGACGCACACATTAACTTTGTAACTAATGTGTCTCTCCATTTCATGTAACATTCACTTAGTAAGAAAATATTCAAAACACACAAGTGCATTTACACAGGGTTTTCACACAATCCGCTGATAAAATTATATTTATTTCCTTGTAATCTGTTTTGCTCAGAACAGTTTCTAAATATGACACTAGTATTCTAATGGCTTATGAAATTCTACTTTCTGTCTATTAGACGATGAATTCATTACGTAGGAGGATTCTAAGAAACGAATTGCGTCTGTGTACTACATAAATCTGATGGAGAAGGCAGTAGCGGGTCCTTGGAGTAGGTTAGAGAGCCAACATGATCCCCGATTAGTACACGTATTTACGAGTTGAATAATACATTTCAGATTCAATACAATTTAAATGACTTTCAGTTTTACAATTGTGTTTTGTGTATCATGTGGAAATACAACAAAGGAACATTTGACTATTTTAGCACGAGCTCTTTTTCTTATTGCAAGCACTTCTTAACATGAGCCCATGCGATGTCTTGTCTTTTCTTCCTGTGACGACTTCCCACGCCTTTGTGGGGAGGTGGCCTAGCTTCGTACCGTATTCTCAGAAAAGGCCCTGTAAAGAGCGTAGTCTTAGGACGTATTGCCCACTCGTCGCATGTACGCTCTGATTAGGCAGGCAAATTATGAAACTCTGCCCGCACGTAAAACTTAGCTTCCCACTCGCATTTGCAATGTGGTGCTTGTATTTAATTATGATGTTAACAGAGATAATTAATTATTTACTATCCGTTTGTTTTAAATTTTATTTTCAAATAAGCGTGAAGTGAGTTGTTGTTTTTTTTATTTAAATCTATTTTTACGACAATATGATGATTGATAGTGAATAAAATGCAACGTACACAGTTTTCTGGATTTAACGATGAAGATGAACTACAGATTTTGGATAATTGTCGATCCACTCCAATATAGGGTACTAGCGCAGCACTCCCGCTTTGGTGATGGATTTTCGTAATTGAAGTTTTTAATTATGGCTATCTTAGTTTTGCGAGTGTTTATTCCTACAATTTGAAATTGAACAATGTAATTAGTCTCATATACATATTATCGAATTAAGAATCTAAACGAAGCAAAACATTATACACTTCGTTATGAAACAACTCTTCAGGCACTTCATTACTGGGTCATTCCACGTCAAATCGCACAAATTTAAGGAAAATATGACCGTCATGTCCAATCTTTTTTAACTTTTTTCTGTGAAGAGTATAAGCAAAAAGGCAAAACACATGTTTTTCATTTTCCCCCAATTATTGTTTTTCGGGATTATATTAATTTTCAAAATTTTTGATAAAATGCCATTGCCAAAGTAAATCATTTTAACTCGTATTCTAATTGCAACAGATATATAATATTTCGCGTCTTTATAAAATAAAAAAATGCTCGTTCATTAGATGTATGTATTGAATTCATTAAATTTAAAAAAAAATAATTAGTTGATCTATTTTATTTTAATTTTTTTAGTTTCTCCCAAAATCGACAGTTCAAAAATTTGTAAAAATAATCTCATTATTATCTCTAAAAAGTTCTAAATAAGTGTGGTAAGTTACAAAATGGGACAGCGAGATGAACCTGAGAAATTAATTACAATAGAAATGTCTACTTGCTATTTTGCTGCGACGACTGCTAGAGCGTCATCCCTCAAACACGTGCCAATCAGCTGTAGATGAATACCATCAATATACTTTCACAGAGCAATAAACAGAAGTATCCCTTCATATCTTGCTATGTGTCAAATATGTACATATGACCTTCATAGACGATTAAATTCCAATTAAAAAGTGTCAAACTGATTCAATGTAGTATTAATGGGGCGTAATATTTATACGAATAAGACTATGTAATACAATGCATTAAATTCATACTTCTTTGACTTCACTTTACACAAAATATAATTGACCTTTTCATAAAAAAATGAAACCATGTTTTGCTTTGTGAATTCTAATGTTTTCTAATTATATTATAGTTATTATAGTTATAGGAAAAATTAAAATATTCAATTTCTAAATATTCAGCGTTGGTAAACATATAAAGGTAATGTTCTTCACAGTATCATAAACCCACTTAAATAACGTACGGGGTAAATTAATAGGTTCCTGTCAAAATTGAAAACTAACTTTTATTAAGAATATTCAAGTAGTCCCCCCCCCCCCACTACGTCGCAAGGTCCCTTTCCATAAACGTTACGAAGCGAAGAAATACCATTCAGCATTCATTTTGAAGGCATCTTTTTGTTAGCATAAATTCGCATTGTTTAGTAATACTAGGCATCCGAAATATGTCTGTTGGGTTAACACTGTCATAAACTTACTTTGAAAGTGTTATGAGTGATGGCAATGATGAATTGAATTCGTGTTATAAAGTAGTTATTCCCATAATATAACTTTTTTACGGCAAACAGTCAATTTTCAACTTCTTGAGAATGTTGGTTGTAATAACCTAAACGTACACTTCTTCTCCAACTATAGATTTTATTATTTAGAAAATGCGTATAACAATAGTATTGATATTATTGTAAGTCTATCTGTGGTTTCTAGCTTCACAGAACAACGCACATGTTTTGCGGTTTCCTCTGTTTACACAACTGACTCAGTATATCTGAGAAAGAAGGCTGCTCTGTTTCAGGCAGACCCTAGCAGTGTCAGTTGTTTATAAATAAACTTAATTGTCGCATTTGTACACCGTATGTGAGTTTCTGCGATTGTGAGCATGACATAAGTCTCGCGGTTGCATTGTGTTTGGACGTCACGATGCGTCGTGTCATTGACACCCCGAGTAGCGAGCTCGGCGAACAGCGGTCTGCCTACGTGCGCCGGTGAACAAACTATTTTTTTAAATGTTATTTTTGTGTGTCCATATTTGAAATTTTGCAGTTCTATACAACATTAATGTATTAGTGCATCCATGAATATCTTTTAAAATTAATTTCAGGGTAGATCTAAAGTACAAATTTGGATTTTAAAAATGAAAGCATATGTTAAATATTTAACTAATATGTTTACAAAAAATATATTTACATCACCTAAAAGTACATCTTTTTTAGTTAAATTTACGTTTAATTTTACTTCTCCGAATGAAACAGTATTTGCGCAAAAACTATTTAAACATTACCGTGCTCATGGTTCTTCGAAAAACGTTAATGGAAATATTTATGAAAGGGGTGGAATTAAAAAAAGAAGAAAAAATACATGTCACCTATTTTCAACCCTAGAACTCATAAAAAAGTTTCACACGCTAAAAAATAGTGATGTTTTGTAAGTGTGAGATTTGACGTGAAATGACTCTACAAGAGACTCTCGAAGTCAAATTATTACAATTTACTTAGATTCATAGAACATTGACGCCCTCCACAAACCAAGGAACCTGTATCATTATTCATGAGCTTTTCCTCGATCAAATATAACTTTACGGTAGGGACGCGCATTACTTATTCGACGGCACGAACGAAACCGCTTTAAGTTACACTTACATTTCGTTTATTCGTATTTTGTGTAAATCGTCAGACTGCAAAATCTCTCCAAAATGTTAAACTTGGATAGGGTTTAATATTCATCAAATCGGTTATGCAAGTTGTCCACTCGGATTTAACCTGTGATGACATTCTAGTCTTTCTGGTTCAAGGTAAGTTCCTTTCCAAACATATGTGGAGCGAGGTATCTTCGCAGTTAAAATAACTTGATCTCTTTAGCTATTTTACGTTTCAAACCACATGTACTCGGCAAATAGTTTTTGAATTCCATAATGCTTCTGCTCTGCAAAGTATCAGTATCAGTATCTCGGCTGAGATTTTGAGTTCTTTTTTTTTTTTTGTCGGCATTCTTAACATTGCCATTGAATGCTGCTTTCAGAAAATTTGATAATCCATTTAAAGTGTAGATAATGGATATATTTTTTTTAGGTGTGAATTCTACGCGACTTGTTAGAATATGATTTTACGGGCGTTGCGTCTTTCTATTGCACTGTTATCTCTAACAGTATCTGTGCTATTTCTAACTGATCTCGTGCACATTTCATCCATTTTCCATGGTCCCTGTTTAGACTAAGTCCCTTCTGTCATTGGAGAGTCGACTAACAAATGTTGAGGGTAGACAAAACGAACGAGATTACGAACAGTAGCGAATTCTTATGGTGGTGGAGGTGATAATGGTGGGGGAATGTATTATCTGGATCCAACATTTTGTTTGTAGAAATTTACTCGATTCATTCAAATAATTTGTCACATACTGATCGCACTACTTTCCACAGAAGAACGTCAGATCACGTTCCCAGAACATCGTTTCAAACACAATTTATATTTTAAAATGTTATATTTTCCTTGCAAAAATGTACGGAGGGAATCCGAAATGTAATTACAATACTGTTTCATATTTCAAATCTGAAATACGTTTAGGATCTACCCGTGTAGAATATTGGCGTGCGCGAGGCGTCAATGTTTGCAGTACGAAGAGCGAAACCTCCCACAGCCCCGCTAGGCGCAGCGGGTGGGGGATGGGGGCGTGCCGTTTGCGGAAGGATAGGTCGCGAACGCAGCGGCGGAAGCGGCACGCGCCCCGCTCAGCCCACCCGCCTGCCCTGCCCCGCCCCGCTTCGCCCCGTCCCGCTCCTCCCCACCCCGCGGCCCGCCCGCGGCCCGCCCGCGGCCAGCCCGCGTCGCCACCGGTGGGGTCAACGGCCGGCGTTCGAGAGTCCCGAAAGCAGGGCGTCCCCCTTTGGTGCGGAGTCGCCTGCTCGCCCGCCGGCCGCCCGCTGTCGCTCGCCGGGCGTCACCCGCCTCCGCCTTCACCGCTGCGCCTACCTACTGTAGCACTCGCGCCGCAACACGGGTTCACCCCCACTACAAAAATCAACATATCCACTCGTACTTTGACAATCCTCCATCTAAAGACTTTCCTGCATTTGAAGGAAAGTCGCTTATATGTAAAAACTACAACTAGTGGTGCTACAAAACCATATAATTTCTCGCATTTATTGTACATTTTGCAATTTTCGAAAATCTAGAGAGTTCAACAAATATCAAAACTGCATCATTTTTATAAGCGTACTACGCACTATCTGCAAAAATATTAACAAAATTGAATTTTCAAACAATCTTGTTTTAAAAGTTGGCTTTATTTAACGCAAAACTACGAAAAAACTATTCATATTTTCAAAAATTTTTATATAAGCTTATTCAAAGATGTCTCTTAAAAACAAGTCTCAGTTTTAAAAGTCTCTAGTTGTAGGAAGTCGGCAACTGTTTGGAATTTCAGAAAATTCAACGAAAAGCGAACCTTTACCAATTTTGTAAGCGTACTTTTCTCTAACCAAAGAAAAAAAATATTCCAAAAATTTGCAACCAAAATATTTAATCCAAAAATGTAATCCTTGCTGCAATATTCTAGTGTTGAAAACGCTCTTAAAAGTTGTCGAACCTGGTAGTAGTACTTATGAGCTCCCAGATCGTCACCTTTCGAGTGGGAGGCCTTGCCTTGCAAGGGGATGTACGTCTACAATTCAATGCAAATTAATTGCAATAATCACAATGCATTTAAGTAATCGCAAAAACGTTGTTTCTCACATCTCAGAATAACGAGTGAAAACAATGGAGTGAAAGCTGTGGAAGTAAAATAAAATTTACATTACATTCGAGAAAAGTATTGTTGATTTAGCATTTTATACTTAAATGTGGAAAGCATTACAATAAAATATAGATTGATAATAACGTAAGAATGATATCGAAGGTTTAGCCAAATCTCACAGGTCATGATGGTGTCAGTTATATACTATATAATTGGAAGTTTCTCAAATTCGTAGATTCAAGACGTAATAATGTATGTTGTTTTTGAGTGATATAATGGTCACAATATGCGAGATTCACTAGGTAGATGACAAGCAATTTTCTGTATTTTAAATTCACATGTTCCATGCTCTGGGTCGTGACTTGAGTTACACAATAACACAAAAGGAAAAAAAATACATTAATAAGGAAATGCACTCTATTCATGACACTAGCGTAACGTGCGTTGTGTGTAAAGAACAAAAGAACACTGTGAAGTTGAAAAGGAAATAATGGCGAGATTCTAAAAGACAAATCCCACAACAAGGTTGCGGTGTAGTCATGTGCAACTGGAGGAACTCTTTCCAAACCAAATGTTGGTGAACAAAGAGCGATGTGAATGAATAACACTTCAAAATTAGCGAAATATTCATTCACTGGTCAACTGTAACAGATTGCAAAAAAGCAAATTAATTATGTTGCAATGTCTTAACAGTTTATCAGGAATTTAATTATAAAATTATTTGTTGCCAACAATTTGGTGTTTTTACCCCTTTCATCCGTACATTAATTAAATGAATGTGTTTAAAGAAGCGAATTTCATTAAAAAAAACTGGAAGATACGTCTGGAAATGAAAACTCACCATACGAACATATTAAAATAAAAAATAAAGAGCCGAAAATATGACAAAAGCTATTACGTTAATTCTATATAGCAATAATAATTGTCAGGCTGCCCCATGCTATTTTGGCAGGTGGCGGCGCTGCTCCTTCGGCCAGCCGCTCCGGCCATCGCCTCGGGCGACAGCCCCCGTGTCGAGCAAATGCTCCTCGATTCCCTTCTGCTGTTCATTGAAACCGTTTCAGTACATACGCCTTACCTATTTATATTGTGATCATTGATTAACCTTTTCCACATACTTTGTACTTTACATGTAGTAAAAAAACTCCTTAGTTACGAGGTCTTGTGTTTCTTAAATTAACAGTATATATGAATAATGCTGATAGGTAATCTAATTGCGGTTACGGCAGACATGGAAAAGGAAGAGCGAAGCTGTTGAAATTCCGTAAAAACTGTGCAGGAGTGAAAAATCATTTTCCCTCCAATTAGGAAATGTTAACAGATCTTCGGATTAAATGACAGAACGCAAGAAATCAGGAACGCGAATAATGAGACCAGGAAAGAGAGTGAAATTCTTCTGAATATACTTCCAAGAAACACTTAACAATTCTAAAAAGTCTACATTAAATTTGAGCATTAAAAAAAATAACTGAAAACTGAAATAAGTACACGGGAAATACAAATGCCGATACAAAGAAAATGGTTGAATATGCGACTCATTTCTCTCAACATCTACGCAGACCTCGCACAACCACCAGATGTACTATACAATAGCCATATTTTAACATCTCTTCAACCAGCTCCCTTGTTAGGACCGAATTTGCATTACCGGGGCCGTATCGGCTCACGCTATCTGCAAAACCCGTCGCGAGAGTCGTGCACTTCCCGCTCGGGGGTTTCAGCGAGCCGGAAGCAGAGCGCACGGACGAGAGGCGGTGAGGGGGCGTGGGAAGGGGGGAGGGACGGGGTGACGGCGTCGATATTCGAACCGGGGCAGGATCAGACGGGCCCCGCCCGAACCAGGAAACCGCGGCCGAGGCTGCGGCACGGTGCGGCGGCGCACCGCCTTACCGCCCGCCCACGCGCCTTTACATAAAGCACGCGCCCCGCCGCCGCCGCCGCTGCTGCTGCTGCCGCTGTTGCTGGCCAGTGGGACGACAAAGAGCTATCGCGGCGGGGGGAGGAGTGGTGGGAGGGAGGGAGGGAGGGAGGGAGTGGATGGAGGCGACCCGCTGACACGGTATCCGCCCCCGCACATCGACAGCGGACGCCAAAGCAAGCGGGCAGCGAGAAACGCTGAGACAGTGCGCTGTTGTAGGACTGAAAACGCAGTACACAAGCACAAACGTCGTGACTTCCCACATTTCCAAAATTTTTACTCCATTATATATTAACGTTACTGCTCGAAGTGGACAACGTGAAAGCCACTCAAATGGAATGAGCCACACCATTAATAAATTCATTATTATTATTATTATTATTATTATTATTATTATTATTACATAATAATTATTACTACATAATTTAGGCCTTTTCTTACAATCCTGCGTGTGTTCAAGATAACAGTTTTTTGAATAATAATTATTACAATTATTATATTGTAATATCAATTATTGTAAAGGCATATTTGGGTATTTCAATAAGCTCTAAATTTTTATGAATATTATTTGGCATAAAACCCGTGCAAAAAATGACCAGAGAAGTAACATGAACTTTTTGGGAATGTAATAGATGGAAATACCTTGGCTTCTGCCAGTTCTGTGTTTTTCTCACATTTTTTCTGTTTGCCAATTTGAAGATTTGCCATTTGTGGAACTGTGATGTCAATCATGTTGCCAATCATAAGCCGTTTGCCTACGAAAGTTATGTCTGGTCTATTGTGATGAACGATTTCATCTGTGATAATTTTTCTGTCATAGTACAACTTGTAGTTTGAATTTTCAAGCTCTGCGCGGGAAACATATTTGTAATATAGACAAGTCATTTGTTATACTTTGGATTTCGCCACCAGTTTCTGGTGAATAATATTTGCAACTTGATTGTGCTTGGAGGTGTAATCTGTGGAGACATTAATTTGAATCCTGATGTGCTTTGATGTATACCTTCAACTGATATGACATTTTCTACATTTGTCGTCTAGCTTTTGTTTGAAGACATGTTTTCTGTAGCTTTAGGTGTTAATCACTTGATCTTGTATGGCAACCATGAACCCTGTTGTTTCGCCAAATAGATCATCATATTTTAGCCAAGTCCTTGAGGCTTTGGAGACTCCCCGAGATTGTTTCAAATCATTTGCATGGCATCCACGTAGTTGCTTTCTTGACCATTGACGTCTTGGCGTCTATTACGAGTAGAGTTCATATAACTAGGTAGTATACTTTACTTTAGAATTCAAAAATACTAATACCACAACAAATTTAATTTCAAATCGTTTGAGCGTCTACATTGGATGCGTATGTACTTGTGAGATCACTTATACATTACATGGCATACAAAGCCATTTATGTAACTAATTTGAAGATTAGGATGTGCTCCAAGATTAGTTCATATTACAAATAATGATGCATTATGATGGCGGTTAGGTTTCGATATACAAGCACACCCTATGTAGATATTTGCTACGATGACGGAAAGTTCTAACTAACATTCGAAACAATTTTCGGAATTCCCTCGATAGTTGCTTATCCCGAGTTATATCATAAAGGAAACCAACAGCGGGATCTCACTGGAGCACGTTGTGAACTTCTGTTGTTTTCCGATCATATTTAACAGGAAAAAGAAGGAAGCCAACAAAGATGAGTAGAATGGAGGGGGAATAGTTTAGAGGTCATGGCACAGAGCACATTGACTTCCAGACTGAATCTTGTTTCCTGGTCAGTGGAATTTAACGGTTGGGCGTCAATGTGAAATCCTGTGAACGTCAATCTATCATTAATATTCCCACTCATGTCCCTACCTGTTCTGCAGTACTTTGATCTTCTACTTAAGAGTCAGATTTTCCCCTTATTTTCGATGTGAACTAAATCTTAATTAAATTAAACTTCTCACAGGCTGTAGCGCATCCCATTACTCCAGTATTTGAACGTAGTAATGAATTGTACGCTTTTAGTGCATTTGCGTATTCTCACCGATGTAGAGGAGCGTTTGTATGAAGCAGACAGTCCTTTTTAACTTGAGTGGATTTTTTATATGAAAAGTTATTTTCAACACGTATTTACACTTGCATGATAAAACATTTAGGTATGATCGATTATTAAACAGCAATACATAAATACATTTTTATGAATTTCGATTAACGTAATTATCATTAACTGGTGCGCGAAAAACTTGTGCAATATGCCAAGGGAAATAACTGTACGTCATTAATCTTTCATTGCTTATTATTGCTTTATCAATCCTGACGTCTTTGTCGGTAAGTGATCCCCAACGATTAGTATTATTTTTACAAATCCCCTTTTTGTTAAAATACTTCGACAAAGAAGGAAGAAGGTGTCATGAACACCCACACCACCAAGGATTCTGATCAAAGAAAGAACGTTATTACGTCAGTCATCAGCCTCATCTCAAGATTACATTCACATAACCCAGTCATCAATTGCGAAACTAAGAAAGGCGAATCGCTCAGGAAAGAAAGAAACAATCATCGCATAATGCAATAAAAATTCTAAAAATAGCACTACTGTCTTCAAATCACTGCAAACGCGACGATCGCGCACGATTTTCCTTCTTCGCAACCGCGCGGAACGAGTTCATGATACGCTGGACAGACATTTGGCGCGGTGCCCAGAGCGGTCGAGTGATATCCCGAGTCTTGGAAGGCTGCGCGGCCGCGAGCGGCCAGCGAGTGCCGGGGGCGGGGCAGGGGCAGGGGCAGGGGCGAGGGGAACAAGAGAGTCGGGGGCAGACAGGTGGCTGGTGACCTTTTCGGCGCTGCGGAGCGGTCATCGACAGCAACGCGGCGCCCCGCGCTCTAACACACATTTGGAGATGAATTATTTGTATGCCTCCTCGGTTGCTCCTTGCACCACACTCCAAAAACTGTGGTAAAACCCCGACATCATTATCCCACCTATGGGTTTCAAAGATCGACTAAGGGAATACGAAACAACTAGAGTCAGCATATTTTTACTCGCATCATCAAGTACAAAATTAACACAACGAAAAGTGTCAAATAATACACGATTTCAAAAAGATAATATACATTCCAAACTAATAACAGATTTTTTCGTTTTTCCTCCATGGCGTGTTTGTCGTTCGACACACTTCCTCTTTGTACCGCTTTATTTATGTGATAGTCATGTATATTTATTATTGTTCATGTATATATATATATATATATTTTTACTCTCCCTTGGGACAAGATTTCTTCGTATTACTCGACGTTTTATATATGTTCTTGTTGTTGGTGTATTCACAATATTAATAGTAAAGATATTTGCTATCAAAGCGCAGTGAATTTACTCGTTACTTTCTACTTTCTCGCTACCGTTTATGCAGTGGACAGAAAGATATGTCATGCCACGCGTAAAAACGGCGAATTTTTTGGCAGAAGAAACTCTTATTACAGGGCAGTGGAAACGAAAACGTGGATAAATCCAGTTGCTAATTAGAAACAAAATCCTCTAACACGTGGTGTAGCCGAAATCCATATTTTCAGGGTCCTTGATACCGAAAATTCGAATGACGGCAAAACGTGTGTCTGTCCGTTCGCCCGTCTGTGAACAACGCTACCGTCTAAGTCGTTCAGTCGATTTTCTCCAAAATTGATATTCCCCAATCGATCTGGCTCATGTCGTGGCCACGTGAATGTCAAACCGATATTTTAATTTGAGGGATACTTTACATGAAGCCCCTGGGACATCATCAAAATTTACAAAAACATATCTACAACGTTTTTGATTAAATTTTGTTGTTGTATAATGTAAATGACGTTCGAGAGAATGATGCAGGATTCATGTTCGTTGAAAACAAAATTTTTCAAAAATTGTAAAAGTTCAACATTTTTCGGCGTCTCCCTACACCTACAATTATTAAGATAAAGATTTTTTTCTGTAAATGAAATACGTTTGCTAAAGATTTTGAAATAAGGTCATATACAATATTTCAAAAATTTGAGTATTTTTCGCGTAATTTTGTTTTTCTGAAGTAAAAAATAATTTATTTATGAGAAGATTCAGTTACGCAAACGTTACATTGGAACATGTATCAAACACATGTAACAGTATCGACCTGTATTGGAAGTACGAGGGGTTCTCTTTCTTTGAAGATCTCGATATATCAATACTTGTTTCTGTTGTTGCTATCCCCATCAAATAATGAAACGAATTCGCAGCATTCCTGCAAAACAGCCCTCTCATGGGAAGCATGTAGTCGAGGCTATTCGGGTGGAGCGGGGTGGGGCAGGGCGAGGCATGGCGGGGCGGACTGAGCTTGGAGGGAAAAGGGGGTGCTTCCCACGCCCGCGGCCTTTCCGCTTCGCTTGGACGCCGGCGCTCCCATAAAGCACTGCGGCATTCAGGTCGCGCCTTCACGCCTCGCTCCGCTCTGCCCCGCCCCACCCCGCCCCGCCCTTACCCCGGCCCGCGCCGCGCCGACCCCGAGAGGCCCGCAAGAATTACGAGCGACAGGGCTGCACGAGCCACCGCGGGCACCCACGTGGTCGACGGCAGGCGGAGGCAGCGGGATCGCTGGGCAGGACGCCTGATAGGATCCCTAATACAGGAAAATGAACCGCAGCCCGTTGACAGCGCTGTCAACGTCTTCGCTGGTCGCCACTTTTCACTCAACGATTAATTCAAGTTCTACACAATCAGCAGATACATTTTGGGTATCAGTTAACTCAAGATTTTCGTATTATACAAGTGTGTTAATATTCAGTTAGGTTTACAAAAGTAAATTTGCAACTCGAAATCCCGGATGCTCTGTATCTAAGCATCGGCAAACTATGAATTGAGTCAAAAATGAGTCACAATTGAGTAAATTAAGTTTTTAATATTTTGTGTCGATATCATTTGAAGGACTATATCAAACGTCTTATTTGAAATCCAGTGTTTCCCAAATTTCAGTCAGTAGCCTAGGTAAGAACTATCGCAACGTGCACGAAGTTCCCTCTGTCAGCAGCGCAGGAGTTTGAGAATGTTTTTCACACAAGTAATTAGCCGGTCGTTGACCGGGGACAGCCGGTTTCTCAGGTACATAAGACTGAAACCCATAGATGCAAATTATTCAGCGGGATACGAGGGTTAAATGAGAAAGCAGAATAATCCTGTGGAAAACGCGGACAGGGAACCCCAGAGAAAATGCGACCGGTTAGGTACAGAACTTGGTAAGCGCACGTCATGCATAATCCCGGACATTTTGCATTGGTTAAGAGAGCACAGGTGGGTGTTGTGATAGTGGAGGAGCCTTTAATGAGAAATGATAATCATCCTGTACGAAAACTGAACATCAATGGAGATGACTATGATCCTAGAATACTTACAAACGCAACTAATGGCATTTGAAGTGTTGATAATCATTTATGGTTATTAGGGGTTGTGGAGGAGGCAATATACAAGAGGTAGAAGGGCAACTCAGAAGAAATTTGCTTGACAGACTCAAAAACCTTAAGATCCTTTAACCTGAAATGAGAATACGGGTAAATTAACCCACTGAGTTAATACTTCAGAAATTTACCTTTTTATAAAAATAATTATATGATTTATTATATCATGATTATATGATTATAATCAGATACTAATCGTTTTTAATTATTTTTAAAAACTATCTTTTCCATTTCAATAAGTTGTGGGAATTAAATTGTAGGGGCACAATTCACATGAAGGAAAATTGCATGGACTGAAAGCAGGAAAAAAAGCTCAGAATTAACTACTTCTGCGTAATGAAAAATAAAATTATCTACATTTTACTTTCCGTGTGCCAACAATGAAGGTAGTAGTGCTACAACGTTAATATCACGTTTTAAATACTCTATGCCAGGTGTTACTCTCATAATTATTACATTCTCAATTCAATTTGTGTTACTGATTTCGTGTACGTTTCTTTACATCGGAATTTGCACATGACATAAAGGAATGAATAACGACATTGCAAAATATAGATGGTAGAATGAAAATCAAACGAAATTGAACTATAAAGAGAAAACCACCTCGAAAACCTCGTCCACTACTCAGTCCCACATGGAATGAACACTGGATCCCAGAATGAAAGCTAGAATACTGACCACTACGTCACGGTTTGCTTTTCATGGTACTGGTGGTAGTAATGGCGGCAGCTTTAGAAGGGGAAGCGTTCCCCAGTCCAATCGCGCAAGGGCAATTCTGCTCCCTGACCGTGCGCCAGCACCACTGCGCAGTGATGCACGACAGGCTCTCAAGACGACCATCCCAATCAGGCGTGTTGGGATGAGCAAAAGAACTCAGGAGGCTTGACAGAGGCCATCGAATTTATTTACCCATCCAAAACTCGCTGCAAAGGTAACAGCAAATTTATTCGAATAATGACGTTTTAAGTCGAGTATTCCCAGAGAGTGAAAAATTAATTGAAATGAAGGCATCTTCATTAAAAAATTGACACACAAAAATTACGAAAACATGAGAATGAAAGGATATGTGATCTAGACAAAACGAATTTAACAAAATCTTTCCCTTTGGTTCTTCGACCTCCGAAGACCGATGTTTTACAGCAGAATGTATGGGCATTCGCTTTAAAAATAATTTCATATAATTAACTACAATGCAATATAATTTACAATCACGAAAAACATTCTCTTAATCAGAGTTTGAAACCACTGATTAATGTTTTAATTTGTATGTAATAAACTAATACTAATTACTACTAACCAATGTGCGTAGAAATTGAAAAAAAACTATGACGCTTCCGACCATGTGAGAGATGACTATGGTTTCATTAGAAAATTACCCAGGAATGTGGAAAAAATCTAAAAACATTGACACACTTTCGTTTTTGACCAGAAAATGCAAATATTTGAATGCATTTTTCTCAAACGGGATGTACCGACTGAATTCTTATTCACAGAGCGCGAATGCTTTCGACCCAGTTGAGTCATGCGACAGGTAGTCTCCAAGGAAGAGGTCGCCTGCCATTAAATATTTGCTACTCTCGTGTTAAGCTACGGAACAACTTCTTTATATTCTTGATATTTAAAGAATCGTTGAACTGTGAATCCGTTCACGCTATATAGCGGTATTCGTGAAGACGTTTTGGTTAAAACACGTAATTTATTGAAGTAACATACGAAAGTATTTTATTTGTTATTCTTGAGAAGTGCGCGTGATACTGTTTGGAAAACCATTTTATGTGGTTTTGTAAAACGACATTTTTGCTTCAGCAGGCCACTTGTAAGATAGATTCCACTCCCTCCTGTTTTGGGAAGCAAGGAAGAGGTTTTCAAAAGTAATGACTGTTCTGAACATGTCCTCGTATGCAACCCGCTAAACATCGCGAGATACCACATAAACTTCTCTGGAAACATTATGTTATTGGGATGTCGTGTCATGGGCGGAAAGAGGAAATGATAAAGGAAGTTTTCTCCTTCCTGTAATAATCTTTCTCGCAATATAAAAGGTTATTGGCACGAAAAAAGTTTTGTCTTAAATGCAGATCTTAATGGCATATTATAAAATTTTGTGGTCACCTCTTAACATTTCGTATCCAATCCTCAGAAACGAATAAATGTGTACTTTAGACAGCAAAGATGAGCTCCAGATCGTGTCGATATATCCTGTATCAACGGATCTCCCGAAGAGATATCATGCCATAAAACTATTTATTTAATTTTCATTAACATTATTCTTTCGAATCAAAGATTGGGTTAATGTCAAAGGATATCCATACAACATAGAAATTGCAATAATAAAAGTGATTTCTGACACTAGTACCAAATTGGAACGAGTCTGTATATGGAAATCTATCGTGTCGAAAGCGACTTCATTATTTTCAACACAGTTGCGGAAACACAATGGGGAATTACGCCTCGTGGGATGTCGAAATAAAACAAAGAAGATTCACAACAACATGATTTGATAACATTCGTAAAACATAGAGCGGTCACTAGCCTTCCTCTTCTATACCTTAATATTCCAGAACTTTCACAGTGTTTCCGTCAATGTGAAATACCTATGCTTAATGAAAAGAGTTTCAAAGTAGAATACTAATTAAGTACTGAAACAATAATAATTTCAAAAGTAGGTCATGAAATAAATATCCAAATAACTAATCGAAATTATAGTGAAAATGATATTACTGGAGTAGTTCAATAGCAACGTTTATTATCTGCTACATCAAAATATTGAGGTTTATATAATTTGATCTCAACAAGAGGCAAGTTTTCTAGGCTTCATTAGGAGATTCGAAACGGCATTTCCAAGAGTTTCAAACCAACATTTCGATTCACAATTGTACACAGCATGCTTCGATGTTACGTTTTGTTTACACCAGCAATATTTAAGCAAGAAGACGTGTTTACCAATCGAGATCCACGATTACTGACGGAATAGTGGCGTCTGTCCAGGAAGAACGTCAAGACGAAACAAGGAAGCTCTCATTGACAATGAAGGTAGGCGTGGCGGCTACTTCACCTCGAGCACGCACAGACGCTCACGCTCACGCATACGCACACGCTCCGCCGCGCCAGCGCGCGCACGTGCCTGCACGCGGCGTGAAAGTCCTGGGCGCGGGCGGCGGCGTTGGGATATTTACCGTCACGTCGCGGCGCGCGGTCGCCGCCGCCGGTCCTCGGGGCGCATTTTGGCGGCCCGCGGAGCGGCGGTGGCGGTGGCGGCGGTGGCAGCGGCAGCGGCGGCGGCGGCGGCGGCGGCGGCGGCGGCGCGGGGTGAACGACCTGCAGATGCGGGAGGGGCCACCGCCCCTCCCCTCCGCCCCCGCTGGCCCAACCGACAGTCCTCGCGAAGTTCGCAACTTTCTCGACTGCGACCGCAAATGGGTTAGGAGGCGGCGGCGGAGGAGGAGGAGGTGGCGGTCGAGGCGCCGGCGGTGGGGGTGGGACTGGTGCTGGTGGTGGGAGCGTCCGGCGGAGTGGGAGGCGCGCTGCCGAGTGGGGTGCCGTGCGAGGAGCAACGACGACTGGAGGGGGAGGTACGGGTGTTTGTTTTCCTCCTGCGCCGGTTTCTGTGTCAATGATCTCTCCGTGCGATGGAGGAGGGGATGGAGGCAGTGAAGGTGGTGGCAACGGTGTCGGCGGCGTTGGTCAGGATGGAGGGTAACAAAGAATAATACCATTATTGATACATAATGGAAATTATTTTGGTTGGAGCGTGAAGGTTGTTTCACTGATTATTAGTAATTCGGGCGCGTCAACTGCCACGGTCATTAGTCCCGTAAGTGTACTCCGTGTTTTTGCGATGATCTTGCCCCGCGGCGCAGATCTTGGCCAGGTGGATGGCGAGATCCGGCGCAGACCTACTGTCAGCCAGTGGGGTTTCCCCAACCAGGTATCTCTCATCAGCGTGGCACCGACCCAGTTGGAACAAGCTTGGAGCGTGAAGTAAGACCTCTGTGCCCGGTGCCCGTCTGGCACAGAAGGATCTTCTGTGCCAAAATCAAGAGAGCAATGGCCAATTACACAGAAAAGGTATATTGAATCAGATACCAAAAATGTTTTGTTCTAATGAAAGTCGTCATCTCTCAAAAAGCAACTCTTTAATAAAATGCTTTGCTCTCAAGAACTTTTAATTACGGTATTTGTCTAACTTCTTCAGGTTAACAAATATTCTCTAAGTTACTTGATTCGCTACTTGTTGATCCAACATTATCAAAGTAAAATCATTTTCTTTGTGTATACTAAAAATTAAGTTTAATTAAATAGCATATTTCATGACATATTATAACGAATTTTTAGAATAATCTCATGCCCATTTTTGCTCACTTCCCTTTACTTCATTTCTATTTATAACACAAGACAAATGAACCAGAAAAAAACTCACAATGACCAAGCAAAAACAAGTGAAGAATTACTGCTTTGTTTTCAGATAGGTTAATTTTAGATCAACTCGTTATTTATTTATCCATAATTATATTCATTCACAAAGATATAAGAGAATATGACTAGTAATGCAGTAAACTGTTTAATATTACTTTACATTTTTCCTGTAGTAAAAATAACATTGTATTTTTTGTCTTTTGGGAATTCCGAAGAGAATGACTATAATCAAAAGAGCTTACAGTAATATGTAAAATAATATTTTTTATGACCGATACCAACAAAATTTGGAGTTACTTTACACAATGTAATAGTTTACATTATCAATATAATTGTTTTCACGTACCCATATATACTTTTTCTGACATCTCATGGATTGTCATTTTCTGATCTTCAAATTCATTGTTCTGTAATTATTTTAATGTTGATAGTCTCGCATTGGCGAAATAAACATTCTTTGGTAAAAATCAATAATTTTTATTCACTTAAATTATTCATTTACTAACAATCAATATTAATGATTGTTAACAATGTCCGTTTATTTCGCCAAAGGGAGACTATGAATTGTGATAGAACCAATTCAACGAGTATTTTAACGTGCTCGAGGCGGGGCAGAGGCGACGGCAGCGGTGAGCACCCGCACGAGCTGTGGCGTAAGAAACCGCGTTGGATCACTGGGCGGCGGCGGCGGCGGCGGCGGCGGCGGCGGCGGCGGCGCAGGCGCGGTCGGTCGTCGACCCTGGCTGCGCGCGCGTAACCGCTTTGCGCGCGCTTATCGCCGCGGGCGCCGCGGCGCCTGGACGCTCAGCTGATCGCCCCGTCCCCCAGCCGCGCACGCGCTCGCGCCCGCGCCTTGTGCGTTATTTTTAGCGCGCGCGGCGGCGGCGGCGGACCCAGCGACCCAGTGAGCGCACGTGACGAAAGGAAGCACGCGACCGGACGGGGCTCCCGCCCTCCCGGGCGTGCGCGCCGCGGCCCGTGCAGGTGGCGCCAGGCAGCGGGAGGTGACGGCCGGGCCGAACCCCGGTGGCGCGTGTCAGCGCTTGGTCCTTGGGCGGGGCGGCATGGCGCGGAGCGGAGCGGTCCAGGGCCTCGGCTGTTTTTGTTTTGGGGCGCCTGGGTGTTTATCTCCCGACTCGCGTACTACCACACACTGAATCTCAGCGAACGTACTCACTTGGCGCGTATTTATAAATATGGTGCTGATAGCACAGGCGCCTTACTAGTGTCATGCAATACATGATGTGTCTACTTCCTAGTTTTGTTCACTGGTTTTGAAAGCGGTTTACGTGGCGAATGAGAAATTCAATGCGGTGGCTGAAGTTGTATGTTTAAAATATAAGTAATAAAACGTTTTTAACATTACCCACGTATTACGATCTTCATAAACTAACTTATCCATTCATTATCCCAAAATCCAATTTTTTCCAAATCTATATCAAGAAAAACCACATTGCACAATATCAACACTTTTTAGACCAGAACTCAACGTAAACACTGATGTCCTTTGAAGATGTGAGATAAAAATGTGCTCTACCAAAATAACATTTTTCGTACAAATGTCACATTAAAATATTTAATGTCAGGAAAAAAGGGTTATAAATGAAACTAATTGTGAAGTGTAGCACTTATCAATATAAATATTCGTTTTTAATATTCAAGGCAAAATACTAGGACACGTCATTTAATATGAATTACCAGTTATGTTTCATGAATTTCAATTAATTAGTTTTAATTATCTCTCAATTATTTGTAATCATCATAAATGAAAATAATTCTGGCATTCCAAAAACAACGAAAATGATGATTTCATAAAGTCGTGGTTCCGTTCTACATTTCATATTCATACGACACATCGAATGCGATGTATTATGAATGAATGCAAGCGTCCTTATCAAAACGGTACATATACAACAAATGTCTCTAAAATTTCATTTCAGAAGCGGTTCATGACTAACACTGACTAAAATGGAACTTTTCGTTCTCTTGAAACATTCTCTCAGTAAATGCTTCAATGTAAACCCGCCTACCGTGAGCGCGAAATCTCCGCGGAGTAGCCGCTTAACAGGTTTTTCTGCGCAGTTCGTGGCTGACGTCAAGGCGGGGGCGGGGGCGGGGGCGGGGACGGGGACGGGGACGGAGGTGGTGGCGGAGGGCGGGTGTGACGGCAATGGCGAAGGCGAGGAAGCAACGAGCACGGTGAAACGGGCACGGAAGAGTTGGTGGAGGGTGGGGGCGGCCGCGTGAGTGCGATGGCAGCTGTGATAGGGGAGCTCAGAAGCCTCGTCCAAATCGCCGCTCCTCCCCTCCCCCTCCACTACACGCTACTGCGTCCACACCCTCCGCCACGGCGCGACAGCGGCTGCTGCTGTGTTCGGACTTTCCACCGCGCAAGCGATTAGCACGGAATGCGGTACTACAAGAACGTAGGGTAGCTGCTGCAGCAACCCTGTACCATCGGAAGACGTGCTGAAAGACTGTCTCCAGGCACGAAGTTTTGTAACTGTCTCGACGACTGAAGGTTTTGTTTTAGACTCGCAGATGAACAGTGCAGTAGTCATAACGCAATTTAAGCTTCATAACGTCTTAATCATACACTTCTGGAAGTGTCACAAAATATGAAAATGAATACATACAAGGCAGTCCTAAGAGGCATGTAACGCTCAAAATGGTTGCAATTAACACTAGCTTTCAGAGAGAAAATGTCGAAAAAGAGATTTTTGTTTGTTATTGTATGTTTTATATTTAATGAGGCGAGCTGTACTCTCTTATTTTCTCAGCTATCGTAAAGCATGCCTCTTTCGAGGGACGCAGTATTCGTTATTACATTAGAGATTTTACCGCGGAAGTTAGTTAGCAAGCGCTTCGCCACTCAAGAAACTGGTAAAAAAAATTGTGCTTATTTGTGTTAAGATTATTTTATTGAATACCTGTTGAGGAATGGATGGTATAGTGTCAGATGTACACGTATATTATACATGTGTGTGTGTGTGTGTGTGTGTGTGTGTGTGTGTGTACATTTACTATTAAAACTTAAAAAAAATGCACTCATTTCAATGTCACCAAATTAACATCAACTGGACTGTTCAACTTTTCAAGCTTCATTAGCCACGTCTTTTTTCGTTCCTGCCTCCAAAATCTTTATTGCATGGCGTATCTCGCGCACACATCTCTTACATCCTTCCGCCGCCCCCAACTGTATTCCTACCAAGGAATGCTTTTCTGACTTGAGGCAGCATAAGCATTGCTTTACGTGCAGCGAGCCTCCGCACGCACTTCACCTGGCTGTTGACAGAGCGCCTCGCGTGTTTTGCGAAGGTAACAGTGAAAATGTTTGCGCCGGGGAGGCGTCACATCGTGTCGCAAAGACGTCACACGCATGACCTGCCTTCCGACCAACGGCTTCTGCAATTCAACCTGTGTCCCTTGCCTCGCGAGGAAAGAAGGACTGAATTGTCGCTGTGGGACTCGTAATGATTATTAAATTGGAGCGAGAGCGTTGTGTTCATTTTCGCATATCGCCACAATCAACGGGAACGGCTAAACATAAATTCTGTTAGAGAGTTCAGATCGCAAAAATTTCAACTTGTTACCTGAACCCAACTATTTGCCTAAAAGCGTTGTCAGGCACACACATATGTAGACTTTTTAAAAAGGACAATTTTTCGATATCAGCAACACCAACACCCATAGGGCCGTCAAAATATCATCTATTTTTGAAGCTTTACATACTTTCTGTTATATGTGGAGGAAATGTTAGTGAACGGAGAGCTAAATACTAAACGAAGTTTATGGTAACCATAACAGTATTTTATATATTTTGTGGTCAATAAATAAGAAACCTCTTAGTGGATAATGAAAAATACTATTATTCTTACCTTAACATTTTTCTCGTTCATTTAAATTCTGCTCAATCTTTCGCGAAAATCGACGAGGTTGTCATCTTCTGAAACAAAGGAATCGACACTAAAACACTAAATAAAGTGCTTTATGCTACACTTTCAGAATTCTTTCAAGTTCAGTTGCCCCCATACTGCTCGTATATTTCGCGAATGTTCATTCCCGCCTGAGATATGGCATAATATTATGCGGAAATACATCTTATAGCTCCCAGACATTTATATTGCAAAAAAGAATTGTACGAATAATAAGCAAATCCCGCCCACGTGATTCTTGTGTCTTCACATATGAAGTGTTTTTTGTAAAAAAAAATAATACTAAAGGGCGGGAATATATTTTCAGCAAACGATGATGTCTATAACTACGCCACTTGACGTAGTAATCATATTCATCAGATGACAGTATCAACAGCTCACTACAAAAAAATTCACATACATGTATATTATTTTACAACACCTTGCCATAAGACATTAAACGATTAAATTCGATACAAAAGTTTAAGTCCCAAGTAAAATATTTTCTGCTGCACAACTGTTTCAATACAGTTAGAGACTATACCGAGCATTCAAAGGGGAAGTAATATTAATTTTGACAACGAATTGAGTGTAATATTTACCATTTGGATTGTATAATTCTAAACAACGTGTAACGATTATTGTACTTCAGCTTTTGGGTCAATGACTCCCATCTCGATCAGGTTTTCGCCCAGTTTCTCTGATCCTCGAGCAAATGCTGAGATGGCCCCTGGTTTTGCTTCTGAACATAAGTGTAATTTCAAATTAACTTCTCTCCATAGCACACCACACATAGTTTTTAACTGATGTGACGTAAATAAATAAATAAATTGAATTCGCTGATAAATGGTATTTGAACTTACACCCAACCATTTCAATACAAGAAAGAAAATATAAACATTAATTCTCTATCCGAACATTAAGAAAAAAATTAAAATGAGGAAACCATCTCAACAGAGTTTAAATACTATTCATAGTCAAAAGGGATAAAAAGGAAATTTGCTGGAAATCAAATACAAACAAATAGAAACGCCATACTATTATCTTTTGAGAAGTTTATATCATACCTTTTGGAATCAATATACTTGCTAAATCCTCGGTTTATCTTCCCTGAAACTATAGTTGCTTCAAAATGTATACATTTTATCTACCGAATTATGTAATATCGCACAAAAGGAGTTGCATTTCAGGGACACTATACACAGCAGGCCCGTGCATCAAAGAGATCACCTTAACACTGATATTAGAACCGGACTAAGGCAATCATTTCCGATCGCTCTCAGCAAGAAAAAACAGCGCGCCCAAATCTCTATGTCTCGGCGAATGCATAAGGCCTTCTACGGAGTGCGCCCTTCGCGGACGAAACGACAACGAAGGATAACGAATACTGGAGGCTCACCAGACCTCTCCGTACCGTTTCTCGTTCAAATGTTTCTATTAAATATATTAAAAACACACTATATATTCCTCTTTCAATGGAGGGGCGTAACGTAATCAAACTACATATACAATATAGTAAGGCGTGTTCTACGACGAAAACTTAATTCAAATTCCATTGCACAAGGCGTGTTACACATCTCTGCATAGTTTTGCAATTAAAATTGCGAGAACACGAAGTGATGTCTGGTTCTAAAACGAGTACAAAAATATTATTAAAATTAATTAAAATTCTGCACTACATTATTTTCTCCTTTGTAAGAGTACTATTACTTTTTCTCACAAGTACTTTCTTTTTCTCACATTTCACACCGTAACACACCAGAAAAGTGTGCTAAAAGCACGTTCTGCCGATACTGTCGAGAACAGTTGGGTATGAACGGTATTAGTGATCCTTGAGAAGGATACATTTTACACGCACACTAGGATCGCTCGATCTGCAAGTGCAAGCCAACGAAAACGATCATAAAAGAATGCGTTTTATCCTGCTCTAGTTGGTATGAAACATCAACTTGACGAATCAATGCAAAAGAAAAAGATCATTTCTGATCTCACATGCAAAATTCTTCCTTCAGAAACAATCGAAAACCGGTTACGAGTACCGTTGGAAGATGATATGGAAAACCGCAGAAAAATAAGGAATAAGGCCAGATAAGCCGGAACATCTCGGAGATCAAATTCCCGAAAGAAACAAACTCGAGGGTTACCCCGATGACACATTCAGCTAAAATGATAATGTAGAACGGGACCTGATTTCATCAGCACTAGAGCAATGAACTCGTGTTTTGGAATCTGAGACATGGGTAATCCCTGAAAACTAGTTCACGTGTTTTAGCGCAGAGTCGTAGTTCTGCAGGAGAAAGGCGTTCTAAACCTGATACGTATCTTCCGAACCAATCACCAAATGGAATGATGCGTTCAATTTATCAAACCAGGTAGACTATCGCCAGATGATGTCACATATGATACAATCTAAACTAGTTTGTGTGATTTTTCGGCAGAAAAAACTCCTGCTGTGCGGCACTAATATCGAATAAATCTTACCGATAAATGTAGTACAATAGAATACTTTCTCTAACATGTGTTGTCAGAATTCACGTTTTGTGGGTTATTCATATCCAAAAGTTGGTTTACGGCGAAAAACCTTCCGTCCGTCCATCTGCCAGTGATTAATGCAAGCGCCTAAACAGACTTTCTTCAAAATTTATGTTTCCCGAACCATTTAGCCGAACTCGAGACACTACGAATTTGAAATAGATTTTTTGAGTCCTTACATTTTCAAAATTTTCTGAAAAATTTTCGGATTTAACCCCCTCGGGTAGAGCGATGGGAGCTTTAAAAAACCACGCACTTCTAATTATGTTTTAACTCTCTGCATTTACAACAATTGAAAAAGTTCAAATTCTTTCCGGCATCTTCCTACTACTATAATATTGAAGACAGATTTTTTCTTAATAAAATTTGTTCTTTAATGTCTGATCTTCATATAAAATCCTGTACAATTTCCGAAAATGTAAATAAGTTTTGCATAATTTTGCGTGAAATATAGGCAATTTTTAAATAATTATTTTATAAAAAACGAGTTCAAGATTTTCTTAATTTTTTTTTACGAAATATTACGTATAATAATGTAAGACCTAATTTTCGATACTTCCTCTGCATTTTTGAAAATTTCAAAAAGTTAACTGAACAAAACACAAGCAACATATTTTTTTTTAAAAAAGTTAAGTACTTGTATTTATAAAAAGTAAGTCACACTTATGTAAATACAAGAGTAATTTTCGCATACTTTTGCTTGAAGTAAGGGCAACTTGTAAAAGAAATATCAAAAACGACTTCTCCGAGAAAAAATCTTTCTAATGACAGTTTATTTGTAATGATTCAATGGAAATATGAGATGAAAAAGATTTATAGAAGTGAAAATAACACTCATGAATTTTTTCTTTGCGCATTTAATTGTTCGCAGATACGACATTCTCGGCCTCCCAGAGCGCGAGGCACAGCGGCGAGAAAAACAAGCGTTATTTACGCAGCGGCCGCGTTCGCTGTCGGCGTCAGCGACGCGTCTCGGGACCATAGCGACGCGCGCGGGGCTTGCGGAGCCACAGGCCATTGGGCACGGCGGCCGATTGCCACTTCAGTTTTGTCCACGAAAAATTGGTGGTACGTACACTTTGGAATCACGTACAAATCTAGATCGGAACTATGTCAAATTGTCAACATGCTATTTACAATATGCAAATTATTCGCAAATCATTTAATTCTTATCTTCGCATACTGAATACGAATTATCTTTTTGTGCATATACACGACTTCAGCCGTGGCATTGGACCATTAAGTTCCTACAATTCCTGGATGACATGAGGCTATTTTTTCAAATACATGACTTGTCCTATTTCTATTCTTTTCGTTATGTTCCTCGTAATATTCTGATGTCACTTGAGGAGACTCAAATCGAAACATGAGTGCTACATAGATTTCTTTTGTGTGCAAATGTAAGGCAAACATCAAGTAAATCAAGTAAACTTTAAGTATTTGGTTGGTTTAAGTGATATTAATTTGGTTTCTATATTAGATGTAAATTTCAGTGCAATAACTTTGGTAACTTATCCATTATCTACTTTATAAGAGGATAACATACAACTATTTTAATCTTATCCAGTTACTGTAGTCCAAGATAAAGCTTACTACTTTACACTAATCATTGTAGTGGGATTAGAAATTATTTTATCATTAAATTAATTGTTCATAGTCACCAGTAATTATTGAAAACTTTTCGTGGGTAACTATCTGTTCAAGACTGCAAGTGCGTAGTAAGAACCGTCTGATAATGCGAAGTTCAATCTAAAATTTGAGAGCAAGTACTTCTTGAAATTTTTGGAGGTAATTGAGTTGGATCAGTCCTCATTTTGAGGAATAATGTTCTCAGCGAAAGGATAGCAAAATTTAATTTTAGGATTTTGAAGCACGAGTATACTAAATGAACAGTTTGTTGTCTTGCAAGAAAGATGCATTTTTTCATCTCCACGTGTTTTATTTATAACTTTGATGAAACCTCTTCAACGTTAGTTGTTCATTTTAAAAACGCCTCTTACTAGTTGGTTACAAAGTTTATGACACTGATGTTAAAAATTTTAACTAAAGAATATATTACGGCTCTCAAATAGTCGTTTTGTCTTTTGGTCTGAAAATCACGTCCATTGATAGCAGATCATTCCGGTGATAAATAATGTTGTTATTGGTTAAGAAACTCACACACCCTACAGCAAATATGCATATTATTCGGCAGATCTTTCTTAACTGATATCACTATTTTCTTCTGATGAAAACCTCATGTCCACGATCAATTCGTGCAAGAGTTCTTCCACGTGCAGGAAAAAAAAATCACCATGACTTCTCATGCTCTTCGCAACTGCCATTTGAAATAAAGTGACCAAGCGGAAGAGCAGACCTAATGGCCCGAATTTCGTCTTTTGAACCAAAGACAATCCCAGGCGACGAGCAAGCGGGCTCTCTTTGTAGCGTCAGCAGCTGCGTTCCCGGCTGCTATGCCTTGTGCTCACTTTTACGCGGTGAGTGGGAGGAAGAGCGGTCTCCGCGTTCGCCTGCGCCGCCGCCGCCGCCGCCCCCGTCGCGGAGTTTCCTTAACCCACATCCGCGGCCACGTGACCTACAAACGGCGTCCCCGCAGGGGCCGGGTTCGGCGACCGGCAGCGGCGGCGGAGGGGGGGAGGAGGGGAGGAGGAGGTGTCTGCAGAAGAGAAGCCGCCGGTGGCGACGTTAGTAGTGACGGCGCTGATACGGGGTGGACGTGGGACGGCGCGGAATGGACGTGGTGATGGTAACAGTAGTAGTGATGACGGTGATGAAGTTGATGGCGGCGGAGGCAGTGGTGGTGGCTAGTGGAGGAGGTGGTGGCGGCGGAGATGGTGACGCTGGTGGAGATTTGAGGCGGTGGTGGTGGTGGTGGTGGTGGTGGTGGCGGAGACGATGGCGGCGGCGGCAGGGAAACACGCCCGCGAGGAGAGTACTCCGGTTCGGTGTCTCCCACGAGCGCCAGCCGAAAGTGCATCCTGAATGCTGCTGCCAAGGACTCATACTGCAACGCAGCCCGGGAAGAGCTGCCCTAACCCGTTTTCGCCGCGCGCAAGCCTTTCGCTTCGCAAATACACATTTTCAAACAGAATAACTAAGAATTGCTTTCATTATGTTTACTTCGTAGAATTTCTTTTCAAAGTTTTCGAAAATTTCACCCTAAGGAATTTGTGTTTTATTGAAGTTTTCTTCAACCAGTACCCTGAGCATCGGTATAGGAACGAAAAGGGCCTAAAGAAATAAGCCCTCTGATTCGTCTGTGCCCAAAGATTGAGTGGCTATCAATTTTGTTTATAACATGTAAATAATGTTTAGAGTACAAGAGCCATTAGATTCTCAAAATTGTAAATAATTACATTGTTAACTTTTAATGCAGATCGAGGAAGTTAATACTTAAGCTCTACAAAATGTTAATGCATGATAAGTATATGTTCACCCAATTGTGGAATTACGAACAGCCCGAAATGAACTTAAATGGCTATTAAAACGAATAACCATATTCAGACAGTTTTGTTTTGTTTTGCTCCTAAATGCTATTAATATTTTACCCGGTCTCGGTAAAAGAACTAAACTAATTTAATTCTGTCATTCATAATGAAACGCTATATTGAAAATAAATGTTTCTTTACATGTTAAAATGACAACTGATGCATGTGATAAGAAAATTTTCAAAGAGATTCACTAGATGTTGGAAAATGGAACGCCATTACCTTCCCCTTCATAAAAAATCTGAGCACTAACAGGATATATCTTCTGTTCAGTCTTCCTTATCCTCCAGGAATCCGTTACATTACGCTTACATTCACTGTTCTACGCACTTCTCTCTCATTTCCACCTTCGCTAACATGCCTTTCGCCTTTTACCTAGTTTCCAGTCATTTCACTCTTTTTAGCGCTTCCCTTTCTCACATCGTAACTCTACCGCAAATCATCCTGAGACTGTTGTGAGAACGCAGACAATGAGACCTACATTCTTAAGAGAAGTGTATGGCAGACTTCAAAGAAATGCGAATGAATGAAATCTATTGAATCTAAAGAATGTTCAGCAGAAATGAAGGTAAAAAGAGCAAGGTTCAAAACGGGCACTTCAAAAATACATTCAAGTAATTTTTGAAATACTATCAACCTTGATAAGAAAATCATAACAGTTTTTAATTGGATTGGACAGTTGTATTTTTTTATTCATGGGTTACCACATATCGCTTCTGTCACCACAGAATTTATGTAAAATTGTCTTTATTTGTGGCAAGGCTCGGTTCAGTTCCAGACATTAAAACAAAGGATTTATTTATTATCTTTTACATACATACATACACACATACATCCTTTACAGCAAATATTGGAAATTTGATCCGAAATTAATTTAATTCTAAGAACTACATTACAAAACTTGAACGTTGGTACCTTAATACATTTACCGAAATATTATTTTACAATAATAATATTTATTGCAGAAGACGTGCGTTTTTGTTGGGTCTATCTCATCTTCATTTAGAGAGTTGAATTTTCCGCTTCTTAAGCATCTGGCATCTTTGTACAGTCCCATCAAGATAACAGGAAATTAAGAGCCGACTATAAAAAGATAAGTTTCGGTTTGAATAGGCAGAGATAAATCATGAATGTACGTTTAAGACCCAAATGCAAATTCCTACTGTCCCGAAAATTGCACAACCGGGGTTCAACGACCCAGCGTAGAAGCGGCGAAGGAGGCTGCTGAGAACGAACTTTCTCACCCTCAAACGCCTTCCGCTGCCGTCCGTTCGAGGTCAGTCGTTTTCGCAAGCGGCCGGAGGCGCACTGGGCAAAAGCCCTAACCTCCACCGCCGCCGCCGCTACCGCTACCGGCGTCTCGTGCGTTGACACTTCCTCCGCACAGGTAACGTAGGTTATCGTCGTCGCTGTGTCGCTGCTACTCGCAGATTTTATTTTTGATTGACGTCACGGTCACGAATGACGTTGACATCACGCGAACGAATCGACTCCCAAGGCAGTAACACCGGAGAATGCCAGACGGGACCCTTCAAACAACGGTATTCCGCAGTCATAAAATACCTAGTCTTGGTAATGACTCGTTTCAATTCACAACTTTTGGGCTGTTTGATTCAATAACAGCTCCAAAATTTCTGCAAGAACAAAAAATTGTGTTCAAAGAACGTTTTAGAATATACATTTTCAGTAATATTCATAAATTAATAGTAATAAATTCAAAAATAATAATTTTCAAGCTGTTTTAGAAGCATTTGAGGAATATAACTCTCCTCAATTACTACTCTCTAAGTCTGTTTCATTCACTGAATTTTCTGTGGATTTGTTTTTCGTTATTTTTCTTACAGACTGTCCAGCAACAAAATATTCTGGCATGAAATGCACAGGAAATTATGTGTTGTTTATACTTATTCTTGATTTAGAGTAATTGCGGAAGCCGAAGATTTGAGCGTCGTTTTGGAGTACCGAAGCGTTAACTGGAAATCTTAAGATTACAATGCGTCATAGAGGTAGCGTAGCTCAGGGCGAGTTTGTTTGAGTTGATTCTGATTAAATCGAATGCATAGAATAAATACAATATTAGAAATGTGATACAAATGCATTATTCATTTAATGATGAATTTCAATACTTGCTTCAATACTCCCACAATATCAAATTAGCAGCCGAAAGTAAACACAGATTTCGCATCTTCTTCTCGTCAGATCGATTTGCCGGTCGAAGGAACCACAATATTTAGAATTATGGCTTTGGTATTTCCTTAGATATGGTATTCTAGCCCAGATATGACCTAAAATTCTTATTGGAATTGGAAATGTAGATACATCATAAATCTGTAGGCTCATGATTACTACCTGGAAATCACCCAATTGTATACAAATTATTATTATTATTATTATTATTATTATTATTATTATTATTATTATTATTATTATTATTATTATCGAGCGAAGTCGTTCATTGCGCACCGCCCTGAATTCGCAATCGGGAGGTTTGAGTTCGATCCCCGACCCGGGCATCCTGACTGGGGTTTTCTTGGTTTTCCTCGGACACAAGACGAATGCTGGGATGGTTACAAAATTCCACAAACACCTCCCACTATTCCACCTAACACCTCCTACCATTATCCTAGTCCTTGCACCCCAGGTCCCAGGATCCTATAATATTTTTTTCGCGTATGGACCAATTCGTACCATGCGTGCATCCTGCTTGAGCAGGTGCAAGTACCTTTATATGGGGGGGGGGGGATCAGCATTTTAGCTGAATCCCGATTTTTATCCTCAAGGTTGTTAAGCCCTGGAGGTATGGATGAAGGGATGAAAATGATAGCGAAGGATGAAAGGACGGCACACACATATAGACATACATAAAAACACCCATGCCCGAGGCGGGACTCGAACACGAGAACTTCTGGTCCGAGACTGATACGGCACAACATCTTGAGCGGTCACCCTATAATAATAATAATATATAATATTAATAATAATATAATATTAATAATAATATAATATTAATAATAATATAATATTAATATAAATATAATATTAATAATAATATTACTACTAATAAATGTAATTATTATTATTATTATCATTATTATTATTATTGACCTTAAATACACTCCTTGCTTCAAGTACAACGTTCTTCGAGTATTTGTACGTAAAAAAATAAAATGCCTCCAAATTCATTACTCCTTCATTGGCTTTCACTCTTCACCACATGTACATCCTATTCGGTTGCATTATCATCTCTATACTCGAATCTCAGGGAAAGCATCCCATTTACACGTATTATCATCTCATCGAAATCCTTTCATCAATGTATGAGAATGATTTCTTTTTCAATTGCATGGACTTGGTGGATATCATCAATTTCTTTTTTATTTCAATCTAATCTACTCTTAATGGAATATAATATTAGTTTGGGTATGAAAAAGATATACAATGCCAGAGTCTTAATAAAAAATTATAATTACATTTGCTTCATTAATCTATAGCGCCAACATTTTCACCTGTCTCTCTCATCAACACCAGTGACAGGCTCTTTAGCTGTATTAAAATCTACGTTTTAAGTGTAGAAGGCGTAAAGTACGCCACGATGAAGAATAATGTTTTTGGCATTAATTCATCGAAGTCTACAACCCAATATAATCTAGTTACTGACGTCATTAAGCCAAGCCAATACAGAGCAAATTTCGGTCGCAGTTGTGGTTTGAAAACTGAGGCGACAGACGAGGTATGTGGTATAACAAGCCAATTCCGTTATTTGAGATGTATGTCGTCCGCCTTTTTATGAGAAATATTCATAGGAATTATATACGGTTTTGTTTGAATAAAAGTACCTATAAACCATATTTTAATACAACTCATTTTGCTTCGATTATTCTTAACGAACCCGGACTGTAAAACCTGTAACGGACGCCGGTCGATAAGATTGACTCTATTCGTCGTTTCTCTTTTTTGTTGCGTTATGTCGATAAAACAGAGCAGTATTACAAAACTTGTTTAACATCACCGTCACGACTATTAACAAATCTATTTTGTAGTATTTCGCACCCCAATTCAATCCTTGGCTTGATATTCGCACATCGCCGGAGTCATGGGGGTTATGCCTGTTCTGAGGATAGAAGATAAAACCATGGCCCAGCTCTGAGGATGTGATTAGCCACAGGATGGGGAAGAAGGGTCTTAACTCGTCGTTTAAGGTATTCTTTTATATTTCAAGTAAGTCCAGCTAGCTTTCAAGTGAGCCTACTCAGCGGAAGTCGAAAAACCGCCAGATTCTGGAATCAAATCTTAAACTTCTCGTTCTTCAGTCGCAATTATGTACGCTAACGCATCCGTATTTATTTTACAGCGCGTAGACAAATGCGTTAATAGTCGTTCAGATCTCCGCTTCTACCACCACTACAATAATTGCCCCCTGCCGCCCCGCGCCGCCCGTGTCATCGCCGTCGAGAGTGGAGTGGCGCTGAGCGCCTCTCGGAATGCGCCGAGGAGAAAGCATCATTCACCTCGATCAAGCGCAAGCGCGCATACTTTTTCCGGGGCGGCGGGGCGGTGGCCGCTAACTGGGTCCCGGGACAAGGTTAACTCCAGCAGCCTCTATTCTGCGTTTCCCAGGGACCCGGCAATTTGCAAGCTCGAGAGAAAGTACTGGCAACGTTATACCCGTTTTATTATTGTCATCAGGAGGGGAATCGAAAATCTATTCATATTTTACCTCAATATCATTCATTACATAAAGATTTTTTTTACAAAGAGACACTTAGTAACGTAGTAGAATCAAAATTTTCTTTTGTCCGTTATATCGAATTTCTCTTATACTTGTGGTGCCATTTTCTTTCTCAACAATATTTTTTTTATATTCCTCTGGGAAATTGCAAAAGTGCGGTGTCTTTTGTGTTCGCGAGAAGTATTTTACCATAAAAATGTGTTGGCAAATATACGTGGCGAAGACTCAGAGTTGTATTCCATTAATCACGAAGGTTAAAGGCCTGAACCTCGACACCCCAACTTGAAAATGCGTTGAGAAGCGTCAACTCTCGTATATAGAGAGGTTAAGTTTGATGGTATTGTGTAAATAGAAACATATGATTGACAGTGTAATTCCAAACGATACACCTTGTCTCTCACTAGTATTCTTATTCATTTTTATCACATTATATGCTATAATGTGCTGAGATGCACATTATTCGGGTAAAACCCAATGCTTCGAAGCTATTTCTACTTCGAACTTTCTACTTTGAACCCATTTTGATTAATATCAGGATTAACGTTTAATTTCCAAAACAATTAAATCCGGTCACTAATCGTAAAGTACACGCGAGCATAACTAGACATGTGTGATACATGCTCGTAATTATTTTCAACCAATTTTGATGCAATTCAAAGACGAACATACACTTTTTTGTTATTATCTAGATTTACTTCGAATGAAATTATGTATACGTACAAAAATCTCGTAAATTTGCCATTTCGGTCGAATTTGGCAAATCAACGCTGTCATGAAATATATTCTCCCACCAAATTATTTCATTTAATTAGTTCTTATTGAGAGAAGAGTAAGCTCAGAAAAACATTTAGAATTAAACAATCAGCATTTGAAAGCTAAGCAATTTCATTGATGATATTCCTGATGTTAGCTAGAATTCTTCCCAAAAGTTATTTATCACTTGTACAAATTAATTACAGTTTCAAATGAATTTATCTCTGGAAAAGAGTTTCAAAATATTTCTTGTTCCTTTCTTCAATGTTTTCAACAAATTTCGAACCATAAGAATTAAACAAAATAAAATAATAGAAGAAGTAAATGAAAAACACCAAATTTCCGTTACAATTTGTTTTGTCATAAATCAACACATCGTTTTTTCTGATTCCAGATAAACATAAAGAATCTCAATAGCAAAATATTTAAAACAATTGTCTAAATCATCCTTTCTGATAGTTTTTCAATGAACAATGTACATAACAGAGAAAATTAACCACTTTCATGGGAAGCTGCAAGATGAACGCCTTCATGATTCTTCTATTCTGCAACAGACGACTGCATTTACCTTCAAGAAAACCAAGCAACCAGCAATAAATATAGGAGTAGATTATGTGAGTCACATGTTCTACTCGTATAGGCATTTGCGAAAAAAAGAAAAAACAACAAAAAGCAAACGAAAAAAGAGTGTAATCATAATATCAAGAAACCAACTACAACTCCAATGACGATTTCCTCTCCTAGCAGATTCCAGTGTGTAGGTCAAGCATTTTGTTTTGCTCCTTTGTTTTTGTCGTTTTTTTCAACGAGAGCTCCCTCGGAAGAAAGCAGACGAAATCGCGGCGGCCTCTTGCGCGGACACCCGTAACACGCTCTTTCCTTCCTCCCTTCCCCGCGCCCTTGCACCTGACACTCCGCCGCCGCCGCCTCCGCCGCGGAAGGAGGCTACGCGTTCGCGGTTTCACCGCGGAAAGAGAAATGTCGTCGCGGGTAAAATCGAGATCATCGGGTCACAACAAAAGGGACATCGCCCTCCGCGAGGACGCTCGCACGCGTGAGGAGCGGGCGTACGGGTGGGGAGGGGAGGGGAAGCGCGGCGCGGTGCGGCGTGCAGTGAGGCGGTGCCGTCGGCGCCAGGCCACAACCGAAAAGCAACGCGAGAGGACGCCACGTTTTTGCGACGTTGTCGGCTACACAAGACTTCGTCATTAGCCTTGGCTTTGGGACAGAGCCGTTACGTTAAATGCCAGAGTTCGCGGAAATATGGTTTCACAATGCCTGCATCAGCGTTATAACGATGAGATCTGGCCGACACCTCTAACGTCAAGCACAAATAATGAGTTACACAAAAGTTTGATCTGAGAAAAAAGGTCATATACCTCACCAACATCTCCCTTGAAATTTATTTGCCTACAATATATAAAAATTAATATTGTATCTTTCGACTGGTGAGTGTAAATATTTGTTGTTGGTTTTAGTAGAACATCTACGTAAACACAAGCGTTCAATTCAATGTAGTAAATAGTATTCTCACAGTGATAGTCTCACTCGACAGTGCTTGAAATTGGAGAATTAATAGTTCTAGATTCCGATATTAAACAGAAAAGTTCAATAGTGCATGCTATCCAACATGTCTTACAAGCATTGACCAATTAAATAAAAAAAAGGGAATAAGATATATCATAATTCCTTGTTCTCTTAAATGATTGTAGAAAATTGTTTTCAATCTCAGCTTGGTGTCAAATATCATTCTCGATTTTTTTTTTACCAAATGTCGACGTATCAACTATTAATTTCACTCCATCCGGTAATGCAAACACATTTGATTTGTCCATTTTCCATGCTAGTTCACTCATATTAGGTATGAACGCTCAATACCTCCCATTTACTAATAGCTTGACGCGATGCTTCAAAGCTACGATTCCAATGAATTGTCTTTCCAGAACCACCTCGTATGTGTATAATATTATCTTGTTACTTTCAAAGACCAACTATTCAGGAAATTACGCTGTTGTATGGCATAATTACTGATGATTTTACGAACGTTTCTGAAGTTGAAGCAGATTTGCACACGGTTGAATATTCAAGTTAGCAAGTACTATTTAAAAAAAAATGTTGTTAGGGAATTATGTAGTCACTTCTTTAACCCAACATTTCCGTTGGGGGTTCCTCAGACCGGCCGCCCTATAACCACTTACGACAAAGCTTCAGCATGGACAGAGACCAAGAGAGATTCATACCTGTAACTTCTTGAACAAAACGATGGGCCGATTCAACACGCCTCATAATCCTTACGGGCCGCGACAACTTAGAAGTTAAAATTTTGTCCCCGACCTGGGCACTAGTTCGCACTGTGAGGCATCGCGAGAACTCTGCGGAACTTTCGTGTGGTCTGCTGCTTCCTTCCCTGTGACACAGCATTGCAAGCGCATACTACGCTGGAGGCGGCCGACAGCTTTCATTTCCGCAGCCAGTCAGAGCAGGACAGCCGTTTTCGAGGTTACTTTTGCTCAAACGCCGCGGTTCATCGTTCCCTTGCGCTAGTTTTCGGCCACTTAATGTGCGTTTTTCCATCGTTCCGCTCCAAGCCTCGCGAGCGCGTAAGTGTCTCTTGGACGGTCTTCCGACGGCTTTCATTTCCGCGACTGGTCGGGTCAGGGCCAACTGTTTTCGAAGCTACTTTTGCTACAGAGTTTCAGTTCAACGTTCGCTTGTGCTAGATTTGCTTGCACTAGTTTCCCCTTCCTTCAATACTGCGTTTCTTCAATCGTACTTTCCAGAAGTTCACAACCTCTTAGAGAGTAAACCACTTGGACTGGGGCCACTTTTGTGTTGATTGGCGCGGCGTAGAATCTCTAATTCTCCCAGATTGCTTACAACTTACCGCAAGTGCAGATTACAAGCAAATCTTATACGAGGGATGCCTTTTATATTTCAGGATTAGAGAACAAAAACAAATACTAATCATCGAAAATCACTTTATTGTTTTTCAAAATATTCCCCATGAAGATCTATACACTTTTGCATGCGTTTGAACCAATTGTCGAAGCACATTTGCCACTCTGATTGAGGTATCTCCAAAACATGCATCCTGAATGCAGCAACCGGTTCTTCAGGTCTCGAAAATCGTTGACCTCTCAGTTTCGTTTTTACGTACGGGAATAAAAAGAAGTCATTCGGTGCCAGGTCAGGACTATACGGCGGATGATGTTTTGGGTGCTCAAAAATGCAGTTGTTTGAGCCGATGTGTGAGAGCTCGCATTGTCGTGGTGAAGAGTGATCCGTCTTGGGCGGTTGGTTTTCCTGATTTCCTGGAAGACAGCTGGCAAACAAATCGTTGTGTATCACTCAGAATTGACTGTTCTGCGTTGTTCTAGTGGTACGGTTACGACATGTCCAGTTTTTCCGAAAAAACAGACGACCATCTGTTTGGAAGTGCTTCGTGCGCGAACAACTTTTGTTGGATTTTTCTCATCTTGAAACGCCCATACAGTCGACTGCTGTTTACTTTTGGGCTCATACGCGTAAATCCACGATTCATCACCTGTTACGATGTCCTAGACGTGTTTCGAAGCACCGCGATCGTATTTTTTGAGCATTTCTTTCGACCAATCGACACGAGCCTTTTTTTGAGCGATTGACAAATTGTGTGGGATCCAACGCGAACAATTTTTTTTGACAGTCAAATGTTCATGCAATATTGAATGTATGCTGGTCTCACTAATGCCTAAGGTTGTCTCAATCTCACGATAGGTCACATGACGATCTTGCAATATCAGTTCATGCACAGCATCAATGGTTTTCGGAACAACAACTGATTTTGGACGATCTTCGCGAAATTCGTCTTGGAGTGAAGTACGACCACGATTGAATTCACCATACCATCGATAAACACTGGTCCTTGATGGAGATTCATCGCCAAAAATTGAATTAAGTTCATCCATGCACAGTTGCTGAGGTAATCCACGTCGAAAGTTGTAAAAAATAATCGCACGAAAATGATCACGATTTAATTCCATTTTTAGGCCAAGATGAATCTTTTAAGTTACTGTAAACAACGCAAATAGCGCTCGTGTGTCAAAACGTTCTGAGTACGTATAACCTCAAAACATCCAACTTCACGATAGAGGTGTCAGTTGCTAGATTGCAACACCAGGGTTGCCAAATCCCGAAACATAAAAGGCAACTTTCGTACCTTATTCTAGCAATTAGGTGAAACAAGATTGACATTTTCATAGGCCATTCATCGTTTTCTGGCAAGTGTATACACGATCGTGTCATCAAAACCCAGCATTATATATACGAGTGAATTAGTCGTAAGTGATAAACATGCGAATTTAAAGTAGTTTAACTTGTTCTACGTAGGTTTGGGTGAGTAATATTCAACACGGATTTAATTTGTGTTTCAATTTATTTTGAACAATTACACTAATTCGCTTTAAATGAGAATGACATTTTTTTACTTGCGAACTTCATAAAAGGTGACGAATACTTTCCGTCATTTGTTTTGTTTTGTCGTTTCCGCACGTCACCTTGTGCTACATTCCAGTCATTACGTACTTTGCTAACCCCTTTCATCGCGGCTTCCAAACATTCATACCTATACTTTCAAGCATTCATATTCTGTATTCTACAGAATGGCTTCAATTTAGGAGGATATCTTCCAATCAACTTTACAAGTAAGGCCGATTGTTTACTAGTTTATTGATTCCGGGCACGTAAACTAACAGGGTCATTAGTCGCATGTTTTGGGTACGTGTAATGCATGTTTTGGGTACAGAAGGTGGGAGAGATCTTTCCCGCGCTGAATGGCGAGATCCGGCGCCAACCTACCGTCGGCTAGCGGGGTTCTCCTCTAACCAGGTATCTCCCACAAGCTCTAAGCTCCCGATCGGTCTCCCGTCACGTGTGGTACTGTAGTGCATTTTAGTGTAAGTGTGTGTAATGGGTGAGGATCGTACAAGGAAGAGGAAGGTGAGATCGTGCGCGGTCCGTGGCCCGTTTGTTAGGGTACTGCTCCGGCATACGCCTGGCATTGTTCAGAGAAATCACGAAAAACTACCGATCAAAGCAGTCGGTCGCTAGAATTTTCCTCCAGAATTACTCCACCAGACAGCGCCTGCATTCGACCTACCTAACAAGCTCATGTCGAAAATCCTGCCACCGTCGGGACTCGAACCTAGGACCTCCCGGTCAGTGGAATTGCCGTGGCATCAGTTGATGCCCTGAGTCATCTTTTCCGGTACAAGAAAGGCCGATCTGAATGGCCAAGGTAGATAAGAGCGTATACAGACTCAGAGCTTAGGTCCGAAGGGTTGCGGGTTCAGCCCGACCTTGGGCACGGTTGTTTGTCCCTTGTCTTTCATGCATGTGTTGTCTCGCAGGGCCTCGAGTTCTACTGACCTGATCAGAAGAGCTCGCAGGTGTGTTGGTGCCTGGTGTGTGGTTGAATGTACATCCCAACAGGTCCTAAAGGGTAACCGACTGTCAGCTGAATAAAACCCTTAGAAAAAATATTACAATAAATGTTAAGGAAATATTCCTTAAGTACTGAGTTTATTAATGTATTACGAAAGCACACATATTTTCGCAATAAAAATGGTATTCACCACCGTCTACAACACTTATACGTTATGAGGGTAAATTCTACTTTTAAGATATAAAATATTACGTGAGATGTAAGATGTTTGTAACCTAATATAGAATATTGAAAGAAAAGGAGGAAAAGACACGTTTGAATGTCATCGTTAAGCATTCTGGTAAGAAACCTTTATGCACAATTTCTTACACATCAAAGAAAGCGAAGAGCAGAATACTGACACGTGCCACGTGCATTGGCACTTTTTTCCGCCGCGGAGGGCCGGCCCCTTTCCACTCCCAGCTCCCGAGCGTTTTCAGCAGCTCATCTGGAAAGCACCATATTCCGTCCCCTGATACAGTGCAAAGCAAGTTTAGTTTCGTATAGGGTGCTCTTTTAAATCTTTGGGGTATTCCACTCTGCAATGTTTTAGATCCTGAATGTGTGCAGCACAAAACAACAAAAGCCTCGCAAAGCGACACAAAGTGACAAATCTTTTGCACAAATTTCTGTTAGGGTGTGATAGACAGTAATTTTAGGCACTGCAGTGAGCTTCTCAACAAGCATGGTATTGGCTAAACGATAATTTTTAAAAAAATCCGCTATCTTCTGAACATTTACTTCGACTCGAACAGCCCATGTGAATCTCTTTAAAGCTCTCTCGCCGTCACATATCATTTCACACCACTTTAAAAAGTTCTTTCAACTCATAGCTTCACTACTATATACAGTTGGCATCGTTTAAAAAGTTTCTGGATCACTTTTACCCAATTTAAAACAATCTTAATGTTCACAACTTGCTCCTCCCTTTCTTTCCCGACCGTTTCTACGAGAAAACTAATTGCGCCACTCTTTGAGTTTATGACGAAAGGTATTCAACATACCAATTACCACATTTATGTATTTCGAGATGGCGACAGGGTGTACACGAAAATAAATCCGTCCCCTTCCTATGGGATAGACTGTGTTGTTTTGATGATATATACTACACTATCATTTAAATAACTTGAACTTATTATTTTCAAAATAATTCAAAAATCGAAATAATATATGAATTTTTATTCTTTAATAGACCACAAAATGATTATAATTATTCATGAATGGCTATTTGCATTCGTACGAAATGATATTAATAAAATACGTGCGCACGTAACGAACATGTATGTTTCAGAAATATAGTTGGCACCTTTTCAGAGCCATAGAATCCTCCTCGAAGGCAAAAAGCAAAGAAACACAAACGGATCCAAATTCTCAGCAAAATATTCACAAACATTCCCACAAATTCACAACTGAAAAATTAGAACAATTTTGTATGCAGCTCCTCTTAGAAAACACATTGCATTTCATGCTCCACGACTTTGAAACCTCGTTTTTTTGTATGAAATCTGGCACATAAACCACTATACAAGATTCGAAGACTAAATTGAATATTTCTTCCATACATGTTTTAGAAATCTGTAGTAGTGCTACAACACAACCACAATGGATGTAAAAATCACATTTTATACCAAGGAATAACTTATTTTCGACAAATTTCAACAATATTTTTATTCAGTTCAAAGTCTCTCGTCTGCTCATTGACCTGAAAAATAAACGTCATAAAAAGAACAAATTTGAAACTTGGGAATCCATTCTGACAATCGTGGTAATAAGCCGTATATTTTCTTTTTTTGGGGGGGGGGGAGAATTTTTCTGTTTTTCGTTGATCCAGATTTTATCTTCTGTAAGGGAACAATCCTCAATAATCACTCATTGAAATAACATAGTACGAAAAAAATATTAAAAACACCAAGGACCTCCAAAAACTCCAGGAGTTCTAAGAGTCGCAGGTAACAAAGTTAGAACTCGGAGCGGGAGCAGGGGCGGGAGGAGGGGCGGGAGCGCGGGTGGAACGAGGAGCGGGAGCGGGCGCGGGAGCGGGGGCGGAGGCGGGAGGAAGGGCGGGAGGAGGGGCAGGAGCTGGAGCTGGAGTTAGAGCGGGGCGCCGCCGGCACGGAACCCGCGCCTGGCATTTGATGGGAAGTGCGGCGCGCCACCACGCCGGGATCCCAAAGGTCGCCGTACACCCGTGGGCCTCCGTCGAGAGAGAAAGTTAGTTTGGTCCCCGCGCGTGTATTTATAGATGCGAGCTCAATGGCGTCATCCACGCGCTGCCGCTGCCGCCTCCGCCAAGAGACCCAGAGCTATGGTGTCCTTTGCAGGCTGCCTACGCCGCACCCCGCTTCCTGTTTATAAGCTGCGCCGCATCCACAACTCAAACCGGCTGGTGGCAACGCTCGTCAAAAAGACCAAGTTCTCTTAGAGTTTCAGCTGTCTCAAGCTTGCTCCGGTTAGACTCACAATACATTTATTTGTGTTAATCCTGACATTTGCAATGCTCCTCCTCTTCTTGCATCTAATTTTGCCACGTATCCTCAGACACTAGGAGACTAATTCAGAATTGTTATTCGTGAATATAATAAAATATTTTAGAAGAAAAAATTTTGCAGACAAAGCAGTTTCAAAGGTTCAAATTTAGCAACGCGCTACATACAGAATCATGGAAATTACAGGTTGACTGTATCAAAAAGAAATCGACCTTCGCTGACAAGACATAAGAGTTTGTGCATAATCCCCAGAACGATCATTTTTGTGAACAGAAGGATTTATGTAGAGAAAAATGGTGTCATTAAGTGTGAAGTATTCATAAGAGATGTTATGGTGAAGTCAAAAACCTCTTAGACTAGCTTCCGATGTCTAACTCTCTAGCCTTAATTGAAACCTTTTTAGTTGGTAAGTAAAACCACTTACTTACCAACGCTTTGAGGCATTCCTCGTGTACAAATGATCACCTTCAAATTATAATTGTAGCTGAAAGGGCTCAACTACTTCTATACGAGTATTCGTTGTTATATTTGGAATATTACATTTAACACAAACTTCAAAATCAAAACAAGAGAAGATTAATATACATTGCAAATTGCACAAATGTTATTTTAGTTTCAGTAGTTACCTCTTTTTTGAAAAATAATATAAATTTGAATAAGAGAATTAAAAATATATAAAATTTATGAAAATTTTCTTATAACCTTGCAATTTTGCAGAGCAAGTAATGCGGAAATGAATTCAGCAAGTACCTGAACACTTTTCTATTACACTAAAATTCAACGATCGAGAAAATCAATTACACAAGCCTTTCACTGGCGTTTTTTTCTAATTAATAACTTGCAAATAGTTGCCTCATGTTTACTTCGCATTGTAACGATGTTCATCTACTTGGCATTAATTAATAAGTTATAATGAACAAGAAGTTATTTCGACAACCAGGAAATAAAGAAGCACAACTTCACGAGTGAAGGGATGTCTGTCCTGAAACAGCGCATCTCCAAGTACTAGTAAAAGAGCGAAGAGCCATAATCTTTTTGCTTTTTCTTTGAGCCCTGTTTTATCAAATACTTAGAACCGCAGATGTTTTGCGTTTGTATAGAGGATCTCAGTCCGGTCGGTGGGCTGGCCTCCGAGGCGATTCTCGAACTGTGACGAGGACAGCGAGAGGCACTGGCCGCGGAAGATCAGCGACCGCTTACCCCTTGCGACACGTTTACGACTGCTTCTACGAACATAAAAAAATTATATCCGGCTGTTAAACGCGTAGAGGTGCTGGTGTGCTTGGAGCGCGTAATTCGTACTGACACGATTGTCACTGGATTTGGAACGGCGCGTTCAGAAGGCGGTAAGTAAACGCTCGCGGAGAGGCCAAAGCGCTCACAGAATTCAAATATAAAACGATGTGTTTTGAAATTGTAAACTAGACCACGAAATTGCGACACGCTAATATATATGCATTGGGGAACATGATAAAATATTGTAGAGTTTCTACGTATCATAAGACGGAACCAATTCAAATATGTTTGAGAAAATACTACTGTTTAAAATTCAATGTTACTGTTGTTGCTATTTGCAACAAAAACATATTAATTTATTTAACATATTAATATTAAATTTATTAATTTATTAACATATTAATAAAAAAGTCCAAATCATAATTTTCACAAGAACACATACGATGAGAAATGCGGAACCATTTTTGCCGCTCAAAGAAAATGCGAGGTTCATGCGGAAAATGTCAGGTGCTGGAACTGTTTCAAACACTTGAGATTTGCGGAAAAAGTCCCAAAGGTTTGCCTTCGTTGAGAATCACGTGCGTCTTGAAGAACGAACCCAAGCCCCAGAAGAGCCAATTAGCATGCGAGCGCGGAGGGCCTGGTTCGGCGAGGCGGCTGGCGTACTCGGTCGGTGGGGCGGTCAGTGGTCGGTGAAAAACGCGAGTGGCAATGCCCACAACGAGGCGTGAAAAAGCACATGCGGTGATGGCGATGGCGATGGCGAGGGCGAGGGCGACGTCGGAGGTGGCGGCAGCGTTGGGTCCATTTGAGAAGTTGCCCAATTGCACACGAGCGCCGCTCCTCTCGCTAGGGGCCGACGCGTCGTGTGCACTCCGGGGTTTCAAACGGGAACACCGTGCCGGGCACTCACCCGGACTCTGATGCAACTAAGACTCAACGTAGGATTTTGGTTCGGCGACGGCTCATTTCAACTTTCAGCCGGACTTGGTAACACATCACGCTACCAACTGGCTCGTTTTGAGACACAAATAATGACCTGAAATAAGTGAACGCGGCGGCATAATTAGTTAATTGGAGACATTATTATTATTATTATTATTATTATTATTATTATTACTATAATCACTAGGAAATTGCTTACCCTTTCTGCATTCAATATATTTTACCCGTTTGTAGATCATGACATAAAAACGGAACACTACAACACACATAATAGTCCATAGTTCGGAAACGATACGTCGTTTGCACTTAATGCCTGGTTTTTGTTTCTGGTAACAAAAGGTTTTATGTGGACAGTTGAGTTCTGGAAGGACACGAATTTTAAGAGGACAGGCAGGGGACATGTGGGAAAATGATGAGGGACCGCTGGTGGATAGATGGAGGAAATGGAGACAAGTGGGACCCGAACTACGTTTTTCAGAAGTGTTTTACAAAACGAGATCTTTCTATAGCTTTTTTTGTTGGTTTTTGATATTTAGTTTATTATGTCTTTCAAGCATAGTGGTACAAAATATGTACCGCTCTGCGAAATGCTTAAGCTGCATGGAGCTAAAAAATGAGAACATCATTTCTTCTTCGTAAGTATAGTTTCATGGTAGGATAATTATGAATCACTGCAAAATTGCAGAAACAAGTTCCAAGAAGCAACAGAAGAAGTTGTAGGAATGATAAATGTCCGCAGAACAGCCAAGAAACATTGTTTACGAAACCCACAAGACATTCCCTTGACAGCTGTCGGTGTGATCTGAGGTCCGAGCTGTGCAACTAGTGCAACTAACATTCCAATAGCTTGGTAATTGAAAGAGATAAAGTAATTTTCACTTTTAAAACAATTATTTGCAAAATGCGGAGTTTGCGTACGGGCCCAGCTCTTTATCACTATTGTTTTTATTATTGTGTTTGTGAGTTGCAGATAAAGTGCGAATTTGGCGAGAAAGAACAGCTTCGAAGCGTACTTCAGACTTAAGTCAGATGAAGTTGACATTACTCAACACGAAGAGGCAAGGGTAGGTGATGAAGGGATGGTACGGCGACGAGGAATAGAGATACGTGAAAAACAAGGATCAGACTGGCGGTGGGGTCATTCTAAGGCTAGTGAGAGGCAAGGTCTGTAGTTTAAAGTTCCACCGTCAGTGGAGTACTTCTTTTCCACGATACCACCAAACCTAACTTCATATCTCTGTTGACGCTTCCCTACTCATTCCCGATTTGGCGAAGAGTCTCCAGGCTTTGCGATTCACATAATTACAAACTCTTGAGGCTGTGAAACGCATAATTCAAACACATTTGAATTCCAAAATACTTCCAGCGAACATACAAGGCACCCACATTCAGGTAATCACCTTTTTTAACAAGCGCCATGTCACATTCTATCATTAGCCGGAAGATGTTCCAAATCATTCGTTCATCGCCATTAATAGCGCCTTATTCGTATCTATTTTGTTTACAGCTACACTGAAAACTTTAAATATTATTTTCTCTTCGTAAAGTAAGAAGTTAGAATTATTTACGTAGGCTTAAACCTTCCCTTGAAGCACGAAGCAAGCTGCAGACGGAGATGGCCTCACACAAATTTGCAGCACTTGCGCAAGAGTTTGGGGCAGCGGAGGCGGCGCCGGCCGATAACCTCTTTCTCGGCGGCGGCGGCGGGTAGCTACAGCGCAAGCAGCGAAGAGTCAAGAGATGGATTCAGTGACGACAGTTATGGCTAGGTGTATCACGCTAACTAAATCCTAAATGAATCATTTCAGGAGAAAAGAATTACCATTATTTTTATCTTAATTTATGAACTCTTAAAACAACTTCTGTTGTCATTTTACTGAGAAACGCTTCGTTTCTGCAGAGCAGTCTCCGAGGTCTCGGAAGATAACTTGTAGCGTGATCATAAATGGCAGAAGCAAATAATAATAATAATAATAATAATAATAATAATAATAATAATAATAAAATATCTTCGGTAATTACAATGTTATTGCCTGGGACGTTGGCTGTTCTTGAGGCAGTGATGGGTGGTAGTGGTCAGACGCTTCTCTCTCAATCTCCCACGTACGTGTGTCGGAGGAGCTTATGCAACGCAGGAGACTCGGACGCACGAAGTGACAACGAACCCATGAACGTGTCTCATTCGTCTCGCTTTCCGCTCGCCCATGCCCAAGTGACTGCGAAATATGTCAACTTTCTGTAAGCGTCGTCACGACAGACTGAAGTCGCTTCATCACAGAGGAAGTAAGCCATATTCATTAAATATTTTTCTTCCGGGCAATGCAATCACGTATCTCATATTTTGGACAGAGAGAAATCATTCCCACGCATATGTTTCGATAAAATAGAACTTTGTCAATCACTATCTCCAAAAATAAAATATTCAAAAGCAAAATGCTATCAAGCAATTTTAGTTAAGTATAATTGTGGAGTAAAATTTATTATTGGTGCAAGATAGACATTTATTGCATTACGTGTAACGGGTCACGAGAATAAAGAGATGTCAAGTGATTAGTGAGCGCCCGCTTTGGTCGTAGATCCCCGTGTCGATTCGCACTCCACTCTACGAGGTATGACCGGAGCACGAAATCCCCGGGGCGGCCGAGCACGCTCCGGCGGTTCCCTGGACCTCGACTTCGAAAGGCGGCGCGGCGTCCGCCCGGAACTGCCAACAATGTCGGATGGCTCTCGATTCGAAGGGTCACGGGCTTGAACCCCGACGCGCCCTCACCTGGCCCCGATATCCTTCCCCCTTCGATCTCCCCAGCTTCTCAGTACTCGCTTCCTGCTGCCCCTCATCGCGCGCGCCTCACACACAGAGGGTCATGGAGAGACACTCGAACTTGGGGGCACTATAGGTAGCTTCCTTCCTCGCTTAAAAGGACATCCTGGATTTCCTACAAAATTATTCGCCATCATATGGACAAACATTTTCAGTAAATATATTGAAAAAATAAATTAAAAGTGCATTAAAACAACAAATACAATAAAGAACGCTGACATATGTAATTTGGAAATGTAAGTTATCTGTGAGTATGTTGTCTTACTTATTTTTAATTTTGAAAAGAACAGTTGAAGGTATGAATATATAATTCTATTGTAATTGGGATGTTTATAATCAGTAAACTTTTAGAGCATGTGGCTAGTTTCATTTCCGAGAGATGGTATTGTGGCGTCTGTTTTCATTCAAGAAATTCGTATAATGATCCCACAAAAGAAATTAGTTTCAGTCGAAATACGAATAATCTGTACACGCGCTGACACTACTAAATAGAGAGAGAGAGAGAGAGAGGGGGGGGAAGAGAGAGAGAGAAATTTCAAGGATTTTCAAACTTGTGGGATACAGTAGCTACACCTCAATCCTATACAAACGTTTAATGCACCCCAAGGTGAAGGTTTTGTAAATTACTTGTTTCAACTGTTATCATACTAAATTATTAAGTCACTTTTCATAAACAAAATTATGTTAAGTTCACATAATAACAAGAATTTTGGAGAAAGTCAACTTGATAACTCCTCACAAAAAAAGAAGAATGTATTTATTTGGGCACGTTGACATTAGAATAAACAGCATTTTTTGTTTAATGAATATTTACAGTTTTTTTATTCAAATGAATTATGGTCATTATGTGCAATACAATACATGAGTAGTAACTCAGACTCGCCCGACTCCCAATGTCATTACATGGGTAATACCGATTGACCAACATTTTGGAACTTTTAAAATTTCCTAACCTCTCACTTTTGTGACTTTGCACTTATGCATATTTGCTGGGTGTAATTAAGGTTTTAATTTCTTGCTAAATTTAAATTCAGAGTAACTCTACGAAGCGGATCACCGGATTCCTGTTCTCATGAAAGTTGTTAACGTACGAAACAAGGGTATCCCGTACACTGAGGACTCTTCATTTATACAATTAATGAGTTTGATACGAGATTGTTTCACGAATACTGTTGAAGGTAAAGGTTTCGGGAAAATCGTTTCGCTGGTGGGGAATGAGTATAGTGATTTTCTAACAATTCGTGGTTTTGAATTAACAATTAACAAGGCTAGTCCGTCATCTCAACGATGCAAAATTAATTAATTACGAAATACAAAGGTTTTGTAAAATATCCTGTAACAATATAGATTGAAAATTAGAATTGAATTAATGTTTATATTGTCTTTCTAGAAATGGTTGGGTTTCTCTATTGAAATGGTTGGGTATAAGTTTAATGTCATTTATCAGCGATGTCTTTATTTATTTACATCAAAAACAGAAAAAAACTGTGTGACCTGCTATGGAGAGAAGTTGATTTGAAGTTACATTTGTGCCCAGAAGCAAAACAAGGGGTGCTAAGCCAGCGTGCTACGTCGAGACGAGAGGGGCGGCATACTCGATTGAATGCTCACGTAGGCAACTGGTGCATCACAACGAATAAGTTATCAAATTATAAGGCCAGCGATGGTGGTGACCAGGAACATTCCTTCTAGTAACGGGTCAATCTTGTTCATTGTAATTATTGTAAATAGTATTCAGGTGTTGGAGCATATTTCAAATAAATACTCAATAAATTACAAACGGTTCACGTCTGTGATTTATTGCCCCGGCAAAGACGCCACATCCACTCACTTTATTTTTAAAATCAAACGTTGTTCAGTTTACTATTTGAGTAATGAGTATTGAGATAAAAAAATGAAGTTTTTAATATTTATTTTAAAAAATCCGGGCACGTGAATGGGAGTCCCAAGTCTAATTTTGCTAGGAAAGGAGGAAATCCAGCTCTCCATGCACCTATGCATGGTTGACATTAACACCAACAAAATAATATTTTATCATTGCAACTCATTTAAAGCCACTAAAAAGCATATTTCGTTCGGAATTGAATGCCCACTCAGTACCTCTACAGATTGAGGTGCTGATCTATGCTAAAGATTGCTACTTTGAGTCCTGTTTAAGCAACTGTGGTGCAAAAGACTATGACAATCCACTGTGTATCTCCGTAATAAAAAAGAGAAAGTGAATAATTTTCGAATAATTGAATAAATAATCATTGTTCAGGAGCAAAAAACTGACATACGGCACAATACAAAATAATAATACAGTACTGAATGTTTAAAAAATTCTATAAATTCACAAGATCACCCATTTTCTCGTAGGGAGTAGTATGAAAGTGAGTCATTGGGAATATTAATTGAATTACGATTTTCATTCAGATAGCACTAACCATTAAATCCATCAAATTCCAGCTTTCTGAATATCTGGTTACCATCAAACGCAATGTTCTCCAGGAGTGAAGGTATTTGAATTGCTCCCAGAAGATCTAGAGGAATGAACGAACTCTTGCAGTCTTGTCACTCGATTTGAATGAAGCGCGTTGCGCGCGCGGTGTTGCCGAGATGTGCGTCTCAGTCCCGAACCTCTAGAAAGCGAGCGAACGTCTCCCTTTGGACTGATTTACGCTTATAATTTTGCAAAATTCTATTTGAAACGGTAGATTATCTTCAAATTGCGCATATTGATTCTTCAAGATGCTAGCTACCAGAGGAAGAGTTTTTAAAAACATGTTGAACAGTTGATTTTCTCACAATTTTAAAATTTCAGGTTAGATCTATCAGGTCACCATAAGAGCCCATGTTAAAACAGCAAACTTTACGGTCTCGTAACGCGAAAACTAGACGGTAAAATCGATTCAAACTCTACCAGAACATAGAAAAACATCTCATCTTTCGATTAATAAAATAAAAAGGCATGTTAAACAAAATACTTATCTCGCTCTACCCATCTTAAGATACGAACATAACTTATCTAGAGCAACACCACGAATTCCATACGAAGGTAATTTTGAGAGTAAAATGTTTTGATCAATGACGTCAAAAGCTTTTGAAAGGTCTAAAATATTCCAATAGGAGCTTCGTTTTGATAGATGGATGAGGTGACATCTTTAAGAAAAGAAAATAGGGCTGTTTCCGTACAGTTTGATTTTCGAACCCATGTTGGCAATCTGAAAACGCGTCGTGTTTACTAAGAAATTTTTCCATTCGTATGTAAAAAAGTCTTATTATTTTAAAAAAAGAAAAAGAACGACAAAAGAGAAATTGGCCGATAATTTTGAATTTAATTAGTGTCGCCTTTTTTGAAAAGCGGTTTAATGTTAGCTGTTTTAGAAATATCTGGAAAAATTCCTGTGCATAAGGATACATTAAATATGTGAGTTAACGGGTATATGTCGGGCGCGCAAGCCTTTAACAAACAATCCGGAAATTTATCTAAACCGCCGAATATTTATTTTTTAGACTACCGATTATTTTGAGAATGTCGTAGGCAGAATTTTTGGAAACAAACATCGTTCCTAAATTTTTGGGGGGAAACGTCTGAAGCTGAATTTTGTGGCTGAAGACCCTTACTGACATCGGCAGCAATTCTCGAGAAGTATTGGTTAAAGAGACTAGCCACTGTTGCCGGATTATTCACATTTCTATCGTTATCTTTTAAAACAACATTCTCTACAAGGTTGCTAGTTGATTTGGTCGATTTTTTTTACTATATTCCACATTGCTTTTGTTTTATTGAGTTCAAAATATCCTGATCATGTTTCGTGACTTTAGGCTGCCGTATGACTTTTCTTAACAATGATATGTATTTATTACAGTAGAGGAGAAAATCTTGAGATACGTTATAATGCTTTGAAATGAAAGAAAGAATTCGTTTGTTTTTTCATGATGTCCTAATCCCTCGTGTTATCCAAGAATTGCTTTTCCGTGAAATATTTAATTTCCTCTTTTGAAGAGGAAAGCAAGTTTTAAAATGAAATGAAAAAAATTTGTATTTTTCATTTGTATCAACAGAATTGCAAACCGCGACTCTTGCAGCAAGTGATTGATGAATTTTATTTTACTTTTAGTAAATAATCTACTCATACGTGTATTATTTATTGTGTCAGTTAAACGAGACTATTAAGAAGAATCCCATTACCAATCGAGAATTGGAATCAGATGTTAGTATAAGAATACGTACGTTTGTACGATATTCGTATTAAAATCTTGTAATTCAATGGGTATTATAAAATTTCCAATACACTATCATTTTACTTTAAATCTGATAATGTATACTGTGAAAGGTGACAGTCTGATGTTGATAGTAGATGATAAGATGTCCTGGATTATAAGAGAATTGTTCTAAATAACTCTTATTGCACGTATACACGTATGTACATTACAACACAATACAGTACAGTACACTGTAATTGTTACGTAATAAATAAAACGTTCCACGGTATTCGTATCAGAAGATCTTATTACAATACTGGATTGCTTATGAAACTCGTAATAACATGTTTTACGATAAAAATACCGAACATAATTATTAAACATTTAATATAAACTAGTGTCCGGCAGCAGCAAAACTTCTGCTGAACAACCCAAAAAAACCTCGCAGACTGATTAAAAAAACAAAATTTTCTTGTATACCTCCACAAAAATATAAATATTTAAACAAAAGGTCTTCACGAATACTGCAATAATCATCGTATAGAATACACGGTATAACAGTTCTTTACATCAGGTATATGAACAAGTTTCTGTTTTACAACATGAGAGTACGCAAGACTACACACGACATTACACGAAAATAGCAAATATTCAATGGTGGGAGCCTTTCTTGGAACCATGATGTTGCATGACGTCAGCTGTCCCGTAAGCAATAATGCATTGATAACTGTCGTAACGTACAGTATGAGAATAAGCGTAATAGCACAATCAAGTATTGGCATCGTTCAGTCACATTCGATACTGTATCATTGTTTTTGGAATTTCGAGTGTCCCTGGATAGCTAACAAAAACTGAGTCACATCTCAAAAGATCGGAAGCTGCATAGTTTTCTTTCAATCTCTACGCTCATTGGAAATCAGTAATTAAGGGAATAATTCATTAGTGTTGGTTATTAATTAAAATCCTAGTTTGCCAACATTTCGGAACTTTATTTTTCCCTCATCAGGGCTGTGGAACATATAGACACAATTACTATACAGGTATGTTACAAATTATATAGAATACATACAAAAATATAAGTTCTTAAACAGGAAAAAGAAAAGGAAGCACCTCAAAGAAAAATGAAAATAATTCTGTTAAATTCTATGAGGAAACCCACCTTACCATAGTTAAATGCTGAAAAATAATGGTAACATACGAACCGCAACATGGTGTTAAGGAAACATACATTCTCAGTTTGGAGCGAAATTTTTAAGCGTCCAATGAAAAGAAATTAAAGAGAATATTTGGAGCCGTTTTTGAGAATATGTTGTTTTTGTAAATTGCATTAGCGTCAACCATAAATTACTAGTTACAAAACTACTCATTTTGTAGAGATTTTAAATGACTGTTTTACAGAACTGATTTTTTGGAATAAATTTAATTTAAGACGAAAGTCTCTATATTCAGTATTCTACTTTTGATATATTCATTTTTTTACAATTTTCGAAAATAAAGAGATCGCCGGAAATGGGACCAGCATCAGTTTTTTTACCATCTCTTGATACATTCGAGGATAAAAAAAGGTGGAGCAGTTTTTATGAAAATAACCGATTAGAAAGTGTCTCTAACGCAAAATTATGCGACAACTCGTTAGTCGTTTGAAGACGCCGAAAAGTTTTTTAACTTTTACAATTTATGAAAGTTCAGAGATTTCAATGAAAAAGAGATCGACCGAAAGTAAGACGAAAGTGAATGAGTGTTTAAAGAATTCAATTTCTGTGCGCATTAGAAATTAGCAATAGAGATGTTTTTGTATTTGTCCCTATTTCTTGGATATCAAACTAAACAGACATCTGTCGTGAGGCAAGATGCAGAATGGTTTTCTTTCAATTTGTACGCGCATTGGAAATTAGTAATATAGGTAATGCAGCAAGGTTAAAAACACGATCCAATTGGATACTAAAACGGCAAAACTACAAAGTATCAGTATTACCCTGTTCGTCAATCAACTTATATAAACATTCCTTTGCAAACATGCTGACATATTTATATTAACTTAGAAACGTGTGAAGTACATATATAATGAAATTTGATTTTCTGAAGTGTCCATCTTGGAAACATTTATATCTAAAACACACAACTTTTAGTCATGTACTCAAGCTCAAAACAGTGAAAGTTTCTCTAAATAGAACACTAAGAACATGACGCACTGTCCACGTCATTCATGTTTATGTTTACGTTACATAATGATATTCTGAAACATTTATTTTGACTCACTCTAGATTAAACAAGTCACATATTCACAACAAGCCAGTCTTATCAATGAGAAATTATTGTGCGTCAGAACTTATAAAGTTGTCTCCATTCAATATCTTTCGCCAGTGGTTGCAGACATTTTATCATTTCATGTTTAGGTTTGTTATTTTCCAGAAACATTGCCCCAAACTCTCATAGAACATTTTCAGTCGTAGTAAAAACGCATTGAGGAGGCAGAAAAATAGTGTTCAAAATTCGATTAATTACCTTTGACTTATCGTTTCCCAGTCTTTCACACAATTAATGTCAAAATTTGGTATTGCTTGTTCTAATTTGAAATTTAAAATATTTACTTTTTTTCGAAAAAGATGAGAAAATAAATTTGATGGAATACTTCTTCAGTGTCAGATTCAGACGCTACATAAACATAGACACCTTTTTACTAATGAAAAAATTACTATAAACAAATTACTTAATTATATCCTACAAATTACATAATTATATGCTTGTAGATTTTTACGAATCTGACTCCAAAGAAACCCAAGTAGTCCTGCGTCACCCATTAGGTCTTAATGATGCTAATTATAATGCCCATTACTACTTTACTTTATCACAAATGTAATGAATACAATTAAATGTATTAACATTTAACATTGAATCTCATTTACATACTTCAAAACTCGCATTCGAAGGTTAAAAAGAAATGTATTAAGTGTTTCCAAGGTAAAAAAAGTTGTAAGACGTCTAAACCTTCATTTTCTACACTACATGCGCAATTAGAAGCGAACTGAATAAATTACGAGAGTATTGAACTACAAGAAAATGTGGGTAACATTTTAAAGAAATGTACAAGTCTTGTTTTATTGAATGCTGTCACATTCGTTCATTATCAGTCGAGAACGATGAGGCAGAGAATATGCTAAGGCATCATGTACTTATTAGCTCTCCGGATTCCACCGGCGCGGCACCGCGCCACGCTACGCCACGTCGCGCATGGCGAGGGCCCTGCCGGGTCAGACGGCCGGGGAGGGGAAGACGATCGGCGACGAGGCTCCCGACGTGAAGCGTGCTGCGGGGGCGGAGCGGCCCATGACGCGGCGGGGGCGGAGGCGGGCGGCGCGGGGGGGCGGGCGAAGGCTGGAAGTGGCGCGGGCGAGGCAGCGCCCACCGCCCACGCCGCGACGGCGCGCGCGCCCGCGGCGAAGAGGCAGCGGCGGCGGAGCCAGCGCCGGATGTAGGTCAGGCACGCCGGCTATGTGTTAGTGTTACACAGCGAGGCGACCTTCCCGGCCGTCGCGGGGTCACTGACCGAGCCGGGCGGGCGTGCGAGCGAGAGAACGAGTGAGCGAGCTAGGGAGCCGGTGGGCGGGCGGGCGGGCGCTGCGCTGCGCGGCGAGAGCTGAGCGGCGGCGGCGGACGATGCGGATGATTCCCCTCTCCGACGCCCTGCCACTTCACCGCTCCCCGCCGCGCGCCCTCGCCCGTTCGTTCGTCGACTCGACGCCCCGCGCCCCGCGCTTTCCCTCCGCTCCCACAGACTGCCATTCGCCCACTCGCACGTAGGCCGGCTCGCTCGCTAGCACGCCCGCTTCGGTATCCGCGCACTTGGGCGCCGCCCCGCCCCGTGCCGCGCCACGCCACGCCCACCGCCGGTGCACAAGTTATCGTTGGCGCGATCCCCTTTCCACTGGTCACACCTCTAACTTCCTCAGTTGGCCCTGCGACTTTCTTACTTATTTCTTTTCTTCGCACTTGTTAATCCGCACCTAGTTCTCAGTTCAGCGTCATAGCGCACCTCCCTTACTTCAGAAGAATCGGCAAGTAACGGAATAGGTCTATAACTCAGCTTTCCTTCCCATACCAACTTCAAAAACTGCATTTATCACTGTCTCTACGACTCGTATTGCCTCTGTGACTCACGTTAATATGGTCTTCTTTGCGGGAGGTTTCAGCACTTCCACCACTGACCACTCTGTCCACCACCTGCCTACCTCTCACTCTTTCTCTCCCTCTCTCTCCTCTCACCAACAAATATCATGGAGTGCTTCTTGATGTATCTGCCGGAAACCTCGCAAATTCTCTAAATTAAAAAAAAAAAAAAACATTTACTTCTGGTGGCATCTGCTTTAACGTCTGTTGAAATCACGAATGCCACCACTGAAAAAAAGCCGTCAGTGACAATTGTAAAACACGAATTCGATCGTGTTGACACTGAATTAATTTTACTGTTAGTTCCGTTGATATTTCTACGGCATCTCAGTTTCAAGTATCTTTTCCACCACTCCCACAATAGGAAGTGAAAACATTTCTCTACTTCATCTCGCCAACTATCACTAAGATGACTCACTGTCAGAGGCAACATTGCTGATGCTGACCGCTAGGTTGTACGATGACAGACGCTGAATTTTGACAATACGAGCCATTCAACAACACATCAAGCATTATAACAATTCAAAAAAAAGCCAGCAATTCAAGCAAGATTGAATTCGTAGCTGGATTGAATATGCAACTGAAAGGAAGGAGCGTTCTAGCAGCCAGCTGTTCTAATCGGTAGTTTTTCGTGACTTCGCCCATCAAAGCAGCAAAAGCCGGAGCAATACCGGGCAACAGACCTCGCGCCCGATCTTTTTTCTTCTTCATCTTTCCCCCTCATCTCTCTACTTACCCACACTATATACACACATGTATTAACACTACCACATTACGTTAATTTTTTGCTGGGATTACCACTACTGCCGGGACAAACTTTTAACTCAGTGAATAGCTTCTCGCGGCGGTAGTGGTATCGCAATTGCGAGAGATACCTACAGGAAACCTCTGCAAGCTAACACGCAGGTCAACTCGGGATGTCATGCTGCAGCCGAAGAGGAACAATTGCCAACTATCGGAGTATAACAAGCACTACAGTTATGGGAGCAATTACCACAGCGGTTGCCGCATCCGAAAAGACTAAATAATCAATCAACTACTATGCCTGGGGTGAGTCCGCGAACGTTTGAGAAAAGTGCACCATCCGATTTCCTTGAAAGTCTACTGCCGGAGTTGGCTGCTAGGCCGTGCGGTTGGGGAGGGCCGGGGGACCAAGGGGCCGGTCGGCGTGGCCGCTGCCTGCGTTCGTTTTCCACAGGGGCCGCGCCGCGCGGTGCCAACGCGGGTCCGGGTGAGGGCCTTCTTTTCTCTCCTGGCGGAGGTCAGTGCTCGCTGCTGACGGTGCACTCGCGAAGATCGCGCTGAGCTTCACACTGCGAGGCGGATTACAACAGATTTTATTTGTCAAAATATTTCAATTGCTCCCTTTTCTGGCTGATATTTTTCTCTGAAGGTCGTTCAGCTCTTCATCGTGACTGAAAATACGGATGGCCCATTTACAAAATGCATCTAATTTTTGATTTAAAAAGGGAGTGGCAATCTTCATACATGTACGGAAAATATTTCTTAGATAGCACAATAATCAAAATGTGTATTTGTAGCAAGAGAAGGTCTAATTTTTATTAACAGAAATATTTCATACACTACAAGATTGAAAAAGTAGCGCTACCAAATGCAAATTACAACATATAGACCCAAGACATTTTAAATTCTAATATTAGTTATTAGTTTTATCACGTTTATATAACATATTTCACTTGAAGTATGTATTCTCTAAAAGCATTTTTTTTAAATTATTCTTTGCTTCCAAATATATCTTCACTCAGTTGGGAAGGAAATAAGTAAAATGAACAAATTCAGTAATAAAACATCTCAAAAAACAATTACAATTATTTTATACCCGCCAAACCATTGGGAAGGCGTAATTCAGTTCCGATGCCAAGTCGACATGAAAGAGGGCGTTTAACTAAAATAGAAAGCGTAACCCGTTAATAAAATTTTGTGAACCAATTTGAAGAAAGTTCCTAATTTTCTTTGCTTATTGAAAAAAACAACAAAACCATAAAATGTCAGCATTTTTTATAATTGTTTCATGTTCTCGTAGCACTTTTACTCAAAAATATTTGGTTAATATAAGCGGGAACACTGCACCAATCTGGAAAAGCAAAGTACATCTTATTGAATAATCTTATGTAATGATGTTCATAATGCAAATTCTTTATTAATTATATACTTATCACAAATAAAGTAACTAATGAAACAATACGCACTGCTATTCTACCGCTCTATAAAATTAAATCAAAGAAAACGAACGGTTTGATAAAAAGTAATTTTATGTGCAAACTGTAGATATCTAAAATTTAAAAGAATTTTCCCAAATTCCTTCGTTTCGATTCAATAGAAATCAGAATTTTACCTAATGCACTTTCACGAAAAACGTGAGAATCCTAAATCACTCAAAAGGTAGTATGCAAACTGATTCCACAAATCCAGTCTTAGCTATTTATTGCGCCCAAGTGAAGTTCCACAGAAATATTTGAAGAATTTCGTTTACTACGTCGAAGAACAATTTTGAATACTAAGAAGCCTAGGTAACAGGATTAGATGTCTCTAGACACATTTCCGAGAAAATCGCGAAGTCAGTTCCTCCCTCGAACGTGCTAAGTGCAAGCCAAATGGACATTCTGTGATTTACAACGCTGTTGAGGGATGTAAATGTCAAATAAGGGAAAATATTAAAGTTATTCTTGGTACTCTTCTTCGACTTACAAGAAAAACTATTACAATTCTGAATTTAACCAGTTACTCCAAGCAATACCCTATTGGTGATTCAGTGCTTCAACTGTCAAAATTGTACCGACATTTGCGCGACAACGTTGAAGTAAAACATTTCGTGATATCTGCTCCCCCCAACTACTATAACAAAATTTCTAAAGAACGATGCTTAATTGTTTGGGACATTTTTCCAAATACATATAATTTAATGCATTCAATTAAGCGTTGATCTTAACCTTCTCAAAAATGAACTGTAATAAAAATGTTTAATATTTCATGGATAAACTAACTACAATTAACATCATAAAACTATTGTTCAATTTAGATTTAGATTTATTTAGACAAAAAACAGTAAAAACTGTATGTGTCCTATGAGGGAGAAGATGATCTGCGCACGTTTTCTTGTGTTCCAGAATCCCTTCTCATCATTTTAACTATAAATAGTTGAAGGATGAGTAAAACTTTAAAATAAATAAATAAAAGTAAAATTTAAAAAGTGTGAGATTAGAGACATTTGAAAAAAGTAGACATTTTCGTTCACGAGTTATAGAAAACTTATTTGCAACTGTAAACGAAATGCATGTTTGATATTTCTGAATTGCTAACAAAATAGTTACTCACCCTTACCTCTACTCCTACCATTACAAGCAAAAGGAGAATTCAACAAAACGTGCGCAGAGAAGCTGCATTTACGCAAGCAAGAAGCAAAAGAAGGGGCCATCTCAGCATTTGTTCAAAGTATCAGGGAAACAGGACAAAAACCTGATCAAGATGGGGGGGTCATTAACTCATTAGTTACTTTATTTGTGATAAGTATATAATTAATAACGAATTTGCTACATCATTACATAAGATTATTCAATAAGATGTACTTTGCTTTTCCAGATTGGTGCAGTGTTCCCGCTTATATTAACCAAATATTTTTGAGTAAAAGTGCTACGAGAACATGAAACAATTATAAAAAATGCTGACATTTTATGTTTTTTTTTTTCAATAAGCAAAGAAAATTAGGAACTTTCTTCAAATTGGTTCACAAAATTTTATTAACGGGTTACGCTGAAGTACATATTTATTAGAAGCATGTTAAGGTGTATTTAAAAAATTCATACAATACAAATGTAAAATAATTCATTATATATCACTGTTTTGTTAAAATAAATATTTTTTTTGATGATCGCTATATTGTACAGAAACAGTTATGTCACAGAAAAGATTTTACTTTTAACTTAAATTTGTGAACCGACTTCAATTGTTTGATGTCATCTGACAATGCGTTGAAAAGTAACGTACATGTATTGTATGTGGATTTCTGGTAGTGAGCTGTTGATACAGATTATTGATGTTCGTGATTCCTACGTGTGTTATACTCGTAATTAAAAATATCAGTATTGCATGAAAATATGTTCCTACCGTTAAGTAAGTCAGTTTTGACAAATATTACAGATTCAATACAATAGGTAAGGCAACGGTAAGATTCCAAGCTCAATAAAGGGAGGCTCGCAGGGATTACGAGGATGGCATTTTTTTCATTATTGGAATAATTTTCTTTTGCAATCTAAAGGTCTGGGTACTACATGATGAGCTTCTCAGAATATGTCATATCTCAGGCGGGAATGCACATTTGCAAAATACACGCAATGAGCTGCATGAAGGCTGTCAGAATTTGAAAGCATTCTGAATGCGTAACATAATGAACATAAATTAGTGTTTAATTTTGTTATATATGCATTCAATTTGAGGTTTAACTGAATTGAGAGACCTAGAAATTTTATTACCTAAACATCAGTTATTTGCATATTGTTAATTTCCAATTCAGTTTGCGATTGCTGATTTGAAATGCAAAAATGCATTGAAACTGTTTTTTCTTCGTTAATTAATAATTTGTTATTACAAAACCAATTTCAAATTTATGGAATCGTACTATTTATAGTTTCTTTTTTGCAACGAACATTCGTGTCTTCGGCAAACAACCGTTCTTAATAGACAAGGGCATATCGTATAACAGAAAGAGAATACGACGTAAGGTCGAAACTCTCGGGACCGCATATTCAATTGGTAAATAATGTCTTTTCGCGCCAGTACGGTATTCTTTGAGGTACGGAGTTCTTTGGTATTCTTTGATTACGGTTTCTATTCTTTGAGATCGATGTTTAAGGTACGAGGTTACCTAATCTAGAGCGATAATTTTGATAGCAAGATGTTAAGGTCAATAACGTCAAAAGCTTTCGAAAGATCTAAACTAATTCAATGGGTACTTCATTTTGGTCCATTCATGAAGCAATATTAGAAAAAATAGCAGTTTCCTTAGATTAAATTTTCTAAAACCGTGTTGTGAGTCTGAAAACGCTTCGTTTTTCCTGAGAAAAGTTTCCATTCGCATATAGAAAAGCCTCTCAAATATTTTTGAGAAAACTGACAAAAAGGAAATTGGCTGGTAATTTTGAATTTAATTTTTGTTCCCATTTATAGAAAGTGGCTTAATTTTTGCTGTTTTGAAAATATCTGGAAATATTCCTGTGCATAAAGAAGTATTGAAAATGTAAGTTAACGGGTGTATTAAGACATGTACACAAGTTTTCAATAAACAATCTGGATATTCATCTGAACCAGATGAATATTTGCTTTTTAGTTTATTGAACATTCTGATGATTTCCTTAGAAGAAGTTTCGGAAATAAACATCGTGTCAAACATTTTTTGGGAAAGAAATGATGTTGAATTTTGTGTTTTTGGCCCCTTCGAAGTTCAGCCGCAATTCTAGAAAAGTGTAGGTTGAAGAGGTTTGCCACTTTTTCCGTATTACTAGCTTCTTTTTCATTATCCTTTAAAACAACATTCTCTATTAAGTACCGAGATGATGTGATTACGATTTCGAATTCAAGAGTCAGAAAAATAAAATTTTTGAGCACCTCGAACTTTATATTTTGAGTGTCGTGTCGTTGGTGTTATGAGCATCAATACGACACTCAAATTCGAAAATATGTGGAACATTAAGGCTATAAAATGGAATAAGAACCTTACATAAAAACACAATTCTTTTGTTCTTAATTTTGGGGGAAAAGACTCTTATTGATTAACAGTACCTTGAATAATTCGTGTTGTGTTTTGGACGTATGAAAGTGATTCAAATATGCAATTTTATTTCATTGTTGCATGTTAAACTAAATTCAAATATTGTTTACTGCATTCTCAAATACAAAAAAAATCAGGATATTATATAAATGGAGATTTTGTCATCCCAAACAAATTAATTGCAACAAACTATTACACATTTGAGCATTTAAAGAACTATAAACGTTTAAAATTATGCTAATTGAGGTTTGAGAAGAACTATAGTAATTAGTTACTATTTTTACGATCAAATGATTAAAACACAATAATTATTTTTAAATATTGCGCCAGTGCACGGTAAGTTTGAGATGTTATGTATTCCTCCTTGACCTATTCACACCGAGTGTCTGAGGAAATGCCACATAGCAGACAAATATTCTCATTGCATTTATTTTAGAAAAACGTAAGGTTGTGTGGGTGATAAAAAAATAATTCTAACAATACATTAAAATAACGAGAAAATTCTTTTAACATGAAAATGCAACCAAATGAACAAATAGATTGCTCTGTTTGCATTGCTGTAAATAACATAACATTCTAATCACTATCTTCATAAACTATCATCATCAATGTGCCCTTTGTGAATGCATCAGCGAGTCAGTTTCTTGAGTCTGGATTGAAGCCGTGGTGCATTGGGGGTAGATACATGGATGATGTAAAGCCAAGCAAGTCGATGTGTTAGTAGGCACCGTGTCTCACGTCTTACGGAGGAGGAACACCGCCACCTCCCGGGACGAACGACACACAGGTAACTAATGATCGTCGCAGTTGATGATCACGGAACCCCCAAGTAATAGGTCGTGCAACGGCGAGTGGCATTCCCAGCCCTCGAAATACGCCGAGAGGGCGTCGCCCGCCCCCCGCAGCTGCGAATTCGCTCGTGGCCCGCGCCCAGACGTCACTGGCCGGGGTCGTCGCCCCGCGCCGGACAAAGCGCGCCTCTCGCCCAACGCCCTCGGCGCGCCTGGCAGCCGACATCGTTACCTCTCGGGGTAGCTACCCCCATCAACAGGGCGTTGGCCCCGGACCCTTCCCCTGCCCTCTTCGCATCCCCACGGGCCCTTCTGGTCGCGTTCGGAGATCGCGTGCCCCTCCTCACCGCTTAACTTCGAAGAACACAACAATCGTAAAGCTAATAGGCCTGGTCCCGGAAAGAAAATGTCATCAGTCAAGGATTCAAGGATGTCTTCCTTGTTATAAATCGCTACTACGAGATTTCGGGAAACGTACGGCCTATTAGAACAAAATCTTGTTTCTCAAAGTATGTTAGCAACATTAGACATTGTTTATAACATTAAGGAAACACGAAAACTTTTAAAACATTTTGCCACGAACAATTATGTTCTTAGATTGTCAAGACACATGTTGCGATTGTTCTTTGGATGATACACAATAAGACATATTATCAATGCAATATCAGACTCTTTCACAGTTACTTGTTACAGAATTTTCTCATTTATCAAAGTTACATTGCCAAAGAAGCAGAACAATAATAATTATTTTTCATTACCGGGGCGTAGAAACTACTGGTTACTGATTGAAAAGGGTTTCTCGTGGTACGCGTAGTGCAAAGCACGGACATATAAAACAACGGGGTAGTGCGAAGTAAACAAAATAGTGGGGCCACGTGAGTCAACATGGCGACCGTCTTTCATATTGAGAACGATCACACGAGTTAATACTCATATGTGCCCATGAATGCGAACTAAAAATTACTGTACGCATTTCGTACGAAAGTGCCTTGGCATACTATTTCCCAACGCCCGACTCGGCACCTACGGTCCTCTCGTCCGCCAAATAATGACTGTCTGTGCTAGTTATGCAATCCACATAAAGTCACATAGCATTTTTTAAATTTACCACTTTTATATAATAACTTTTTTAAACAAAAGAAATAACAGCTCACGGATAGTACCCATTGGTTATGCTGTAAAAGAAAAAGAAAACAGTAACATTCCTGGAACGCCTATACCAAAATAGATCCAGCGTACCACATTATCACATTTCTGGCCATAGAAACTGAAAATGTACATTTTCAATAATATTCAATCATGTTTCATTTCACTTTTATGCTTTTATGGAGTGCATTCTAACAACAGAAAAATAACAATTGGTAACACATGACATTCTATTTCGTAGTTGTTTTCAAAGAATTAACACCAACTTATAAGTTAATGCACTGATTTCTTAAAAGAAAAGCTAGGGGTATTAGAAAATTCGCTATTGCTTTGCAGGAGTCACGTCATAATTTTCAACATAAGGGTGAATAAAACTGAAGTGTCTGTGATTGAAAAGAAAATCGCCTTTTTATAATCTCGCGAGGTTTTTTACATAATATAAAAACCCCTACAAATGTTGTTTGTTAACAGTTTTACTTTCTCGCTGCGGAGTACAAAGATATGTAATGCTGCGCGGCAAAACGGAGAACTTTCGGCAGAAAATCTTATTATAAGACCGCGGTAACACAAAAGTGGAAAAATCTAGTTGCTAAATTTAGAAGAAGAAAAAATCCGATGTACCCAGAATCTATGTTTTGCGGTTACTTAATACTGAAAAATCGAATGACGGCAAAAGTCTGCCCGTCCGTCCGTCTGTGAACAACGCTAGCCGCTAAACCGCTCAGCCCATTTTCTCCAAAATTGATCTGGCTGGTGTCGCGGCCCCATGACTTTGAAACTGATATATTAATTTGGGTGGGGCGGTACTTTATATGAAGCCCCTGGGACATTTAGAAAAAATGGCTCCATTATTTTTTATTAAAATTTGTTGTTCGATAGTGTGAAAGACGTTTAAGAGAATGGAGCAGGTCACAATTTCGTTAAAAAGACTGATTTTTCGAAAATTGCAAAACTTTAAAAAGTTTTCAGCATTCTTCCTGTAACTACAATTATGAAGATAAAGGTCTTTCCCTTAATGAAATATATTCCTTAAGGATAGAGTTTGATATAAGGTCACGTATGATTTTTCGAAAATTTGAGTACTCTTCAAAATAAGTAAATTTTGCGTCAGAGTACGAACGAGAAAGTACGTTCTGTTTTTAGCACCACTAGTTTATCGGTGTCGTCGGTCTGACTGTCCGGACATCTCTGGAACGGATAAAGAGATTTTAAATAGAGTTTTCGATGAAAGGTGGGGTATTTGGTCGGACATACTCTAGCGTCATTATTCCAGATAAAAAAAGATAAAAAAAATGACTGTTTTCTGTAAGAATCCAGTTTTATACCGACATCAATGAAATTTTGTATACGTTATCTTCAAAACAAAAGGAAAGGTACCTCTACATGAAAATTTGAAAAAGATATCCCATCTCCTTTTCCTAACTTTAAAGCAAAAGGTAAGTGTGCATTCCCAGTTTTTCTTTCGAAAACTGTGAACTTCATTAAAACCGACAAAATTCCTGACTAAATTAATTTTGAGTTATTTCGATAACGTAATTAGTCTTTGAGTAATTGAAGATCAAAATTCTTACTGGAAGCCTGGCCAGACCAGACCACGGCAAGGTGGGGCAGGGGAGGACAGGTAGATGGCGGGGCAATACTGTAGTCAGAATTCATTCCTTTCCCTTCTTCATAAACGCTGGTAAAAAAATATCCGAGGATCGTACGATTCGTAGAGAAGTATTGAATAAAATGTGTTCCTCTTCAGGACTGTGTCTCTCTGCGACCTTCCTCTCATTTAATTTTACAAAGAATCCGACATAGTCCAGAAGGAAGCCCGTCAACGAGCGCGAACCGAAGGGTCGGGAGGCACGCGCCCCGCGTGCAGCGCTCATTACGCACAATGCGCGCTTTCCATGCAAATGGCGACGGAAGAGCCGCTCGTAACGCGCATCGAAAGGTGCCATCGACGCCGTTTTGCCTTCGCCCTCGCCGTTGCACACCCGGTCTCCGTACGTCTCGAAAAGAACGGAACGGACGCCTAGAAAGTTTCAAATTCCTCGCCCTACATCACAGAGTCGTACTTGCATATAACAGCATTTACTGGTCGTGCTTCATATTCACTATCACAGTGCGACTCGTGATTGCACGTTCAAATCCCAGTAACGTAACATGTGTCTGAATGGTTTGTTCCGTGCCGGGCCAAGTTGAGAATAAAAAACAAAGTGAGTGACTAATACATGACTTTCTACTTGCAATATTAGTACAACCCTTAACTTCACAGTGCTTATGAATAGTCTTTCAAGGTCAAACCAACAGGGGGTTTGGAAAGCACATGCGTTTGTTTGTTTTTTCGATTTTTCGAAACAACTAGAATAATTTATCATAACCTTTAAAGAAATACTAATACTTTTTCACGTGTTTGACTTTGAATCATGGAGATAATTCTTTTCAAATATGTGACATTATCGCTCATCAGTCAAGGTACGTTGTACGTAACGTTGTTTCGACTTACCCGAAATATCAACCGCATGGAACTGTACCTAAGTAGCAAGCACAATTAACTAGTGGTGCTAAAACAGACCATACTTTCTCGCCCCTATTTCACGAAAAATTAAGGGAAATTTATTAAAATTTACAAACAATTACACATGCCCGTATTTCAAAATATGTCTTTAAGGAACGGATTTCATTAAGAGAAAAAAGTCTACCTTCATAATTGTAGTTGTAGGAAGACGCCGAAAACATGTTGAACTTTTGCAACTTTCCAAAGATCAGGGTTTTCAACGAACATGAGACCTGCAGTCTTAAACGTCCATCACACTATCCAACCACAAAATTTAAACGATGGAACAATTGTTTTGAAAATTTGGAAAATGGCCCAGGGGCTTTATGAAAAGTACTCCCTAAAATTAAAATATGGGTTTCACATTCAATGGTCCGCAACACCAGCCAGATTCATTGCGGGATATGAATTTTGGAGAAAATCAGCTGAATATTCTAGGCGCTAGCGTTCTTCACAGACGCTATCAATGACCCACAAAACATGCATTCTGAGAGGACGTGCTAGAGGAATTTTTCTAAATGTAGCAACAGAATTTATATACGTTTTGTTACCAGGGCCCAGCAGTAAGAGCTTTCCTGCCTAAAATTCGCATTTGTCTCGCGCATTACATAACTTTCTCTCTAATCCGCAGCGAGAGCGTAAAAACTCTAACGAAACACCACAACATTCATAACGTGGGCTGTGCATCGTTTGATGCCGCATTTCGTCGGCCGCCGAGAACGCGTTCGTTCTCCTCGCGGGAGGGGCTAGTGGAGGTGGCGCGCGAGAGCCCGTGTGCGGAGGACGAATGCAACCGCTCTCCTCGGAGCCGAATCAGAGCAGTGGCCCAATACATTCGCACTCTCCGTGAAAGGAAATGAATTGAACTGACGAAACACAGAGGGGTTTCTAAAACGCGACGGGTGCAACTTCCTACGTGGAAGCTGACGGAAATTAGTGAAACGTGCTACAGAGATTTAAAGTGAATCGCAGAACAACATTTTAATGAAAACGATTTGAATAAATAGTGCAGCAACCTGATTATGATTGTATTTAAATCTTTGTGTATACAACAAAAATTGTATAAACCTTTTCCCTCACTATAATTACTCTTATGAGCCCATCACATATTCAAAATAACCCAAATATGCGGATGCTTATTGTACCGACTTAACCTCATTATGGGGTTTCTTGGTCCCCTGGGATTTTCGTAGGTAAGATGGTGAATGAAAAGGGATAACGGGGTGATAACCGACTTCGATAAATAAAATTTCCTGGCAAAATCTATTTCTTCTCTAAAATAGTTTTTAAGAATTATATTTCGAATAAATAACAAATTTCAGCAAATATATAGTATATGGATTTTGGAATGTGCTCTATACTTTTAAATTGTTAAAATTACACTTTTAATGAATTAAAATTGATACAATTATTATACCTACGTTTGAAATTCTTGGTAATTTGACAAATAAACATTTTTTGATCGCAGCATTAAAGTAAAAGCTATTAATATCTGGCTCAATTCCTGAACAAAAATGTAGAGGGTTAATTTTACACAAAAGAGCACTTCGTCTCCAGGTTTGAACAATATGATAATTTTTATGTTTTTGTATTTTTTCTCAGAGGAGTTAAATAAGGTTGCAGATGAATTAAAATGTTCTATGGACTCTATCTGAAAGCAACATATTTTGTAGATATAGAAAGTAACATTTAACCCCTGTTCACTTCTTTTCTCTCACTAAATAGAAATTCAATGGTTATTCGAAACAAATTTCGATTACAAAACAAAATACATAATTACGGAAATATCGGTAATAACACAACTTTATTTAAGTTAACGAAACTAATTCCTTTCAATCGCTGAACTACTTCCTCCGTTAATACATACCTGAAATGCAACCAAAGTTAATGTCATTATTGTAATGAGTCAAATTATAGAAAGTTAACACATATAACAAATTATGTATATTGTAAAAAAGTATATTAAAAAGTTTGAAATTTGTGTTTGGATTCGAATATTTTAAACGATATATTATTTTCCTGGATGAATAAAAGTACTAATAATATGTGTCTACTCGAATACGCTCGGGAAGTTAAATATCAACAATTACTTTTTATTAACATAAGTCAATTTGTTTATTGAAAATCAGCTTTAATCAGCACTTTCCCAATTTTAGAAAACTGACTACTTCTTAATGGGAATAATCAAGTTAAGTAGTGCTTATGAAACGACCCCAACCAATAATATAACGCATACATCTGTCAGGGGAAGACGCATATATAAAATTGCTGCATCTGTTTTCACGCGTTTTACAAGATTTTTTGAATATACCGATATTCTATTATTATCCTATTGAACCCTGCTTTTACAGCAAAGCCTCCGTTGTGAATTGTAGGTTACCTACATTATTACCACTCCATAAGTTCGTCGATTCCGACTGCACCTCTCGAGCGACCATGTTTGGAACAAATTAATTTTCTACCACCCAGATGCAAATTTAATTGCTGTCTACTGGTCGAACCAGAAACGGGACCGACCAGAGGCGTGGTACGTGTTGTTCCGCTGGCCGCAGCTGTGCCAATGCAGTTCAGAACACGAAGGAAACAGATGCAAGAAGACAACTGCAAAGGCATGGTGATGACGGCAATAAAACGATGGCCACTGAACTGCCGGTACTCACAGAGCACGTGATAACGGTACGCAAACATGTTTGATAACGATGATCGGTGATGATAGGAAAAGTGGCGAACGCGGGACTGGGGATTAAAGGGGCGTGTCGCCGCAGCGCATCGCCGCACCTGCATCCACACGCGCACGCAGAAACGTGAAGGGAACTGGAACGTAACCGGGGAAAAGGAGGAAAGTGAGTAAACAGAAAGAAAGAGAAAGGAGGATAAAAGTGAGAGAGAGAGAGAAGGGGGAAGAGGAGGGAGGGAGGGATTCGACAGCGCAGTCGCAATGCAGGACGAGAACGCCTCGCCAGAGAGTGGCGGGAAGGTACACACGGTAGCGACGGCAGCGACCCGGTTCCAAAGGATGCGCAACAGTGGAAAACACCAGCAACAAGGAGCCCGTATGAGCGGCGCGTGAACGCGCCACTTGCACCGGGCAGGAACACTTCTCACTCTGTAGGACGAGCGTCATTTTTGTTTACTTACGGAAACTGCGCCGGTGCTGTTTCACAAGTACTTACACACAACATTTCTGAAGAAAAAAAAAATACGTAGGATTTTCGCAAATATTAATGTGTTTATATCGTCTAATTATTTGAGTTATTTTAAGAAACATTTTCCTTTTATTTTTTAACAGGACTGGCATCTTAAAATACTTTCTAGAAGATTATTATTATATCACACGAACAGAACAAAAGGGTGTTATCCCAAATTAACACTGTCAGATGCAAAATGAATTTGCCAGCAAAATTACAGTTAGCAAAATTATTAAAATTGTCATTTGAAACTAAAATCGTAAAATTTGAGATACGGTCACAATAACTCCAACCCTGTAGACGAGAAACGAAACTTGACGGGGTAGCTGACGACTTAAAACTCGACATATGGTACACGCATCTTCTCCTTCATTAGTAAATATCACAGAAAATTTGTAGCAGGTGCGGATCCACGGGCAGGGAAATTTCCCCTCTGAAATTTTTCAGTAACAATTAATTTTTACTTGTCACGAAACTTTCAAGCACAAATATTTTCAAATAATCATTAAAATGAATAAAATCGTATCGCAGCAGAAGCTGAGAGTTGTCTGCGATATTTTATAAAATTTGTAGTATGACGTATTCGACCAAAACATTTTTAATTTCCCTTCCAAAAATTTGTCTCTGAATCAGCTCCGTTTGTAGTGGCTAGCAACAAGAAACGGTGGCAGGTATTCTCTGCTTGTTCTTGAATCTATCCGCTTATCATTGAAAATTGCTTACGTAAACGATCAGAGCACACCACTCAACACCGGGAAATTCATCCTAGAATTAGAAAGAATGAGTTCTCAAAGAGAATAACCATTCGGTTACATTTCAAGAGCTTGATACGGAAGTAAAGCGTAGGAATGCGAATACTTGCCTGGCCTGAAAAACAGCAGCGTGCATGTCAACCGATTACAATTAAAAATGTGAATTATGTTAAAAGACCTTCCAATGCAATTCATATCCACAAAGTAAATTTACGTGTAGAGTCAGCATTCAGTAGTTTTCAGTTAAATATTGGTGATTCAGTTACAAAATACAAGACTCATGAGTGGTTGAAATTTCCAAAGTTCATCATTCGGCTGACATGAATTTCCAAACAAGAATGATGGTTACACTTCGGACATCGCGATTGTTAACACCATCGTGGTGAGTGACCGTGGGAAGATAAGACATACGAACAGACGTGCAACTTCAGGCTGTCCGTTCTCGAAGTCGGATCAAAGCATGGAAGATATCTGTAGACTTCACAACCCAGTAAAATTCAATAAAGAATCTTTTTGAATGACTGATTAGTGATTCCGAGCACGTTAACGACTAATGTTATTAGTTCTGGAAGTGGCGTGCACGTTTTTTCTCTCAGGAGGAGGCGGTGATCTTCCCACGCTGGATGATGAGATCCGACGCCGACCTGCCTGTCGGCAAACGGTAGATTTTTTCATCAACGTAACTGCCACCAGCTCTAAGCTCCCGGACAATTTCCCTGCACGTGTTTTAGTGTAGTGCATGTAAGTGTGTGGGTAAGTAAAGGGTGAGGATAGGACAAGGAAAGTGAAGGAAAGATTACGCGCGGTCCGTGGCCCGTTTGTTAGGATACTCCTCCGACATTCACCTGGTGTTGATGGGAGAAACCACGGAAAACTACCGATCAGAGCAGCCGGCCGCCACATTTCTCCTCCAGACAGCGACTGAATTCGATCTAGCTAGTATCGAAAATGCAGCCACCGTCGAGACTCAAACCAAGTACCCCAAGTCAGAGGTACTGAATGTCATCATTTGGTTTTCTGAGCCACCTCTCCCGGTGACACTTGTTCATGCGTAGATGAATATAATGTTGGCCAGTATGTTCATTTTCTAAAACCTAGAATAACTAAGGGCGAGGTCATACCTTCCTTCAAGTAACTCAAAACCATTTCCGCAACGAGATGAATTAATACGAAGGATCAGCGTTGGAGATACATAGGCCGATAGTTGAATTTGCCCTAGATGAGCCTGGACCTCGTGACTGGTGGAACGGGGAAAGGAGTCCGCCGCATGGATTTCTTTTCCCCCGTTTGTCCCTGCTTTCCTCTCGCCCTCCCGCCCGTGCCGTTCCGCTCCGCTGTCGTAGGGGGAGCCGGGGCATCGGCCGGGTAGTAGGGCGCTTTCCAGCCCCCAGTTTGTGCGAACGTATTCAGATGTGGACCGGGCCGCGCTGGTGATGGTGGAGACGGAGGAGGCTCAGGTGGCGGCGGCGGCGACAGCAGCATGCATCTGCAAGTTGTTGAAAGTACCCCTGATTTTCCCCCGTTTCCGAATCGCTCGACTGCCCTTGATGTACAGCAAGGAAAGGGAGAGAAACCCCGGTGGGTGCATGCGCGCGCGCGCGCGTGCGTGCGTGCGTGTGTGTGTGCGCGCGTGAGAGAGAGGGGGGGAGAGGAAATAAAATTAAAATGATCACTTTTCAGTAACGCCCAAAAGTCTCCTAGAAACTCCACAAGATCTAGAAAACATGTATTTAAGTTTAATTTGTCCCAATCCACAATCTTGCCTAAATATTAATACAAACACAATAACTACTTATTTTCAGCCAATTATGAGGGCACGTTTAAACCACAGGAGCAGTATTGCAACGCCGAGGAAAACAAATCAGCTATTTTTTCGACAGAAAAATCTCTTATCGTAAGATCTTGATACCGAAAAGTTGCGAAATCTTGTTTCAGAGTACGTAGTAAATTACTACTTCCTCTAAGGCGCTGTGCAGTCATAATCGATGTTTTGCAGGTCCTTGATACCGACAACTTGTTTTACGGCAAGAAGTGTGTCTGTCTGCCCGCCCGTCTCAAAAATGGCTTCAATTTTTCGTTTAATATTTGTCTCGGATTAAACAAAAATTCCATTATTAAATATTCCGCATGTCTAATTGTCGCTGAATTTTCTGAATTTTCTTAAATTGCAAAAGTTCGAATTTTTTTAGCGATTTTCACCTATTTAAAAGGATGGAATCGATTACTATTTTTTATTTAGCAATGTATCTGATATAGATATCTTTGTTGATTCCATCTTATCATTAACTACCGATGTTAACAAATATCTCAATAATATGAATAATTCTTGCCTTGCTCTGCCTTGATGCTGTTGGATTTAAGTTGTATATAGCATTCTAATTGGGGTTTGTGGTTGGACTTGTAATGTCAAATAAAATAAAAAAAACTATAACAACGGTCGACATTTTTTACATAAAATCTGATGTACATTTGAGGGAAGAATGGACATGGATGGCGGGTTATCATCGACGCAGGATTGTTGAGAGGAGAACTGTGTTGAGTTCGCAAGGGAATGGACGCCTGAGTGACTAGGCCTCTAGAATATCCATGTGATACTAAGTAGATAAACCCAAATAGTAGCGGCTACGAGGAAGACTAGATAAAACCCTAAAAGCGAAACCTTGGGAAACGAGATTTCTAAGTGAAAATGGAGATAGTAAAATTGCAGAAAAAACAGAAGATTGATCTCTGATGTATGAATTCACAAACAATATACTTGTCTTGTGTTTAGAACTTTAAGTGTTATTAATTAAATTACCTCAAGAGAGAGAACAACCGACAGTGAAATTTGATGAGTGGTACTACAGCTGCTACTGACTGGCATTACAAACGGTCGCGGGCACTTCATGTGCATACGCTGTTGCGGGAACGGAAGGTCGTAATAACGTCTTGAAATATTTTATTTACGGATTTCGTAGGGATAGTGCTAAATGCACTGAAAAACATGATATAAAAGCCATTTTGTATGCATTTGATTTAAAAAAATATATTTTAAACAGACGATGAGACGATTTTCTCCAAAATGGATAATTTCCGATTAATGTAAGAGAACTCGAGGCCTAGGAGTTTGAAACTGATGTTGTGAGTTCTGGAGATACTTTACATAAAACCTCAACTTTGTCGAAATTTTCTCAAAAATAACTCCAATTTTTTTATTCAACAATGGCTTTAAGTGGAGTAAATGACGCTTAGATGATCAGGAACACTGTGATTGTGGTTATACATGATTATACACTCTTTCATATTTACATACTATATTGTATTTTATAGAGATTAAGAGGCATTTGTTTCTCGATGAAATCGTGTTGCGAAGAGTTGAGAAAGCTGTAAAGTTATTAAATCTTAAACAGTTGTGTCACTTCCACGGGACGTTCAAGAAGGCAAGGCTTCATTCATCGCTTTTTATATAGATACGTGTGTATTAGACTTTTTTTCTCTTTCGCTAACTTTTCTCCCCTTTTCTCTCATTTCTTCTTCTCTCAATTTATCTTCTCTTCTGAACAGAAATGACGGCAAACTGCAGTTTATCGGTCGACGACTGAGGATACAAGAACGATAAAACGTAGCGTGTTACGCAAAAGCGCACAAGAACTGGCTCAGATGTTTGTTTTCCAGCAACAGGAGGAGAGGAAGTGGAATGTAAAGCCAGGCCGGTCGTGAAGGCGGCGCAGCGCCCTGCAGTGAAGAGGGATCAGAGCCCTGCAGGGGCGACCCTCTCGCCCTCGCCACCCCCCGTGGGCACCCCCATTTTTAGAAGGGACGAACAAATCGCTACTGTCACCCACACGACAGTCGGCAGGCCCAAGGCACATTTTCCACAAGACCAGCGCACTTCTGTGGAGAACAGAAATTACAGAACTTTAAGCTGTCAGTTAATACATAAATAGAAAGCCAAAATGATTGAAACAATCACGACAATTTCAAATATTCAAAAGTTAATGTTCAAAAGCGGTACACGGAATATCCAATTCGTTGCTATTTACAACGTATTGAGAGAAAATTTCGTTAGTATTGAAAATAGTTTGTAATAGACCTATGCAATAAAAATTATATTTAATAATAAAATGCTCATCAACTGATATTTAAATTGTGAACATGTTCGTGTGAATTCATGAAGTTAAACTGTGAATATGTTCATCAACTGAAGTAGTGAATTTTGTGGGTTAACTACCTCTCATTCGATGCTCCATTTATGATCATAAAGAAGAATTAATTTATAAATAAATTTTAATAATCCATAAAGTACAAATTTACCATTAGAATTCTTTCTCTCGATGATTCATCTTCAATATTGTTCAATTTTTTAAACATTGTCTCAAAGAAAAAATGATTAATTTTACAGCTCTAGGTAATTGAATGAATATTTTCAAGACCAAATACTTTTAAACTGTTTTTGATTAAATACACGAATATCAGACCTTACTAATTAATCGCCAGTCGAAGTACATTTGATTTTCGCGTCAAATTGGAGCACAAATCTCAATTTTTACTGTCACGGCCGGCACACTTCAACTTTCCCACTCTCGGAACCCTATTCTGTGTTGTAGTGAGTTCAGTGATTCAGTCCCTCACCCCTGTTTGATGTGTTGTCCGTCAAACGAAACACAATTCATTTTGTTTTACTAGCCGTTGAGTTGTGATTGGAATGAGGTAACTTCAAGGGATTTGAAGAGAAAACGTAAAAAGAACGAAACAATAACGGACATATGTTCAGTTAATAGAAAGATTATTTATTTGGCAATGAGGACCATCTGTACTGTTCCACATAAGCCTACCAAACAATGAAATATATCAGCATTAAATGAAGTGTGAATACAGACAATTTAGAAGGTCAATGTGACAAACAACAAAATCCGAAGTATGATCTTGGGGCATGTTAATTCGTGGTAGTACAAAATGTAAATTGTAATGTGTACTACAAAGAAATGGAACTAGATGTGAAACAAAATACGTGTTTTATATTCCATTCCGCACCTCGTGCATTGTACTTCGTGAGGAGGGCAAACGCACAGACCAAGGAGGCAGGTGGTGGGTCTGTCGTGGGAAGAATGTCGCTTATCTCCCTCGCGCCCCCGAGGCTCCGCAGAGGTCGACGACCGCCTTTCGGGAGCGCCCCTGTCGCCCTCGGGGGTAGAGCATCGCCCCCGCCACCAGCTGCGCCTGCCGCCACCTGCGACCCACCTGCCCTGCCCCGCGCCGGAATTCTTCTGCTCCTCGGGGAGTGATTTCGGAGGCAGCGGATACGACCGAAGGATCACCACGAGCACGAGCTATCATTTAACTTCACACAAATAATAAAATGCAGGGAGCTAAGTTACCGGTGTCGTGCTCTGCGTTTACCATTGTTACACGATGAAAAAGTTCTCGTTGAAACACTAGTATTGTTCTATCCGCATTGTGCATCGCATCTTTGAAGAATCTGCCGTCAGCTTACACAATTGTGTAATTTATTATCTTACTAACTGTAAATGTATCCAAAATCCCAGAAATTTCATCCCAGAAACTGAGCTTCGCGACTCCAAGGCATTCATCAAGAAACTGTGACTAGTCTTAAAAACAACAATGAATGGACAGTGGCAGTTACTCAGGATTCTAAACATTATTTAAAAAAATAAAAATACTTCCATAGCTGATATTGATTTATTGGCACACACATTTATATTCTTGTCAATTACTCCTAAATTGTTCAATAGTTTTAGTAAATATTGTTTCCAGACTAAATTATAATTATAACACCGCACTGTGCATTTACACTCGTCGCAAAATGAGGCATACTAACGGACAGTAACGGTGTAAAAGAAAGTTTATAAAAAAGTTAAATCGAGAAAAGATATATTTCAGTGTATTTTTATCAATACTTTATATTTATAATAATTATATCAATATTAATTTACGATAACATCATCACGATCAAACATCTAGATTCAAAACAGCACATTTTAAATTTCAAAGTCCCGAAGCCATTCCCTGCACAGTATGTTGATATTTTTGTGATCCGTTTTATGTATTTGCTTTCGCTTTCAAATACTTTCTCAAGTTAATGAATTTGATGGAATCGATTATTCTTCCTCTTTATTAGAACCTGATAAGTTCATTGAAACAGGAGACTAAAGTTTTTACAACTCCCTTTCAAACAATCTACACCTAATCAATTTCGGGAATTTTTGCATCAATTGAATGTTTATTGATTCGAAATCCAATTATATAATGAAAGCTGTAATGATACTCTTACTTAATTTCATTTTAGAAGGACCCTTTCTCACAGGATTTAAAATACTCTCTCGTCGGAACTCACAAATAAGAAAAGCAATATCTTTACACAAATTCGCTATTTCCTAGATTTCTTTAGGAATTTGACTTTTGGAAAATTGTTTTAACAAACTCAGAACACTAATTGATGTTTCCTTGCTGTGCAGTTTTAGTACACTAGCGTTGGACTCGCAAACTATTAACTGTACTTTCAATATCCGAACCACCACAACAAAAACGAGCGTGTGCAGTAGGCGCGTCAAGAAAACAGGAAGAGTGGAGCGCGCGTCGTGAATAACGAAGCAGGCAGGGGAAGCCAGCGAGCAGCGTGCGGCCGAGTGGAAGCGCGGGTGGGCGAGCGAGAGGGCGGGCGAGCGAGAGGGTGTGTGGGCGGCTGGAAGGCTCGCTTCCGGGACCCGCACCGGGGCTCCACCTCCAGCGCCTTGCTTCGGCTGGGCGCGAGCGCGGGCGCGGGCGGGGGCGAGGGCGCGGGGGCGAGCGGGGGCGCGGGCGGGGGCGGTGAGGCACGGGGCGGCGTGGCGTGGCGCCGCGCGAGCATCAGGGTCACTGGGGCGCATCCGGGCAGCGCGGGGCGGGCGGGCGGGGCGGGCGGGGCGGGCGGGGCGGGCGGGCGGAGTTTAGGCACCGGACACGCCTCCTCCTCGCCCGCGTCCGGCACTCCCCCGTTGTTGTGGTCATGGTTAAAAGGGTAGGAGGAGTCTCCGGGGATCTTACAATAGCGGTCTCTAACTTTTTACATTGTTCCTCGTAACTCTTCGTACGCTGGAAAGCCACGCTTGGCATCTAGCACATATCCCCGGAACTGCAAGGAGGGAGAGTAGGACTAGCGTCTTCTTTTCAAGTCGCCTTTATTGTTGACTCGTCTCAATTTACTGGTAGGGAGTGTGAACCTTTTTAATGTTCTGAAATGATTCCACAACCTCTATGTCAGACTATGCTCTCCTCTGTTACATGTGCCATATCAATTTCGTCTATCCTCTATGCCTAGTATTAATTTTAAATGCATTCTCAAAAAAATGCATTTAGCTCAAATACAAAGGATATTTTAGAAACTTTTACGCGGAGAGCTTGTTTTCTTTACAACAAAATACTGCTGTAAATGACTCGTCTCAATGCTTCAGAGTTAACTTAGAAAGCAATCTTGCGGGGTGTTCAGCACTCAAGCGTTATAAATAAGATAGCCTTCTCTGAAATGTCAAGTGTGTACATTTTCACTTTTCCACATCCACTTGGGAATGTTTTGCACCAGCGAGATCTGCAGAACATGTCTGCACCTGAATAGTTCTTGAAATGGTCATGTACTTCGTAAGTGATCAAAACACGACTACCAGGAAAATATAGTAAATTCCGTTTACAAATTTGCAGTAAGGATCTTTTTTTGTAATTTTATTTTTGGTACTCATTACATTGTTCAGTTTGCATATTAACTGTGCAAAATGTTTGATGGTCTTAATCTATCTTACACTAACTTAAAATTACACATTACAATTATATAAAAAAAATATACTGGGAGAGGAAGCAGGAAGCACCTCAGCAGGCTTAGTATTATTCCAAATTTGCGAACATTTTATAAAATGAATGGAATCTGTTGTTAATTCTCGTTTGATAATTGGGAGTTTTGCCTATAGGAGGATGATGCTTGAATTAGGGGAATTTCATTAACCGACCAAAGAGATTGACATTATTAGCTTCAGAAAAGATTCTGCCCTTGCATTTTACTTCAAAAAACTGCAATATTTCATTTCATACTATGTATAATAACAGTTATACTTACATACTTCAATTTAATATATAGCTGCTACTTGTCTTCTATAATCACTTAGCATGACCGGCCATGTGTGTGAGAACTATGAGCAATCAATATGTGTGTGTAACTGAGGAACAGTCTCTCTGTATCAGAACAATTTTGCACCCGCACCTACAAGGATCTAAGCTCTACATCCACGTTCGGGGAGCCGAGGCTGTTCTTAACTGAGAATTGATAGAAAACAATAATTAGGGTGCAGGAGGCTTCGTCCGGTACGTCTCTTATTTGCCTATAGGCAGCATTCGGGGAGGGGGCGGGCGAACCAGAGAAGGTAGCCCCGAATTAAAAGAAATGAAAAATGAAAGAATTTCTGATGTTGAATTAAAAATGCAAATATTTGATGGTGTTATTCCGCATATTCTCGTACTGCACGTACTCAGTGCGTCGCTACTTACAATGCAGCTGACGCAATGTAACAGCAAGACTCCTAGGAAGACGGTACGCAATATTTGCTACACACGTGTTGCGTTGGGGAATAGAACAATGTAATGTATAAATAATGAATAAATATATTACATTTCGTCGCATTCGTACTGTCCGCCTGTCTGTACGAGGCGCGACAGACCGCGAACGGGCCAAGGCCTACCAGCAGCGTCTCGGCCTCGCGGCCATGGGTTTAAGTGTGATCAGCACGAAGACATCTCTATGCCGTATTCTCACCCTGAAAAGTGATTTTTCTCATCGTCTCAGCAACACATACTGGGACATTGCGAGGGAAACGCACACTCTTATCTTGCCCGACCGGGAATCGAATCCGGGGTCGCGTCATGGAAAGCGAGCACGCTGACCAATGATCTAAACCGCGAGGGCGAAGTTCGTACTACACTGAATAATTATACTATATTTCGCGAACAATATTTGGGAAGGCTGTTTTTGTTTAACTATTTAATTTATAGCAATGTTTTAAAGAGTATTTTATTTATTGGCCTTGAGCAGTGTGCGTGCTACTTTATGGAAAACAATTTTGATTTTGTTCAGAAGCATTTTTGCTTCTGCGAGCTACTAGTATTAAATAAGTAGTATACTATATAGCGGATGAGGTATTTTAGGAATCAGTGACAATATAAAATAGATATTGGCTTTTAAATATTTTAACAGCATTATTTTAGTGCGTGCTCACGATACACGTCAAATAAACAATAGTGAAAAAAATATACTTTTCGAAAATCATTAAAAGAGAAAGGAGTTAGCATCAGTATTATCAAGAAGATATTTTTAGTGAGAACAATAATTTATTACATGATAGGGTGTCTGAAAAAAAGGCGTTGCTTAACAATAGCATAAAGCATCAACATACTATATTTTAGGTATTTTCCATAGAAAAAAAAGTTCCATACCTCGAAAAACTGCATGAACGACTACGCTCTTCACAAGTGGCGTTGCGTCGTCACAATAGCTGGAATCACCTAGAACAGAGAAGGGAGCTCCTGAATATTTCTCCCTGGCGTACATAAACCAAAATTAGCATTAATTAGGTTTGGCGAAACACATTTCAAATCTGTTCTCACGAATCGATTGTTTTGTTTCCGGGCGCGTCAACTACTATGGTCATTAGTTCCGTAAGTGTAGTAGTTATATCCCGGGGAGTTGCGATGTTCCTCCCCTGCTGGAAGGTGAGTTCCGAAGCCAACCTACAAGTCGGTTTGCGGACTTCCCCTACAGGATCTCCACCAGCGGGGCACCGCCCCAACCGGGAGATGACACAAGCTTCCGTGTGGTAGTCAAGTACTTGTATGTGTGTGCGTGGGTAGGGGGATGAGAAAGGAAACATCGCGCGTGGTCAGTGACCCGTTTGTTAGGGTACAGCTGAGGTATTCACCTGGTATTGACTGGAGAGCTGTTGTTGTGAAAGTCAAACTCCAAAATAAAGGGTCTTATGGACATATCGCTAAATCCCGAGATCAATGGTAGTTCCATACTGAAAAAAGTATAGAAAAGGCACAGCGCTCACATAGCACCGTGCAGCGATTTGATATGTAAGGTAACGCAACCATACCTACAAAAGATATTCGACTGATATGTGAATCCCCCCTGGCGCATATATAATTCGAGCTTCCGGTTTCAAACACAGTACCCGGTCTATATCTGTGTTCAGAATGTACCTCGGAGTTCAAAAGTCTGGGCGATCGAATTTGAGACCCAGTATGAAGCTATATTCACTTTGGAAACAATGACCAACAATGTCAGGACTGTTCGTACGGGACTAGCTATTGTTTTTTAATTATCAGAACTAGAATACCTGGATCTATTATAACCCCAAAGCTAGAAGTAAGTAAAAAATCTTCTATGCATCTTAATTTACAGCATTTAATTTACTTCTTTACAGCGTGTTGCCTTCTTCACTTCACTTGGCGAAAACATGTGGATCCACCATTTCTCCCAGGAGCCATGCGGGACAAAGGACTCGCTAAGAGCCCATGAGCAGCGGCCGCGTCCCCCTCGCACAAAGAGGGACTTTTTGACGCCCGAGCCACCGTCGCACAAAGGTGCTTCGGAAAAACGCGGGAGCCGCTAGGCAGCGGCGGCGGCGGCGGCGGCGCGTTTCGGAAAACGGATCGGCCTGCTGCCGGGGCGCGTCAGCCAGAGGCCCCGGCCTCGGTGTGAATGGAAGCCGCGGCGCTGACAAAAAGCTACGCGATGCCTCGTGATTATTACGGTTCCCTTGTCCTCTGTATTGGGGTCGCTCGGTGGGGGGTTCAGGAAAATCTTCACACTCATAAAAGACTCGCAGTCGGGTACGGTTTGTGATTTTTTTCATGATTCTTATTTGTTCAGACAATATCTGTTTACTAAATTGTAACAAATAAAAACTCCAATTGCTACTTCCAATAAATGTATTCCTGGAGCCTTCAGGTATATAAGACGAAATATTATAAATTCTTTTGTGTACAAGTTGGGTATTATAATTTTGAATTAAAAAGGAATTATTAAAAAGAGAAAATAACGCAGTTGTTTTGAATTCTGAAATTGATAAAAATGGCCCTTTCCATCTTTTATTTCATTTAAGGCAATTCTTAGTAGCTACAAAATAGGACTGGTGCCATTATATGCATTATTTGATGCACTACATGTTCTCTTGCAGCCACTGCAGCTTTCTTTATACAGGGCAAATTGCGTAATACAAATTTCATTGCTTGGAATTGGAAGCCAAATAGCCAACCGCTTTCACGCGAGCAATCCTCGCGTCGCGTCGGAAAGGAAACGCCGACGGAGCCGCGGAAATCGCAAGTTGGGCCAACGCCGCGCGCGGAAAGTGTTAAAGAGCCGAAGCGCCTGCGTGAAGGCGGCTTCCAGCGAACGCAGCGTTCATTCAAAACAAACTTCGCTGGCAGCCAGTCGCGCTTCCTTTCGTCGGTCGACAGACGCGCTCCTTTCCCTGCCAGACGCTGAAAATACATGTACCATATGGCAGCAAGGACACGTACGTGACCCACACCTCGGTCCGACGAGCGGCGATTGATTGCACTCATACGCTAAACGCAGCCGGTTATCGAAGAAAGTAATGTTATATCTATAAATGTATCAACACAAAATTAAAAGGGAAAGCAAACAAACAAATCTGACCCAAACTTTAATTTCAACGTCGAAAATTCAGTGCTGAGTAAATAGCTTAAGTGTCGGCCTACGAATACTATTCCCATTTTTACTTTCTCGTACACGTATAATAGAGAGAGTGATCAGTATTATTTAGACTATTAAACAAAATGTTTGGTAACTAATGAAACAAACATGTATTTACATGTTTTATTTGGGTTAATAACCTACAGAGACGTTTAGACCTTTACTTTTAACGTCTTTTTCAAGTTAATTAAACAAATAATTTACAATCGGGCAATGTTCAAAAATATTGATTAGTTGATAAGAGAAGAACACCCGCCACACAGTAGGAATATGTGAGTCGTGATACAAATATGTTGAATGCATTGAGTATAGCAACCATGTTTCTGCAAAAACTCGACCAACATTATTCAGTTTTAGATTCATCCCTGAAAAAATAATATTCTTATTAACTGAAAGAAGAATTTGGTAATTTTAAAAAAGTATTATTTTTTCGGGGTAAATCTAAAACATTTTAAAAATAGAGGTAAATTATAATGCAATGAATGATCAGGCAATGATGAAAGGATTGGCAGAGGAAGACTAACACTGTACTCACATTGTTCCACATTTATCCAGCAAGATCACCTGAGGTAATAATGAAAGGGAAGAGGACGTATCTAATCAATATTTATTATTATTATTATTATTATTATTATTATTATTATTATTATTATCAGGATAGTTTATTTATAATTATAATACCCCACTATCAATATTTAGTTCTATGCTCTCATAACTCAAATGTGACTTAATAATTATTTTATATGTCACTATGTATGTATGTTCTACATGTTAATGCAATCCTTAATCGTGAACAAGGAGGATGCCCTTTGCGCTCACTCTGGCTTTTCATGGTACACAACCGTGTCACAATTATATATGTATATATAGCAAATCACAGAACCACGAAACGCTCTCGAAAACAGCTCTCCACCTTTAATACAGGAGTCGGAAGCACATGCACCGCCACCCGTACGCATCTCGCATTCACGACTCGGTTTTAAAATACACATAATACTTATCACACAAAAACTAAACTCAATGTAATGTTTATAAAAAAGAATTTTTACTGAAGAGGACATAGGACTGCACTCTCTAATTTCAATTATTTCTCTTGGAGCATTACATTTCATGACAAAAGAAAGCTTCGGCGCCATTTACAAGTTAGCCAACTGCAAACGAACGAATGGGGGAAGGAGAGTCTAATACGCTCAAGGACGCAACGACCACAGGACTTTCAGTTGTGTTGCCAGCACTACCTGTCAAAACGTCCCATTCTTATAAAAATCGCTTTTATAGAGAGTGGCGCATTCCATTGTGCCATCAATCCCGCCATTTTGTGTACAGTCGTCAGGAGAATTGAGACTGTGTGGTTTTCAATGATTTGAGAACCAAGAATCTATCCCAAACCAATATTAATATTCTTGAACATTTTCATAAAGTCACCAACTGTTATAATGTGCCTTCGGCTTCTGATTGCCGACTGGAGGGGTTCTAGGGTGAGAGGATATTAAATGGAGGCAGCTGCCCTACTCCCTGTTCGAGTATCTAGGGACTCGAGTAGTATCTAGGGAGGCGCGCCGCGTGCGTAGAATACAAGCAAGTAAGTGGTATGCTACGCGCGAACTGGGTCGCTAGAATCGTGATTTCTTCTTTTCTAATGAGAGAATGTGGGGTCCAGTGAGAAATTATGGAAGAGTGAGGCAGAGGTGGGGGAACTCGTTCATAGCCCAAGATATGGACCTGGTTAGCAGAGTGAAAAATAAATATGTCGATGTATGTAAGAAAAAACAAAAAAGGACATGAAAAGTACATATACTGCCAGAGAAACAAGTCAAGTGAACAATGGGAAAAGGTACTTGAAGTCCTTTGCTTTTGTTGATAGCTAACTTAAACTTCAATATTTTTTCACAAATTCAAATGGGTTATTTGTATTAGTTTGTATAATTCAATGACTCCCTAGTAACAATTTATAATTGTACAACTTCTTAAACGAAAAGTCTGTCATTTTAGCACCTTTTCATTTTTCAAAACATGATTTAGTTTTAAAAAATAATATATAGCTTTCTCATTTTTATCTTCACTTCCTTATATTTTTGTGGACCTATGTTTTTGAAGGTTCGTTACGACAGAGTACTACGGTTTTCGTACCTGCTGGACGTACAGCCTATAATATACCGTACAGCCTATTCACGTTTCCGTTGGTAAACAAACGGAATATTTAATATTCATGAAAAAACTAAAAACACTCTGTATGTCCTAAAACCTTTAAAGGAAAGCACACAAATACATGGCACACAAATACTCACTAAAATGTAAACAGATTTTTTCAATACGAATACATATCCTACTAATGATGAAGGTTATCTCAGTAAGGTAAGAAAAGTGCTGCCATTTTATGGCCTATTTGACTACAAGCTTCATTTTTTTTGTTCAAAAATGCTTCAAAAAAGAAATGCCAGAAACACAGATATGAAAATGCAACCAATCAATTCATGGCGATGATGTAAAACCAAACACACAGGTCACTTAAATTCCTCTTCACAGAAGTTTTCAGTTAAAATAATTTATTATCAGTCTATATTTTGCTTTATTTCCATGTATCAGAGCGAATTCGAGTAGATTTTTTTAGAAGCGTGCTTTGGGGTTACCTTAAAATCTATTCCTCCTGATACAGCTAGAGAAATTAAAAAAAATATTTTACTTCTTGAAAAGAGGATTGGAATTGGCACAGAAGTGTTGACATTGAGTGACCATACAGCGATTTCTGAATTCAATTTTCTTTATACATATCTCGAAATATAACGCAGAAAAAAATAAAAATTTCACATCATAAACACATTTCATAGCAAACGATTTCCCTCCACACCATAAATTATGTTTTGAAAAATCACGCCCGAAAATACTAGTCTTAACCTTGAGGAAGTCTGAGTTTTCAGATTTGATATCCTCGAAGCCAAGAAGGTTTTCTTGGTTTTCGTTACGTGGTTGCCTCTAAATTATATTTCCAAAATATCACTTCGGGGCGCTCGTTTGGTGAATCATTTATCATCCTCACCCCTTCAACGCATACTTAATACTCATTCTTTCATAGGATTTGTAAATTTGCTAAAAGTATATTTGATAGCAATAAAATGTCTAATCTAGAGTGTCAAATTTTACAATATTTGGTCACGATGTTTGCGATCGTCCCAACTCGTGATTTGAGTTCGATGCGGAAAGTGTAGATACCTGTATACGAAAAGACTACAAATAAGAACTTGTTCTCCGAATTCGCAATATTTTTTATGTGTTGATATCAGCACGAAAAGGACAGCAGAACGGAATAGGTATCAGAGACATCTGCATGCTCGCCGTGTAAACACTTCATTATTCGAATGACAGATCGAAACTTAGTAACAAAATCACTCAATACATTTCCTCAAGAAAGATAATATCTTGACAATCATATAAATTTGATGTATTATGATGATTTTACATCAACGTTTTTGCTGTAAGAACAGTCTAAATGCTCTAAGAGCCGTAAAATAATATTTACAAAGCATTACGAAATACTTGAACTTCTTTCCATTAACACGTGTACACATACGTACACACAGATCCTGGGATGTTAGGGGACGGGAGGCGTTTCCTCATCCCCTGCTGTGCAATCTGCCGTCGGACGCAAGGCGCGACCGCCCGACGAGCGTCACATTTGCGTCGCAGATTGTCCACGGCAGGCGGCTTATCAATAGGCGACTCCTAACCCAGAAACAGCGCCTGCGGCGGCAGAGGGACCGCCGCCGTTGTTTCCTAATCGTGGGCCGTTAATGCTCCTGCGTCATCGGCGTGGGGTGAACATGGCGGTCGCTTCCGGTTTCTAGTCGCGCTTGGGTATCCTCCATGGATCATTTTAAAAAGTTCGCTCATTTTGAATGCTGTGATTAGAATGATGATTCGATCGCTCGTTAGATTGCAACATTCTAAAACAAAACGTTTCTGATTAGTTTTCGAATACTTTTGATTAGACGAAATACTCGACATTTGCCGTTAAATGAACGAAGGAAATGATTTAAATTATATTTTTCGTGGTAACCAGGAAAATGGGATGGGATGAACTTCTCTGAAATGTACAAAGGAAAACATACATTTAGAAATGAAGACTGCACCTCTCAAGGGTCATTTGTCAGTTTACTCTCGACCAAATATCACCAATATTAGAAGATTACGCTGATAATAATAGTTTTTGGCCTAAGTACCTTGGAGTATAGCGTGAATAACTTGAAACAGGTTCTGTAATATATTTTGAGCCAAAAAGTTTGTCAAAGAAGTTCAGATGTGCTTGGAGATGACATTCTCATTTTGTATATTAGGGAAGACCAACATAATGCAGTTTCTAAAAACTGTCAGAACACAAGTCATAAAAAGTTTTTTGTAGATATTATACTTTAAAAACAGGTCCTCTATAAGTTATTACAATACTTAAACACATGAATTGACATAATAATGAATAAATTTGCCGGTTGCTGAGTTGTAGTGCTCCCGCGTTCTATATTTAGGGTTCACAAATTGCGTGAAAGATTCGGATAGAAGAATGCTAATACTTGCCAATCACCTTTTACGATAAACTACTTTCATTAGCAGCGGGTGGCGTGTTAAAATTATATGTGACACAAATATCCCTCGCATATTTTGCAACCGTACCTTCAAACCTTATATAGTATCGTTGGGTTGATACAACAAACCATTACACTTATCACACACAAGCAGAAATGGCGCCGTTGTCCCGACATGCATGGCGCAATCACATTTACATTTGGCCACACGGAATGCGTAGCCACAGAAACGAGAGCAGCTGGCGAATGAATTGGGTCCCTTTCAAATTATAATATTTTAAACAGCAATCTCATTTGAGTGAGTGCAGATTTTGGCAGACTTATCAACAATACAAGTTACATCTCAATACAATCTCTTCATTTAAAACATTTATTTTTCAGCTTATGTACCTCTTAATAATGACAAAATATGTGCTAGTTTCCAGTTTATTTAAAGACTGTGAATAAACGTTACGTAAAAATAAAATTCCTCTAAATGCCTTGGGGCTGTCAGAATACTTCTTTTCTACAAACCAAGGTAAACAAATTCTTACTCTTCAATAACCGCCCCAACATTATCGACAAATGACTAATTCTGTAATTTTACCACAAATTACCACTACTGTAAAATTACATTGTAGGAACCTCACGACCCGTAACATAGTTCAACATTTAAGGTTTGAAATGTGTGGGAAAATGCAATTTCTGAATTTGTTTACATATATGCTCTATTGCTCATAGTCCCTCTGCCCCCTCGCAATAAGACGTTTCACGAACTCTCCTGCGGCTACGTCCACGGTGCAACCTCGATAATAAAAAAAACAAACTTTCTTCCCGCTCAGCTTCACATTTTTCGCAGTTTGCAACAGAGTACCTAAAGCATTAGTAATGAACTACACTATAGAATAGTCCACAATGCAATAAATCTATTGTTTAAATCACTATCAAATTAATCTTCAAATTTAAGAAAAAGCAAAAAAACACAAGTTCATGGTTCAATTGATGTCAGTAACGATTTTTTCCCCTTCACTTCATTTTTTTACGGTTGTTTTGTTTTTCTTCGTCACGTCACGTCGGTTCGGTTGTCCAATAATTAATTCCCACAATAGCTGCTGCTATTGTAGATAAAGTTTCATATTGATCAAGAAACCTTCAAGCAAACCTCTTCGCTATAAAGCAAATTGTTTCTCAACAACTTGTTTTTAATTATTTAAAACAATCAAAATACAAAACCATAAGTTGTTGGCGGTTATAGTGCAAGGGCAAGCTGTGGAGACTGCTAGAGGCGGAAAGATTTTAGTCAGTCGTTTTAATAAATTTTAATAAACATTAAAACATTGCAAAATGTATTTTAATTAACAAATGGATTGATATTTACATACTAGCAGAATATATGAAACATTTAAATTCTGAATGCGAAATCATTCTTAGACGAAATGAAAAGGACGTTTGACACACACAACACCCCACTTCCTGCGTGGAATCTTGATCGTTTTCTCCAATTGCATATGAAGTAAAAGGAAAAAAAGTAAACGTTCTTTAAAAAAAAATTAAAATAATTTTGAAATTTTAAATTACTGCGAATATGTTTCGGCTAGTAATGCAAAATACAGTGGTGTTAACTAAAAGCGTTAAAACGTTGCTTTTAATCTGTCATTTTTTGAATCATTCATTAGTGGGTGACGGTCATAACACCCATTAGAAACGTGTAACTTTCTACTTTAATACTCGACGAGATTTATGTTAGATAATGACACCTCTTACCGTAAATTTCTGAATCCAGGATGTACATTTAGATATGTGATCGTAACACATCTGATACGCGAGAATAACGGAACCCAAACGCCTACAAGCATAACTAGGTCTACGTACGTAATAACCTTAGCCATCGCATCTGTATTAGTTCCTGCAGTATAATTTTAAATCTTTTCAAAATCTCTCAACTGGATTGAAATCCTATCAACACAAAACAAATAATTATTCTGTGCGTTGTGCAGCTGATATGTTAATGAGTAAAATATACTTATGAGCAAATTTGTCCTGCATAAATAGTCATCACATATGTTTCAAGGGAAAAATGAATTGCGTTAAAAATTCGAAAGCTATTCGTAACTATTACCAAGTATCTTTGAAATGGCTCGTTAGAAATTTAAGCCTCTCAGAAATGCAATTTTCCATATGTTAGTAAATTTATTAATAATCATAAAATAGGAAAAAACTGCGAATAAATCACACACACTTATTCGGAAATTTTGCATTCGACGAACAGTTACGTCTCTTAACTGTTTGGTGATGAATACCTACCTAACCTACCTACCTTACCTACACGATACGCAAAAAATATATAGGTTATTTGTTGATGCAAAGATTATCCGGCTTAGGCGCAGAAGGGTAAATGTATGACATACATAAATACTATTCTTTATCTTCTTTTCATGATGTTGCAGCTTAGTTCTGACCTTAGCCTGCTCTCTCTGAATAAAACCGGAGACCTTCTAGCTAATTGGAATGGGTCGTAAGAAATGGGGGACGTATTATTTGAGTCTAATGAACATGATGGGGTCAAATAGATCACATGCCAGGTGCCGAAAATCCGTCCTCACCGGAAGTCGACTCTGGGCCCTCCGACCTACGAAGATTCAGTTACAGACTCACTACAATATATGCAACCGCAGCCCGTAATAACTCAATTACAAAAATGGCTAATAAAACATAAGTAGTACTTTTTGATGACTTAATCACTGCACTGTTCCAATAACAGCTTCCTGGAATGCTTCCCTTCCTGAAGTTCTTACATCGTCTGCCTTCGCTCTCTGCGCGCCAATCTTCCGCGCGACTGGGCCGGTGCTTCAGCCGTGCGGAGCGAGCGCCACTTCGCCGGCCGCCCCACCCCCGCGCGAAAGGTACCGCGAGGCTCTCGCGGCGGCGCGAGCACGTGGCTTCGGGGGCAATGAACCCCAAGGTCGGGCCGAGGCTGACGTGTCTCGCCGGCTCCTCCTCCTCCTCCATCGCCGACGCCGTTGCAGCCGCCCTCTCGCCCGGCGTGGCGGACCCTGAGCTTTCTCCCTACTTCCGTGACCGGCTCCCTCTGGCCCACCACTGCCACTGTCGCAGCCCTCGCCATCGCCGAGCCAGGGGCTGGATTTTGATTCCAGCTGGGGAAGAAGCGAATGACTGTTGCCATAATCGTCGAGATTTTGTGTTTCGCCACAAGCACTGGAATTACGCCAGCTTCTTCACTATCTCATGGATGGGAGATATATGTTTAATTTGCAGTCAATATTTCTTTCCAGTTCATTTATAAGATTTATATTCAAGTTTCCCCTAATAAAAATTTGCTTCATGTAGGTAAAATATTTCTTTATTTAATTATTTCTTAAAAGAGGAATTACTTAAGTTTTTACACTCATATTCAAATATTACGGTTTCGAATAAGAATAAATAGAAAGATCATAAAACTACAAACACATGATCGATTTCCTACGTAGCAAGAGCTTGATGTCCTGCCAGCGTCCGTGCGAGCCCAGCGCGCCGCCGCCACCGCATCATGCCTTTGTTCCACTAAAGGGCGCCCGCGGCCTTGTATTCCGAGATAACCGCCGGTCGGTGGGACGGGAGGGCATGGGGCGGGGGGGGGGCGGAGGGAGCTCGTCCGCCTTCCGGGCCCCTTGCGCCCTACCGGGGAGCTTTCGAAACTCCGTGTGCCACTAACGCTCCGCCCCCGCTCCTACCTTCCCCTGGACCCGCCGCCATCACCACGCCACGCTGGGCCACATCGATTGCCAGAGGCGGCGGAGGACCGGTTTAGGCGCCAGTGATATCATGATACAGTGATATCATGATACACTGATATCATGATAAGAATTGAATGTAATTGCGAGGCACATCCAATTCCGAATAATAAAGAATCGATGTCTTATGAACGGTACGTTATAGAGTTGACTATAACAATCTGTCCAGGTATTTTCCAATCTAACATGTATACACTACGCTACTGTCTCTTATACGTGACATTTCATTTTTATGCATATATGTGCTTTTATTAAAACTCGCTTGAGGACGTTTTTGGTAAGCACGCATTCAATCGTGAAAAATTCAAGTGTTTTAGTGGGAGGTAGCCCCGTGGGACTGATGGTCAAGCGGTCAAACTGTCTAGAGATTGAGTAGGGGAACAGTCGAGCGGGTAGTTGTACCGTTTGGTGGCCGGGCTGACGGCCGTCGAGCAATGAAGCCTACGTATTGCAGCCGTTATATCCGAGCCTCACACCAGCAATTTTCAGCTGCCCCCGCCACGTCTACCTGATTATCACGAGCGCCTCAGACGGGTCAATCAAGACCACGATTTATTACTATTAACATTAATATTATTACAGCTAATGAGATGTACGGGCGATTGGTGGCGTGCATCCTGCTGCTACCTGGTGAAGATCCAGGGCACGGGGCGGGGGTCAGAGGAAACGACGGCGGCCGAAATTTGGGCTCGTTAGCTCCCACAAAGGACGCGGCCGCGGGGGCGGCGCGCTGAGCCGAGACCCGACTTTCTGGGCCACGAACTCAATGAGCTGCGTGCGCCGCCGCCGGACGCCCGTCTGCCCGCCCGCCTACCAGCTGACCAGACGAAACCCCGCCGCAGACCCGGGCGGTTGCCCTGGCCATTTACCTTCAAAACGACACTCTTGCACGTACACAAATCACAATCTACCAACGATGGCACTTTTGCAACTTTTATATGCTTTACTAGCTTCAGAGGCGAATCCAGGAGGCTACGCGGCCATGCCCTGCTCCTCAAAGCTAACATAGTTTTGTTACAATACTACAGCGTTTATTCCAATCTTTTTGGGTGTCTTTCCACAACTATAATACTGAAGATAAGATATTTTCCCCTTAATGAAATTTGTTGTGAGATTATACATGGATTCATGCATAATTTTATATTGGATAACCAACATCACACGTGAGAAATCCTTACATGTCTCTTAAAAGAGAATCAGTGACAAACAAAAACACGTGTCGTAAGACGATGTAATTAACTTGAAACCTCTCTCTCTCTCTCTCTCTCTCTCTCTCTCTCTCTCTCTCTAAATAATAAATATATAAATATAACAATAATAAAATCTCGTGCCGAATACTCAGAGATATGGTCGAGAAGTAAGGGGCAATATACCGCGTAAGGAATATCCAGGGAAAATCTGGCAGCTAGAGGCCGAAAACGAAGTTCACATTACTGGGATCTTTCAGGAGACTAATTTGCAGGGCGCCAATATATTTATTTGGAAGTCCGAAGCCTTCGCACCCCGGCACAATGAGACGGCGGTAGCAGACGTTGAAAAGGCGCATGGGTGCAAACAAGTAATGACCGCCAGGCACTGTAGCGTTGATAACGAATAAATTTCATATAACGAATAGATTTATTGTTTTTATTTCGCTCACTTATCTCAGAAATTCGATTGGTCTCGCGCGAGAGGAGCATTGGTCTTGCGGCAGCGCCAGCCGCAGGTGGTTCTGACAAACCGTTCGCCCTCGCGGCGCGGCGCGGCGCAACGCAGCAAGGCGCTCGCCTGCCCGTCGAGTGGCGGGTCTCGCGCCCGCGCCCGCGCCCGCGCCCGGCGCCGCGTCGCCTTTCCCTCCGCACCTCTCGTCCGCGCCCCCGGCGCCGGTCAACGACCCCTGCCGCCAACAACAACACCACGCCGCAGCGCGCCGTCCGCGCCCGCGCTCGCGCCCGCCTGCCATTCAAAGTGACCGAACCCCGCAAGAAAAGCGGAGACGCGCGCCCTCCGATGCCGGGTAGAAAGTGCGCCCCGCCCCGCCCCGCCCCGCCCGTCCCGGCCCCGCCCCGCTCCGCCGCGCCTGCTGGGCCAACTCCCCGCCCACTGCCCCGATCGTCGACGCCGTCCCCTCGCCGATCCGCAGCCACCACCCTCCCCACCGCCGCTGCTGCAACTGCCGGGCTTCCCCTTCGGCGTATTGCCTTAACAACTTGCCATGAATAATTTGAGCTTCCTGGTCGGATAAAAAATTGTTAGTTTTATCGTAAAATGTTCCATTACATGTACTTACATTATAGGCAATGTCGATGTTGCAGCGTTTTTATTTATTTTCTACGCATCTACATACCAACGTTGTCACACGAAATGAAGTCGAAAATGTATGACAAATTAGAGAAGCATGAATGCTTTCATCCCGCTTTTCGAATCGGATTAACAATACTTTTTATTCAGTGATATTGCTCAACAAATGAAGAGTTTTATGTCACTGAACTTTCTAATTAATCCTATATGAAATAAAAAATATTATTATTAACAATAATATTAATAATCAAATAAAGTGATATTGCTCTACGAAATTTATTTATAGGAACAATCATGGGGAATATTCGGAATGATCTAAAAACAGTTAAATCAATCTGCCACCTACGAAAACTGTCCTTTATTATATCAGTGAGTTGGGTCAGCGACTGCCTCGTCTGTATCCTCCATTCGCGTCGCTTCGCTACTGGCGATTCCTGCTTGGTTTCTGTTTACCGCATGAACGAACTCTGCAAGGGCAAAACAGAAGAAAAAGAAAATTACTCCCGTTCGAGCTAGAAACCTCGATGCGCACAACGGGACGCATGTAAAAAATGCGCAGATGTGCAGACCAGAGCTTGCTGCATTTGTGAGGATTATAGGAGCTCACACATGCTCAAGAGGCACGCATGGCAATTTTGCTCGATTCCTTAGACAACTTCCTGTCGAACAGAAGCGCCTCTGCCTCCAACTAGGCGGCTAAAACTCTCGGAACCCACTGTCTCGCGAGTCTCATCAGAATACGCGCTCGTGGTTGCCCGCATCCTGAACGTCTGTGCGCGAAACCCTCTTTCACACTTCGCTCACGGACACTTAGCTGGGTCCAAGCTCTATCTTCCGAAATACGAGAAACGGATTGGTTGGGGAAGCACAAAGAGGCAGCTGCTGAGCTGAGAACATGTGACGAGAGAAGCTAGTCGAGCCAACGTTTGCTTCCGCGGGGCTTCCACAATTACAACCACTCCTGTGGAGAGAGAATTTATTTTTGTAGTCGGATACAATGCGCAACTGCCTTACGGCTGAAGCAGCTGGAGGGAGAGATTTTTCTTAATAACTAAAAGACTAGCGTACCTTTTCGACATTTCTTTGGAGGAACATGATCGTCCCACTCTTTCATCCAAAATCCGCACTTGAGTCAAAAAACAAATTACCGAATTGAACCGTGATTATTCGGCACACAACACGCCACGGAGTAGAAGAACCGCACCCCTTAAATTGTAATAGAAGGTCCCAAAATATCTCCTTTTAGAAATTACGGCATGTGAAACGCAACTCATGGCCTTCGCCCTTGAAAAGAAGACTTTGAGGCTTTAAGACGCACGACTTTCGAGTCCGATTGATGTTCAGAAACACTCCAGGTTGAAGCAGGCCGTGTAGCGGGGTTGCTTTTGCGCTTGACTAATTTAGACGCATTTTCAACAAATAGTACTAATATTAATGAAGTAAAAGTAACGTTCAGTAGATCACCAGAAAGGAAAACGTTGGTCATATATGGCAGGGTGGAGCACAACACAAACTTGCAGTTGCACACAGATAAGGAATATTAAAGTGAAGGGGAAACAAAACAAGCAGAAGGACCACCGAAGATTTTTCACGGATGTTACCGCTGGTATATAAAAATGAATTAAATAAACAATAAATTGAGGAGTATGATTAATTAGAGACTTTAAATGTGTTAATAATAATAAACTATGTAACAAGAGTAAAGATGTTATTATACACGATATGAAATTATAACAACACAACTTCGATAATATACGAGAAAAAGAGATACGAAAGTACATTCATTTCTCAATAAGATTAAATGTGTGAAGCACACAATACTTTAAGTATATATACGTATGTTCCAGAATAAGTGTTACAATCTTCTAGAGCATGTAGGGGATTGGAAATGATTACTTTTTTCACTGCACTTGTGGAGGGAAATTTCAAATATCGAAGTTACCCCAGATTGGTAGGCAGATTAACGAACACTAATGTTGCAAAGAGATTGCCTGCCAATCAGAGAAAAATGTCACATGTGTTACTTTATTGTATGAGATTTTCCACACGTTCATTGGCAATAAAAATGTTTGTAATACACACCCTTACATTCCCTTCAATTTGTTTCATTTATTCTGAGGCACCTGCACAATTTAATACAAAACTTAATGGAGTTGCAACCAAAGTAGAAATAGACAGTATACATTCCTTCTGCAGAACGTATGTAATGAACCGCAATTAGCAGCATAGTATTGTGAAACTTGTGTCTAAACGTGTAGTAGTATTATTCTATTTTTGAGTACATACACACATACAATGCATACAATGGTTTCAAAAAACTAAAATTTATTTAGTATGCACTTTCCCTGAGCGGTGGACTTTTGCCAAATGTGCTTCTAAGCACGTCTTACAAGTCAGAGCCTTTTCGCTTGGACTTTGTAAATTCAATAAGTTCTGCACATTTTTGGGACTATTTGAAAATATGTTTGTAGTAATTATTGTTTTTACCCCTATCTCCTTCTTTGTAATACCTCTTTTACCAAACATCCTCCTCCTTGCGTTGAACGTATGTAGTAAACCCACTCCCCTTCTTGAGTTAAATACTCATACAACTTAAGCTAGTGGTGTTACAACAACAACTATTTTCTCGCATTATTTGTAATGGTTAAACAATATTATAATTCTACAAACGTGTTTCCAACCATCAATTTTTACGGCGCTGATAATTGAATTCAGATTCAGCACACCATTCTGATTACCCGTCACAGACATTATCACCCTTGTTGATGCTTCGAAAAAAGTTGATCATTTGCATTTGCAACTTTAAAAAAATTAGAGATTTTCACGTACATTATTTCACAATCTAGTTTCAAAGAACAAATTTCTTTAAGGAACAAATCTGTATCATCAGTATTGAGTGTTTACAATGATAATTGTTAGTAAGCAATTTCTGAAAATACAGAAAGTTCGCCGAAAACGGAACTTGCCCCATTACAGTTTGCCGAAAATGGGGCCAACACCATTTCCCCCCTTCTTTGGGACGAGAAAAAACCAAGAAAATTGTTTTTGAGACAATAATAGTTAAAATTGTGTAAATTTCAGGCAAAATTATGCAAAACCTACTCATGTTTTTGAAAAGTTATTCATAACATTATTTAAAGATCTATTCTTGAAAAACAGATTTGATTGAGGAAAATCTATCTTCAATACGTAGTTATAGGAAGATGCTGAATAAATGTTGAACTTTTGCAAATGGCGAGTATTCAGAGCGTATTTATTTAATGAATCCTTTGAATCAAAGAATGGAATTTGATGTTGAGAGAACCAATCTATCAACTTCCAGTGACGGGGTGACATAAACTGCATAAAGCTAGTAAGGCCTCACTGAAATATAAAATATAAGATAAATATTTCAAGGGTTCAGCGCCAGTTGATTTAATATGTAGTTTTTAATTTAGGCAATTTCGTATAAAGCAGTCTGGTTTTTTGTTACCCAATAGAACGATAAACTCGTTTTGAAACATAAATATCGGTTCTCTTAATTCCAATTAGAGCCACTACAGCGTTGATATCTTGGCTTCATACTCATAGGTTCCTGTATTCGCCACAGGATCGCAGCACTATAAAAGCGCTCATTTTGTATCCGTGGTCACCGTCTACGTACCAAGAAGTAGACAACAGTTCAATTTTGCAAACCATCATCATTAAACCTCTAAAAATACATTGAAAATAAACAATACTAAATACTATGTTTCTCTATTGGATTTCCTTCAGGGGCAAGAGTAGCTTCCGCAATGCACTAGCAAATTGCTGTATCTGTAGCTGGGTCAACGAAGACGCTTCTGAGAGAATAGGAGTGGCCAAGTATAGGCTTTTGTATTGAAAAGGAAGTTAGCCTTAGGCCCGTTTGGTGCTTCAGCACAGCCGGCCCGGACAACCGAGGTCGCCGACGCTGAGGAGCCGTAACTGCCTCGTGCCTCAAGGGTCGCGTGTTCGAGTCCCGCCCGGGCATGGATGTTTGTGTGTGTCTCTGTGTTTGTAATTCTCCAATCATCATTAATCATCGTCATTTCATTTCTCATCCCCCACCCTTACTAAGGGCTAACAACGTTGGGGCGTAAAAAATGGATTTAGCGCAAAACTGCTGATCCCCCAAAAAAGATGTCACGTGCAGCTACCCCCACGAGAATATGACTGGGCCTCGGTGGGGACAATTGCACGTTTGCGTGGTCCTAAGATGACAGATTCGCGCACAAAATATAAATAAAAAAGATCAACTGTCCGTATACCGGACACATGATTTCGTGTCTTGATTGGGGCAGTCAATTCTTTGAACAGTCAAAACTCATTAATAAAAATAATTGTAATAATAATAATAATAATAATAATAATAATAATAATAATAATAATAAAAGTGACGTTAATGCGGCTGGAAAATTCAAGAATAAAACTTGTAATAAGAATTTTCTACGTTACATTTACTGATATTATAGTACATAACAAAACATTTTCAACAGTTTATGTTGCATTTATAAATAAATGTAGAAAGGAAGTTATTTTAAAATTTCAGGAACAAATAAAATGCGTACAATATTCAGTATTTAGTTCTCTCTGATGATAGAGTGACTGTATCATTGACATTAAACGATTTTGAAGAAAAAGACACATATGTCATTTGAACAATACCACATCACCCAATGATACACATATTATTTGATATGTTCGGACATGTTATATATTAATAGTATTTTAAATATGAGCTTTTTTAAGCACCCTAAATATGACCAAATATTCAAGCATCGCAGTTGTTGCTTTTATTTTGCATAGAATCTGAATAATGAATTACTAAAATATTGTTCTACAAACGTTTCAAAACTGTAAATGAGTAATGTATTACTGTCTAAACATAGGCATTTATTCGGCTTTGCTACTTTCGTCTGTCGTGAGCTTTGCTTTGGAAGGAAGAATAATATGTGAGTATAATATGAGTTGTTATTTTTTTATTATTACTCAAGTACGTAAAATCGTATAGACGAGGATATTAACAAAGTCGCAATGAATGTGCCAATTTAAAGTCAAAAAACAGGTTTTGATCGAGAAAATGCTCTAAAATTACAATACATCACAATTAAACTTCAAAGCAATTAAATTTAGTGTGTTTTGGGAATGCCCCCAAAGTCTTTAAATGCGCTTTCGTTTGAATACGTTAACACAATCTTATCTTCGCCAGCCTTTCGGAATATCCACGCGGTTAGGGAAATGACTTTTGGAGCAAAGCACAGGATATCCGTGGAAGTAAAATTATCTGTTTCTGGCGGAATTTAACGTTCGCACATTGCTATACAAAATTGCCCTATTCACACAAAATTACACAAACAAGGCACAGAATGTTTCATTTCGAGATCACGGCTGATAATAATTACAATATATGACTAATGGGGGAAGAAATCAACCATTATATATATATATATATTATATATATATAATATATATTATATATATATATATATATATATATATATATATATATATATATAACAGACATTCATTATCCAGACAAGATACATTCCATTTCAATCTTCCCTTCTGACAGAACTTTTTTTTTTAATCGACTTGGAAAGAGGGAAAATAAAATTCGTCGTGTATATACTTTTATTTTTATGAAATTTAATTATTTAAGGTCACTCATTTTATGTTTGTTTAGTCATGACTTTCAAAAATGTGCTTGCATGATGAAATACGTGTAAAAATATCCTGGGCAATGAAGACAATCATTACAAGAGCTATGTATCTCTTAAGCGGAAGACACTCGAATATTTACAATGTAAAACGAGCCTCAAGGTTCGTTCTTTGCTAACCTGAAAATAATTCCTTCTAACATACGTGCTGTCAGTTAGCAACACAGTGAAAAATTTTATAAAGATACCAGTGATATAGAAAGTCGATATAAGAGATAATGAAGTACAACAATAATGGCAGATGACTGATGGGTTGCATAGCCTATGAGGAGTAGGCAAACATTCATTACTTTATTGTTCTGTCAATTACCACCGCATATTGATAGTCACTATTGAAGAAAGACGATTAGATTCTAAATTGGGCCATAATCTACTAATGTCTCAAAAATAATAAAATCGATTGCCACTCTTGAAGTTAGTGGCCAAACATCGTTACTTTCATTTTGTGTTAACTGAAAACAGTTGAACTTGACATATTACAGTACATATTAAATAAGTACAAAAATGTATCTCTGAAGCCAAGAGAAATTAACTCGGTTCTGGAGATATTTGGCAGACTGTTCTAGCGGAGATAGGCATTAAAGAATTATTGATAAATCAGAGGTAATAATAATAATATGCTCTCTTTCCTAGAGCTAAAATAATCCCTGTGACAAGTTTAAAGTGAAAAATTGAACTAATCTTCGTTCTAAATTTTGAAAAGCAATAAATGTAACAAAATTATATTTACTTGGCTGTTCGCCAGACGCCGCGTCCCAGGCGCAGATGCCAACGTTTGGGCCTGATACGGTGATCTTTCTCAGGGTGAAATGCGCGGAGATAACTTGTCCTGAGGAAAGACTGTTTGTATACAATTAAAAACTATCTGACTATCAAAAAGAAAATTGTTGTTCATTTTAACAAAACAGTGATAAATTGAATTAGTTTACATTTGAATTGTATATTTTTTAAATGACTTAATATGTTTGTAACAAATAATGTACTTCAGCTTCCGGGTCCATGACCCCCATCTCGATCAGGTTTTGTCCAATTTCCCAGATCCATTGAGCAAATGCTTAGATGGCCCCTTGTTTTGTTTCTGGACGTAAATGTAGCTTCACTATGCGCACGTGTTGTTGAACTCTCCTTTTGCTTGTAATGGTTGGAGTAGAGGTAAGGGCGAGTTACTATTTTGTTAGTAATGCAGAAAAATCATAATTGCAATTCGTTTACCGAAATTAAATAAAACTCCGTAAATAAATAAAATTATACTTTCTTCGCTGTGTAATGGCTTGCTGAATTGAGTTCGATGCCTCATTAATACAATAAATGAGATTGATAACACGGTACCGAAAAATATTTCTAGGAGATGTATACGAGCTTTCAGAGTACAAATTCTGTTTACAATAAATCAAATTAACAAAACTAATAGTATATTTTTCGCAAAGTAACATTATGAAGTAAAATTAAATTTATGAAGTTTTCCACCTCAATGTGCATAATGCTCGTAGATAACGTTTTAAAATCGAAAGAGGTGTGGCGTTAGATGCAAAAAGAAAGGAAATCTGTGGTTAGTGGTTTTCAGTCGATATCAGAATTTAGGAGTGGCTCTTTATATTAATACTAAACACATTATGAAATCGTATTTTGTCTAACTGAATTTCTTAGAAAGGTGCAATATTGTTTCTAAGCTGCCTCTGGTGCCTTTTGTGGTATGTACGAATACACCTTGTGAAGGGGAGAAATCTACAAGGTGAGAAATATCAACGTTGCACTTGTCAGTTCAAGCCAGGTACAATTCTATTGAGTAATTAAATACTAAAATAATAAATACCCACATGATAATTATAGACATACGTGAGGTCGGCATTTACACAATATAGTGCCGTATATTGGGCACTTGTAAAACATTTATTAAGAAGAGTTTTCTTAGTTTCAAGCAACACACTAAACATTAATACATCTCTCCGTTCGATGTTTCACAGAATGAGAGTTTGGGTGCTTATATTGATCACAAGCCTCTTGGCGATTGGAAGTGCTCGAAAGCCAGCTCCGCCGCAGCCTGTATTCCATGGTCATTTTCGCAGTGAAAATCAACGACTGAAAATTGGTGAGTTATATCTCTTAGAATAATGACTAGGTGAAAACTCCCAAAGATATTTTTCAAAGACCTTAAATACAAACAATAGATTTTAGAGGAAATCATAAATGTTTTTAAAGATTGCTGATCCAAATACATATATTACAATAACAAAACAATTACTCCAGGGATAGTTTTACATTTCATACACTTTAGAATCAAACATACAAATGAGTTTCAAGTAAATTTAGAAAATTTTCAGGGGAATTTCAGATTGAAAATGTCTCCAATAACTGATGACGCAATTCTTGAAAGCTACCCTTTTTAATGTATTTAAGTAATGACAAATGTTTGATTTCAGTACTAACACTACATCATGTAAGTTTATATTTTGTGACGATAAATCATTTTTGCCGCTAAGAAGATGTTCTCAACTTAAGAACATCCGGTACTAAATGTATTGGCTACTGCTCATTCATGCAAAACTTCATTTGTTTTCAGCGGACAAAGTAGCTCATTGGTCGAAGAGGGACAAGACCAATCCATGGGAATTGGGTGGTCTCTATCAAGGTGATATTATGGAGGCTGACAATCTCGATACTCGCAGTGGAATGGAAAACCCGGGTGCTCGATGGCCAGGCGGCATAGTGCCGTATTACATTCAAAAAGGATTTTTCAGTAAGTTACATTTTATCTGCATTTGTGGAACTTGGCTTTCAAAAGAAAACATCAGAAATAGTAATATATAGTGAGGTATTTACAACAACAACAACAATAATAATAATAATAATAATAATAATAACAATAATAACAAAAATAAAGGGTGTATAATATAATATTAACGACTAGCAGTTGCAAAAGCATTGCTAGGTAACTTACATACAGCCCCATCCGCTTCTCTCGCTCGGTAATTATTTCCTTCCCGGCGCAAGTGTTAAGTAGTGTTTTTCAGTCCCTTCGCAAAAGGGAAATTAATCCTTCTTTTGACACGTGCTGCGCCTTTTGCAGTAAGTCATGGGTCGTCCCTGTCTCGTGCCGTACGCTTGGTTCAGTTCACATAAAATTCACGTAGAGCAGATAGTTCTCATAAAGAAGTATAACTACGAAGTTGTCTGAGCTACTGGAGTTTTAATAAAATTGGTGAAAAGGAGACTAAAAAATATCACATTTCGATGTATGTGAATAGTGAAATAAAACTCACGGTAATGATTTAAAATTGTATTTTTACCACAGAATAGTTCCTTTGTTTATGTAGCACAGAACAACAAAGTAAATAATTTTTTACCTAATAATGCATAAAATTATCTTTAGTTTTTACAGCTTCATTTATTCTACCTCTTCGAAAATTTAAAAATTGGAGTATTTACGAATACGCACGACGAATTAACAATCTTTCAATTTCGTATTTCTCTACCAATCTAAGTTGTCTTTCAATCAAGTACTTTTTATTAACAAATTTAAAATAAAATTAACAATTAAAGTCAAAGTTGTTAAATAAAAACGATTCAAAATATACTTCGAATTCGCTAGGTGTTTTTTGTTCATTATGACGCCATTTCTGTGAAAAGTAATTTGAAAGTTCCCGATATTTTGAATTTAAATTTATTTAAAAACACATAAATTTTAAAAGCGCGTATTTTTATTTAAAACGTTATATTTCGTACTTTTTTAATATAATTGTACGTTTTTAAATAAATTAAATTTTGATATAACAGCGATTTCAAAACATCTTTTCACAGATATATCATCATAATGGATATATTCGCACGGTTCAAATGATTTAATGAGTCCGCCTGAAAAATTTCCCTGTACTGTCATAACGTAAAGATTTTTATCTAAGGATCTAATACTACATTATTAGTAATAAATATTTTACGAAGGAGAATCTGCTTTTAAATTTAAGTTATAATTGCTTTTTGATACTGCAGTCACATTATTTTCATATGTGGTCGGTATTAACATTCGAAGAAAAAAAAAGTACCAATTACAACTGAAATGAGTGAGTCTTTCTTTTCCAGATGGACATCAAATGCGAATAATTCATTCTGCAATTAATGAATTTCATAAACGCACTTGCATCAGATTCCGGCCGTACAAAAAGGGTGATTCTTCCTTCATTGTGATCAAGGGACAGAAAGGGGGCTGCTGGTCATACATTGGACGTGTGAGCAACCGTAGAAAACCAGGACAGCAAGTAAATTTACAGATACCGGGCTGTGTGCATCGAGGAGTTGTCGTTCACGAGCTCATGCACGCTATCGGCTTTTACCACCAACATAGTGCTTCCAACCGAGATCGCTACATTAAGATTATTTGGCACAACATTAGACCAGGCAAGTTGCTGTATCATACGTAAGTTAAAACTTTTCTCCCACATATTCTTACGTAATTTATTTTCAGCTGAAAGACACAATTTTGACAAGCGAAGGACAACAAATTTTAATGTCGGGTACGATTACAATAGCATTATGCATTATAGTGCTTTTGCAATGTCCAAAAACAAGCAACCAACCATTGTTCCTAACGTAAGTAAAATTCACGCGAATTAAATTTTAGTATTTCATATGTAAAGAGACTAAGATTAATTACTGAATATTCTTCCTTAGGACAAGAGAGCCAAAATAGGGCAAAGGCAAGGACTTAGTCGGAAAGACGTTATGAAAATTTCGAGAATGTACGGCTGTAAAAAAAGGAGGGGTAGAGCATCCTACTGAGAATGACACAATCACTGATGAAAGGGCGAAAATGAGAGCATTCTGCAACATACCTTTCGCTTGCAACTTGAACGTATTGCGTCTCATGAATAATAAGATCAAGCACTTGCATACCAAACAACTCAAATATTATCCAAATATACAATGTTTGCAAGAACAGCACCGGAAATGTAGTAAATGGGGAGGAGACGTATTATACTATTAGGGGCAACATATTATTGACAGAATATTGATAATATTGATATTAAATGATTACTAAATACAGTAGATTATTCACATTAATAAAAAGTATAAAATTTGTAAATACACGTTATGTGTATATAAAACTCAACTGTGAAATGTCTGCCTATTACAATATTTCAAGATTTCAATAGAGCAATTTTTATTTTGTTTTACAAGCAACAATGAGAATTTTAAATCGGTGTAAAATCTAAAACATCGAACGTGGAAAATACATTTTAATTTACTTTAATTATTGATTGTATTACAATAAATTCACCAAATATATCAGATTTAACCAAACTTAAAACCTTTAAATGATTAAATTTTTAAATTTTCCATCACTTAAACATTTTTGGATCGAAAAAAGATTTGGTCAATAATTTATACCATCGGATAAAACGATAAGTTAGTTTACATGAAAATTGAGAGATACAATACGAATAATGCCAATACTGTTGCACTGACAATCAATAATGAAAATATTACTGCTCATTCTTATTTTTAACCTAATATATCACTGTAATACACCTAGTCGAAGACGAGAATTTATTCATGTAAAAAATGTAGTTTGAATAAATTATATAACTAACTTTATTATTTTTATTATTCTCAATAATTTATTTCAAGTACCCCTCCAGTTTCACTCAGTCCATACAAATAACGCAATATTCAAGTCACATTTATTTTTCTATAACAATGAAAAAGTTGATCTCTAGTGCCTTCGACTTTAGCTGAAAACGTGCAGATCTAATAAAGAGAACCAATAGATCATAAGCTCAGATGCCGAATGGCATTAGACAATCTAAACTAGTGGTGCTACAGAATGAAAATGACTTTCCCGAATTAGTTTTCTATTTTCTTTGGTCTCGGCTAGCTATACGAACTTGCCACATACCCTTGCTAGTTGCAATCTATCGCCGCCCATTTTTAATAAATGTTCTCCATTTTTCGGTTTCCTAATAGTAGAACGGAAATATTATTTTAGAATGTTAAAGAACAGTAAAATCTCGTCCTAAATGGCAATTTTCTTTGAAAAATGTTGAGAAGCTTTTATGAAAATGGCGCTTAAGCACTACTTTAAATTAGAAATTTGAAGCTCTTTTTCACAGAAAAGTTTTGAGTTTTCGAAAAACTTCATTAGTCGTTTGAAGCACATTAACTCACAAATGTGCATATTAATGGCGTGATAGATATTGCAAAAAAATATATTTATGCAATTTTTAAAAAACAAAAAGCACCCTGAAATGAACGTCGTATTAAAGAGCGCAATTAGCACTGCCCGTTCGAAAAGTTTGAAGAAAACATTTGGAGATATTTAAAAAAGGCATTTGAACATTTGTAAAAATGCGGAATTTTGAGCTAGTTTTCACAGCAAACTGTTGAGTTTCCTAAAAACTTTATTTGACATCATTTAAAGCACATGTATCCATAAATACAATAATGTGACCAAATTTCTGCTAATATAAATATTAACGACGTGAGAGAAGTCAAAGAAATTACATTTTTGTAAAAACAAATGAATAAAGCAATATGTCATCTATATAATCATATATAGTACATTTGGTACTATCCCTACTATTCGTTTAAAGACAAAATTTGGAGCCGTTTTTAAAACAATCTTGTGTTTGTTAATTTTTAAAATTGCACATATTGCTTATAATATTGCGCTGAAACTACTAAAATTTCCAATAAAAAGTACGTGACCTTACAGAAAGAACTTACTATTGTGAACGAAATTTATTTGAAGGAAAAATCTTTATTTTCAATGGTCTAGTTGTAAGAAGACACCCGAAAAGTTTTGAAATTTTCAAAAGTTCAGAGTTAAACCTCAAAATAGGACCTATGCCACCTTTATAAGTGTATTTTACTCAATTCTTACAAGAAATTTAAAGAAAAAATTTGTAGCCATTTTTAAGAAAATGTTTGAAAATGCTGTTTCATGTAAAGTACCCCCAAATTATAAAGATTTGTTTTTCAAAATCTCAAAGCTTCGACTCGAGCCAGATGGAGAGGGGTCTTTTCAATTTGGAAAAAATCCTACGAATGGTTTAGGCGCTAGTAGTGTTCTCAGACGGACGGACGGACGGACGGACGGACGGACGGACGGACGGACGGACGGACGGACGGACGGACGGACGGACGGACGGACCGACGGACGGATGGACGTTATGAAAAAAACTACTTTTTTCAGGGGTCTCCAAAACATGTATTTCCGCGGACATCATGAAATCGATTTTCCGTAGCATTACTTAACTTTCTGTATACTACGTATATTACTCCGTATATACGTACGTATACGGGGAAGTAATAAGGAACATATTCTAGTTCATTGAGCACTCTCTCCTATGGAAAAATAAGTTGAATATGGGTTGAATATCTTAAAACACGGCCTGTTGGTAGTTTTTGAAGTGCACATGGAACAGAAAAAAATAATTTTGATGAACTGTTATAATACACGATCATCCAAAAAGAAGCGCAACTATTTTTAGGACTTATCATTCGAAATATACATAATACATTTTCTTGTATTGTTACATCCACAAAACATCACTAAACTAAGGTATGAAAAACCGCTTTTAACAGTCGGTTTCCGGTAAGTATTTTAAAGGCCGCCATCACTTAACAAGAACAATTAAAACAATGTTGAATTATATCTGAAGATGATATATGATCCTATATCAAGAAAAAAGTATTTCTTAATTTTATGAATTTTTCTAATAAAAGTATTGAATGGTATTCGGCCGATAATACAAATATTGGACTTCGTTGGTTTATGTAAGGTGAGTATTACTTACGTCTTAAAGAGTTAAAAACTGTGAAGTATGGGATCTTGTACGTTTTGTACAGCTCCGGAATCTCTACCCTCACTCATTTACTATCTTAAGTTGAATTATAAGAGTAGCAGCGAACATTTTTGGCAAAATTTAATTATAACGTTAATAACTATAGCACTGGAGTGGTCGTAGAAGCAGTTCAAAGAAGCGCCTTTGCCGCATTGATCACAAAAGTGTTTTGCTTTGATAACCGATCACACTTGGCAACACATTTGATCCTGGAAGTTCTTCTACCTTCTTCCCACTCTACCTCCCCGCGGGCGGAATGGGGGCTGCGGGCTTGAGTTGTTGATTCACTTTTACTCCTGGGGAAGGGATAGAAATTTTATCGCCAGGGCGGCGAGATTTTCGACGTAAATCACATCATTAGTGGCAAGGGAAGCAGCTATGAGTATTCGGATTGGGGGCTCCCTTACGCTCGTGTTTAACAACAAGGGAAATCCCAGTTGTGCGCTGGTTATTGAATAGGGATTCGTCCGGGCACATTGTGAGTGGTGCAATATTAAATTCCAGTATCAACCCGGAAAGATGTTACCTCTGATTGATTGATTGATTAATTAGATTCCTGGCGCGACAACTGCTGTCGTTAGCCCTGTCAGTGTTGTGAAAGTTTATAGTTCGGGAGGTGGCGGTGATCTGGTTCCGCCGGATGGCGAAATACGGAGTTGATCTACGTCGGCTTGCGGGGATTTTCCCCAGTCAGGTATCTCTCACCAACGGGACACCGCCCCACCTGGGACAAGCTCTCCCGACCGGTCTCCCGGCATGTGTAGTAGCGTAGTGCGTGTAAGACGCACAAATATGACAAGGGCAAATTGTTAGAGTACTGCTCCAGCGGACGTCTGGCATTGATAAGAGAAACCACGGAAAACAATCGATCGGAGCAGCCGGCCCACTAGAAGTCTCCTCCAGACTGCGGCTGAATTCGACCTAGCCCTCTAGGAAGTGTCCAAAATACTCCTACCGTCAAGACTCCCGCTCAGAGCCACAGCAGTGACATCAGTTGATTCCCTGAGCTACCTTTGCCGATTTGGTACCGCCGAGCTGCTGGGGCGGCTCTAACCTCACTCAATTGGGTAGACACTCTGGAAGGACGTTGGGTTTCGGCGTATCAGGTTGCCAGCCTGTAGACGTACCTTAATACGACCTAAGGGGGCTGTGAAGAAAAACTAAACGCGATTTTATAAGAAGATATACTCACGGTCGATAATGCAAAAACTTAGTTATTTGCTGTTTATAGACTTAATGATGTTAATAACTACACAAAGGAACTTGTATTCCATTGTGTGCAGGTTCCATGCGATCGCTACAATCACAGTGTTTTTACTATGTTACGGCAACGATGATCTAAATGATGTAATGTGTCATTTTACCCTCATTAACGTATTGTAATGGAAGTCATAGCGTGGAGAACAGTACCAATACAATAGGTACATTATCAATCTATCTGAAAATGCAATGAGCTATAAGACGGTTCACATTGGACTCCAGAGCTTTCAAAAGATTAGAGAAGTAGAGAGATGAGCCTACAGATCATTGACATCGGCTATGAGAACAAAACAACTGGAAAACTACTGTGCTCCACGGAACAAATACAATGTTAAAATAAATTTAAAATGTGACAAAAAAGTCGACACACTGATTGAAAGGAGAAGCAATTGAAAGGTTGGTGAAGAAATGAAAAATGTACATATTCAAGGGAAAATGTTATATGTATGCATTATTTATATCGATCATTTATTCAATAATTTTAATTATAAAGTTTGATTAAATTAAGAGAAACGTTATTTGGTTCTCAATTCATTTGTATCACAAAATCGAAAAATAAGGCATAAGGATTGAGTCACACCGCGTCCCTAGATGTGGTGCTAGAGGAAGTCTGTGGTCGGTGGTTTCCAACGGCCTGTTTTAAGCCAAGGTGTTTATCAGTTTATCAGAGCTAACATATAATCGCACTTTTCTTAGTTACAAAGGAAGGTTGGTTAAAATGCCCTGTCCATTCCGTCCTATTCCTTTGCGTAGTGAATAAAGGAAAGAAGATTTCATATTTGCTTCGTAGACAAGGTAAGACAATTATTCAATTTATGATTTGATAATACTAATTTACACGGCATATTAATTTTCTTAAACAGAAAAGGCAGAAGAATATTAATTTAACACACGAGCACGCACACTCACAGACACACAAACACACTCTCATACTCATGTTATCCGAATGTTGGGCAAATATTAGAAACGCTCGACAATAAAAAGTATACATTTAGGACAAGTAGTATACATTTCAATAAAAAGATAATAGCGATATGAATTTTAAAATATGCAAAATAATCTATGATTTACATTACGACAGGTTATAGAATGAGATTTCTGGTGATTTTTCTGATCTTGGATTTATTGGCAACCACAAGTGCTCAGAAGATAGATATTCCTCCAGAACCTGCATACAAAGGGCATTTTCGAAACGACGGGGAACGAACGAACATTGGTACGTCTTTAGCTTTAAAACGTGAACATAGACAAACTATTTCCCAGTTTACACAAAACTTGAAATCAAGTCGCACTTGATCAGGGTGTAGAGAAGAATTTGAAAGCAAATCGAACCATAGAATCCCTGTATTAATTCCAAAATTCCAACATGGCACGTGGAGACTAAAAGGAAATGAACAATGTAAAGAGTATTTCATAAAACTATCGGATTGCAATTCTAATAACTATAAATTTAAAAGGCGAGAAAGTAAAAATGTCACTAGCTTACCACTCTATGTTGCTAAGGAGCTTCGGCGTGTTCTTTCTATTAAAAATGAGACGGTACTTCATAAATATCATTAATGTTTCAGATTTTTAACTTTAATATTGGGAAAAAAATTGATATTAACTGAAAAGAAAACTACTGGATTGTAATTTTTACGAAATGAACGAATTTGATGTATTTATTTTGCTTTCCAACACTAACTTATTTGGTCTCAAACACGATAAAAAGGTTTTTCAGGTTACACAAAAATTCTTTGGGTGTCATTCTTTGTCTGTAGTAAAAAAAAATCGGAGTAAATGAATAGGTAAGTGGACCACGATGTGACTTTTCAAGCAAATTGTAGGGAAAAAATTGGGTGGCTTAACATAAATTCACATATATGGCATTTGAAAAAAAATAGTTTTCATAGTAAATAAGATATCCATTTTATGTTAATATGTGCATTTTTGCACAGTCCTGGTGTTTGTAAATGAAATCTTCTGCAACATTTGAATTAAATTGATATTGACACATTAATGCAGTCTAACTTCACATGAGTTGCTTATTATGAAATTTGTATCTTCGGGAGTAAGTGCTAGAAATGCATGTCTTAAGATGAAAGAATGTCGTATAAATCATAACAATGTTTTTCAAGAAAGAGTCTAGTGAATTCAATTACAACTTGTCGCTTTGCTCACAATATAAAAAGCAAGCGATGAAGTCTGCCATTACAGAGTCCAAAATCCTCTTAACAAAAGTGGAAAAAGTAGGAGATTTTGGCGAGTAATTTTTTTCTTTTATGAAAATTACAACATGTTAAGATATCTAAAAATTATGTGGATTGGAAATTTCTCAACCGACACAGCAGTACATTTTATTCACAATTTAGGAACTTGACTTCTCACTTAAATGTATCTTTGTTTTATAGTCGCAGTTGGCTGATGGAGAATCATTAGAGTGAACTTAACACAATTCCTTGAATTTCTAATTAGCCACTCTACGTCCAGATAAGGTGCGACTTAATCGTATTTCATTACATACCTACTGTGTAAGTTCTATAATTGAAAAATATTATGAGCATGAGAGCGAGTTATATGTTTAGTCTATTGCAAGGCATCAAAAAAATGTTTCAAGTAACGTTTAAGTAAAGTTGTAAAAAACTTAGGTTTTAGTTACCGTTTGGATACATAGAAAAACGTATCCCAAAGGTTTTCTCACCTTTTAAAATGATGTATTTCCACTCAGATCCTACGTTCAAAATGTGACCGACACGTCAGATTCCTCTGCAATTTCCATTTCAGAAAGAGCAATAGGTTAAATATAAATGTATCATAGTAGTTTGGCTTCAGGTTTCATACATCAATATCCCTTTCTTGAAGTGTTACTGCATTTGAAATATGAATTATTAGGTACCAAAGGGTGTGAGTAATTTGTTCACTTTTAATAGAAATTATTGAACCTAATATTAAAGAGTTCAATTCGCTTTTCTACCTGAGACAACCGATAAAATCAAAAAGAATATCTTATTTTTAAGAGATACTTGAAAAACAACTGAAACTCTTAACAACTCTTAACAACAACTTAACAACTCTGACTTTTTAACAACATAAATCGCTTTCTGAAACGTGAACCCAGCATAACAAGTTGCACGAAATTACATGGATAATAACCATCAAAGAGGTTTTTTAAGATTCCAACGATTTATTTCATTAAAAAGAATCGGTTTCGGTCTCACTTCTTAGTCTTTAAACGGTTTGATTGATGCCTTGGTTTATAGAGCAGTGGAACACCCCAGAATTACGTGACTATTAGAAATCTACTTCTCACTCTTTAGCTAGAAAGGTAGCGCACTGGACCCCTAAAGAGAAGACTACTGCTTGGGAAGAAAGTGGCCTCTACCAAGGAGATATTATGGAACCCGATGACCAAGACAGTCGTAATGGTGTGGAAGGTGATGGCAAGCGGTGGCCAAATGCCACAGTGCCCTATTACATCCATAAGGATTTCTTCAGTAAGTTTAATGCTTAAATAGTGTGTTTAAAAACACCATTCATCTTCAGGTTCAACAAGTGTCGAATGTAGGGACATTAAGTGTCAAGTGCTTAAACATGCACTATTCTACAAGAAATAAGCACTTGGAAGCCTATATAAATACACTCATAAAAAGGCAGCAAAATGTGATGATGACTAATATGAAAAATTTCTTCTTTAATCTGAATAAATTTACTCGCTCAAAACCACATTTCTTTCTGAAAATTGTACGAATAAAATCATTTCAAACGAATATACATCACATTTGATATTGTTCATTTCCACAATTTCTTTTTAATTGACAGAAAGTAGCAAACACAATGTTGTCTTCAAAATTTACAATCACATTATGTAATGTGCTACTCTCATTAATGCTTAGTTATGCAAAAACAAAAACTTATAAAGTGTATTTTATGCAGTTTAATTAAGTAATTTACTGCACACGATAACTAAAATATTGGAAGTGCCGCATTCCGGGGTCTCTTTGTGCCACGCGGGTAACTTTGGGCCACCAAGACTTTTAAAAACCTATTCCTTGAACTACGCTGTATTATTTCTATCAGACGTGTTGGTAGATACATAGTGCACCTGATGAGTGGTACTATCGATTACATCTTTTAGGAACTGCATTCTCATTACTGTTTTCCCGCGATTTTAGATCTTAATTTTGCATCAATTAAAGTTCTGCTTGTGTACCTCGAAACATTTGTGTTGCAGCTCAGAGTACAATAAAGTAGAATAAAGTAAGTGCACTGTTTTACAGCATTATTCACTGATCTAGTGCTATAGTATTTACTCTCTATTTTTTCTGTATTTGAGAGAGAAATAAACTGATGGAAAGTGATGTCTATGTGTCATTACCTCCTCAGTATGATATTTTCAATTTTTAGACCCTTATCTTTAAATTAGTTAAATTATACATTTAGTTTCTAGTGAAACAGGAAATTGTATAATTAATAACTAATACAGTGATGATTCTCCTCGTAATATCACTCGATATTCAATTTCTTCTCTATTTATAAACGGGAGAATTTGTAATAGTGCAGTATGAAGGAGAGATGTTTCCTGGACAAGTCACTGCCATTGAAAGTGATTCGACACCGGTAAATGCATTGCAGAAGTCCAAGGGGTTTTGGAAATGGCCGCAGAATAGGAACGAAATCATTTACAAATATGAAGATAGAAAATTCAAAAAGAGAAGTTATCGCTAGTCCAGAGCTAAAAAGCATTTGGGGGAAATGGTACGTTGTTTTGTTATATTCCGCAAGGTAGGGGGAACCCGGCCAAATATTATTAACGGAATATGATATTATAACAAGATTATTTACGAAATATGTCATTAAATTTTATGGTTTTACAGCTAGGAATGAATAATGACTGAACCTTGAAGGAATATTACACCTTAATGAAATTCATTTACATTTATATTTTACTATTTCTTAATATTTTTTCTGATCGGTTTCAACCCGCAGGGTTGGATGAATCTGATAACAAATTTATTTATGCTTTTAAATCGTAGTTATCCTTCCGATGTTTGAATCCAATTAGTATTTGGTTTTACAAAAATATTTGTGTTCACTTCAAGAAAAAAAGTCCCTCGAATTTATAAAGATAAATAGCATAAAACCAACGTTCAAACTGACTTATGTGTCATTAAAGTTTTGGGAAAGAAAATACATCAAGTAATTCATTTACATAAAACACATTCATAATATTCCTAATAAACACGAAATTAATCTCTAAATAATGTAAGTACGAATATCTCTACTACGAAAGGTTGAGATGGATAATTGCCTCGTTTCAATCTAGTTTGGAAAATGAGCGTTATCCTCAGAATGCGCGATTTATTAATTTTTATTTGTTACATCTGACTTTTAATGGGTCTTGCATATGTCAATAAAATATCTTCGCATTTACATTATAATATTCAATTGTGTCCAACATCATCATCTGTGTTTAAAAATAAAATTGCCGATGTATAAATAATGTCTTCGTCGCTGATAAAAGTAATGTTTTACCGATACAGTTTTACAGTTGAGTTAATTTACTTTTACAGATAAACACGAAAGAAAACGAATTCTTTCAGCTATGGATGAATTCCATAAAAATACTTGCATCACGTTTCGTCCATACAATAAACACGACTCCACCTATGTCGTAATTAAAGGAGAAAACGGTGGTTGTTGGTCATATATTGGAAGAGTTAGCGGCACTAAAAAACCAGGACAACAGCTCAACTTACAAACACCAAACTGTGCGAAACGTGGAACTATTGTACATGAGTTGTTGCACGCACTCGGATTCTACCACCAACACAGTTCGATCGATCGAGATCGTTACGTTAAAATTCTGTGGCAAAATATTAAACCAGGTGAGTTTTTTAAATACTCCTTACTAACATTAGTGGCATCAGTAGTGAAAAAGAAAAGGTTGAAATACTGTTTAAAAAATGTATGTTTAATTACATACTTAGGTCTTCGTTCCATATATTACGATGTTCTTGAAAGATTCGGGGGGAAAGGGCATTCACTATTTTTTTTTAGATTTATTTAGTCAAAAAAAGTAAAAACTGTATGTAACGTATGGGGGAGAGGATCATCTGCGCACGTTTTCTTGAGTTCCAGAATTCCTTCCCGTCATTTTAACTACAAATAGTTGAAAAATGAGTTAAAGTTTAAAATAAATAAATAAAAATAAATTTTAAAAAAAGCGCGAAATTAGCAATATTTGAATAAATAGACATTTTCGTTTCTCAGTTATAGAAAACTTATTTGCATCGGTAAACGAATTGCAAGTAAGATTTTTCTGCATTGCTAACAAAATAGTAACTCGCCCTTACCTTTACTCCAACCATTACAAGCAAAAGAAGAGTTCAACAAAACGTGCGCATAGTGAAGCTACATTTACGTCCAGAAACAAAACAAGGGGCTATCTAAGCATTTGCTCAATGAATCAGGGAAATTGGACAAAAACCTGATCGAGATGTGTCCTCTTCACTTCCTCTCAGTATATCAAAACGCGTCGAATGACACCTCGCTGGACCCAAACGGTGAACCGGAAGACTTAGGTTTAAATATATTCAATCTTATGAAACATGTCCTAAATATTCACGTTATGCCAGAAAGGCATAATACTAATTCACAGCCTTTCGGCAATGTACGTGCCCCCAAAACCATGCTTTTTCTAGAATTCTCTAACAATATTCTTGAAGTATCTGCCCCCAAAAGCATGCTTATTCTAGAATTCTCTAAGAATATTCTTGAAGTATCTAGCTAAAACGTGTCCATCGATAATGGTCATTCACTTCCTCTTAGTATGCCAAAACGCGTCGAATGACACCTCGCTCGACCCAAACGGTGGACCGGAAGAGATCTAACCTTGAGTGAAAGACAGACACGTAGTCGGCGACTACATGTAGGACATTTACAGCGCTTACATCATCTTTATTATTTAATCCAAAATTACTACAAATTTCCGTTAAAATAATATATATTTCGGTGGAATAAAACATTCTTCACAAAAGTCGAATTTAGCATTTCCTGGGCTCTTAGGTTATATTGTTCCCCATCCCCATCTCAGTATCTCAAATCGTTGGGAATGATAGAAAGTGAATGAGTACACAATAAAAAAACACGTCTTTACTTCTTTCTCTTGTTTGCAACTAAACTACCAAATGCTTCATTTTACTTTGGGCACTAATTTGGCAAAATATTTGATTGTTGATTCAGACTTGACAGTGTATTATTTACAGAGTTGCGTTATGTGCACATTATTTTTCAGGAAAGGAGTCAGATTTTCAGAAAAAGTTTTCAAAAGATTTCAATGTTGGCTATGACTACGACAGCATAATGCATTACAGTGCTTATGCAAATTCTAAAAATAAGAAACCTACAATTCTTCCCAAGGTAAGTAAAAATGTTATAAATATGACTTTATAATTAGTTTTCTTTCTCTTAACCATTATTGCATTATTTTTAAACCAGAATAATAAAGCCAGCATTGGACAAAGAATAAAATTAAGTAAGAAAGATATTATGAAACTTTCAACCATGTACCGCTGTAAAAAAGTAAATGGCAAGTGGAAATTCTACTAGAAATCATCCTGTGAATATTGTTACATTCCAAATGTAAATTGTAATTTAATATAACACTCAACACACACTGGAAAGTAGAGTAATTCGTTTTTTAAATATGTTCACAAAGAGTTTTGTAAATTAAATTGAAATAAAAAATAATAGTAAAAATGCTTCCATTCAATTTTATTAACAAAATTTGAACTTGAGGTCACTATATTTTCATGTCCAAATTCTAAATGATAGAAACATTACTTGATAGAATGGTGTTAATCGTATTTAGACATGCAATGATCATTTACCAAGTGAACTACTGGCAACTAACACTAATCGCTTCAAAAACCATATTCTCTAGGATTAGCTCTCCCATCTGACTGTCTGCCCGCCCGGCTTGCCTGCAATCCTTTCTACCTAGACGCTTTGCACTTAAGAAAAGCCAAAGAAAAAAATATCACCAGAGAGACTGAAATTTAAAAAAATAATCATTTAGTAAGGTTTCCATACGCCGCACTAGGGTCCTGTTAGTACGTCGTAGAATTTTTAAATTTCACGTTTCTAGATTCATTTGGCCAGATTGCAGTAGTTTCTTCAGATTTTGGTGTTAATACGTGAGATCGTTTTGGAGGCGACCCTGATGTGGAAAAGTGTTATTTTTTCCCTTCAAAAAATCCATCCGTCAATGAACAACGTGGAGGCTAAACTCTACGCATGACTTTCCCGAAAATTGATATTTTCCGACAGATCGAACCGAACTCGAGGTTCTGCGAATTTGACACGGATTGTGCATCATAACGAGAAGGACGATATTTACGAGAAGAACCTAGAACATTTTCAAAATGCTCTCAAAATAGCTTAAAATTGTATTTTTATTGTTTTTCAAACAGAGTGAATTGCCCTAATAAATATGATTATCCCATATGGGATTTTCATCTCTACAATTGAAAAAATCGAAAATTTCAAAAGTTGTTCTTCCTTTCCCTTTCAAATGTGTCCTATGCCTTTAATAATAAATCATCTTTTCATCTCATTCGGAGAAGGTGCAATCCGGCGTCGGCCTTCATCAATACACAAGGTAGAGATTTCTTTCTTAGCACAATCTATTCTTTAATATTAATCTTTAAATTATTTGATGTTCCATTTTTCACAAAAGAGGTTTTAGAGTAAATTTTGAGTCTAATCGTGATAACTTCCCAAAAATTCCTAAACAATATTTTTTCAAAAACGCCTCAATTTTTTTTCTTTTTTGTGGAGATCACAAAACGCAGAATTTATTGCCTAAAAGCCATTTTCTTTAAAAAGTCTGAATTTCCAAAAATTAAAGTTAAGTCTACCTCGGGCAAAAATATTGAGTTGGGAACACTGGCAGAAGTCTTTTGGATCAATGAGGCGATCCCAAGTGAAGTAACCTTCAAATGGCGAAAAAATTATGTAACTTCACTATGAGCACGTTTTGTTGATCTCTCCCTTTTGCTTGTAATAGTAGGAGTAGAGCTGGGTGTGAGTAACTATTTTATTAGCTAAACAGAAAAATCAAATCTGGAGTTCGTTTACAATGCAATAATATTACAATTACAATATTACAATGCAATAATATGCAAATAAGTTTTCTATAACTCGGGAACGAAAATGTCTAATTTTTCAAATGTTAATGTCGCACTTTTTTAATTTTATTTATTTTGTTTGTTTTTTAACTTTGAATCATCTTTCAACTATTTATGGTTAAAATGTTGAAAAGGGATTCTGGAACCCAAAGAAAACGTGAGTAGATGATCTTCTATCCCATACGTCAATACAGTTTTACTAATTTTTTGACTAAATAAATCAAATGCGAAAAAAGTTTGCAAGCGTTCAGGTAATGTGGAAAGCACATCCTTTAAATCAGTTCTGTTTCAGTATATTAATACTCCAATGGACTAGCTGTAAGAAAAATATGATTCAATAACAGCTGTACGAAAAATATTGTTCAATAGAGTATTCTATCTGTATTACTAATCGTGACTACATGCATTCACAGACGGTTTTGCTGCTTCGGTGGTATAATGGTTAGCGTATTGGGCTGTTGTACCCAAGTTTGGGAGTTCAAACCAGATCGAAGCCGTTGATCTTTAAGAGGCGAAAATCCTTCCTACGTCTTCCTTTGCAAGGGAAATAAATCCGACTGTGCCATGTTGTAGATTTACTGCTTGTAAAAGATCCTTAAGCCCAAAAGCCTCTGAGCTAAATTTAAAATCACAAGTTTCGGCGCCCGAGTGATATTTTCTTTCCAAATTTTGCGTGGTCAGGCGGAAAAGCAGGCCCGATGGCCCGAGTCTCACCACTTCAAATAAGGCATCATTGAATTGTATTGAACTGAAAAACTAAACAGCCTCTTGTCATGTGAGAGGTGACAATAGTTTCGTTACTCAGGAAGACTGGAAAAATACAAAAGCGATAAAATAGATTTGATTTTGTCAGAAAATTGAAAAAATTGATTATTCTTATTTTCTCATTACTGGTTTTATGTCTATATTATTATATCCAGCGTTACTGCTTACTTCACACGATGATGCCATGCGATGAGGAGGAAAGAAGTTCAGTATTCACGTGTGCCCTTTTTTAAGAGTGCCAAATTTAATGCTCCAGGACCCCACTTTCCACACACTAATCATCGTCCAGTCAAAAGAGATCCAGACCAAGAAAAAGACCCGGACTTTTTTTCTTATCGGTTCTAAATGTTTTTGGAGAGTGCTAAATTCTAAATTTATGACTGCCACCTCGAGAAATGTAAGCTTCATAGAGAAAATACAGGGTGCGGCAGCATAACTTCCTTTTTTAAAATGCGCGCCATTCAGTTAGTTGATGTCATAGCGGAGCGCTAGTGGTCTCGTTCAAGAGGGGGTACTGTAAAGTTTTGTCCCGACACGGTTCAGTCGCCATCATGCGTTGGAATTGTGAGGAGCGTGCCTTTGCCGTTGAGGCCTACTTTTCAAGCGGATGTTCGGTTATTGCAACACAGCGTGCATTTCGGAATCGCTTTAATTTAGCCCCGTTGGCTCCCGTCCCAGACCGCAAATCAATTGTTACATGGGTCACTACATTCAGACAAACTGCAAGTGCGACAAAACGAAGAACTGGAGTCCCTCGGCCCGTTAGATCACCTGAGAACATTGAAGCAGTGAGAGCGTCAATGTTGCGACCACCACGGCGTTCTGTGCGCAAACACGCATCTGCCCTTGGACTATCCGATCGTTCTGTGAGAAGAATTCTTCGTGATGATCTTCATTTTCATCCCTATAAGATGGCGATAGTGCAGGAACTTACAGAACGTGACTTCAATTCTCGGATGAACGCGTGTGAGCTTCTTCTTGATGTCGTTCCCGAGGGTGCTATTGTTTTTTTTTAGCGATGAAGCCCATTTTCATTTGTGTGGGTCGGTTAACAAACAAAACATGCGCTACTGGGCTGACACCAACCCTCGAGAATTGCATCAAAGGCCTTTGCATTCACCCAAAGTCACAGTGTGGTGTGCAATTTCCCCAGCTGGAATTATTGGTCCCTGTTTTTTTGAGGAAAATGAGGTTACAGTGACAGTGAATTCGGACCGGTATGTAAACATGCTACAGAATTTTTTTTTCCCACGGCTAGAAGAGTTGGATTTGGGGGACACTTGGTTCCAACAAGACGGTGCAACAGCACACACTTCAAGAGCATCGATGGCTGTTTTGAGGGAACACTTTCCAGAGCGCCTTATCTCAATTAGAGGCGATTTGGAATGGCCGGCACGCTCTCCCGATCTGTCCCCTTGTGATTTTTATCTATGGGGTTTTTTGAAATCCCTTGTTTATGTGAACCGTCCAAGAACCCTACAAGATTTGAAGACCAACATCGAAGAAGAAATTGCCAACATAACACCAGCTATGCTAACAAGAGTCATGACAAACGCCAGATATCGGTTTACGCAATGTATGGAGAATGAGGGACGTCACCTAACAGATTTGATCTTCAAAACAATGTAAATAAAAACTTTAGACATGTACCTACATTATAAAAAATAAATAAATATTTTCCGATGCACACAATAGTTTTTATTGAGTTTTGAAAAAAGGAAGTTATGCTGCCGCACCCTGTAGAATAAAAAACATGGCGCACTTTTTTGTTGCTCTTTTCTCAGTCAATCCAACAGTTCTCGAGGAAGCAAACATAAAATTCCAATTCGGCATTTCCAAAAACATAGAACCAGTTAGAAATAACTTTCTGATATTTTTTCCAGGATCAGGGCATTTGAGCGACAGTTGAGTGGACTAGCAGCAGCAATTTTGCTGCTGTAGGCCACCGGTACCAATTAGTTTAAGTATAGTAATTACACCCGAGCCATGTTGACAGAATTATTTATAGTGCAAACTGGACTAAACGCCAGGCCCATGTTTAGCAAAACGACGAAACTTCTATGGGGCTGATGGTTCCCAGTGATGAAATGAGAGTAACAGTAGTGAAATGTTTTAATGAACTTAGCGTCCCTTTCTATCGTGAGGCCGTGAAAACCTGTAACTACGACTAATAAGTGATAATATCAGAAAAGTGTTACAATAAAGTCATGTTTTTTCGAACTTCGTCAATATTTATCTGCTCATCTACAATCTACTGGTGCTAGAAACAGAACTGCTGAGAGAACATTCGGGCCCCGGAACAAAGGTTCTTACAAAAACTTCTGGACAATTATACGCGTTGATTAATTGAACATTGATTCCGGGTGCGTCAACTGCTTAAGTCATTAAGCCCGTAAATGTGGTGCATGTTTTTATCGTGCGAGGTGGTGGACCGCTGGACGGAGAGATCTGACGTTGACCTACACGTCGTCGGCTCGGGAGGGGGGGGGCTCAATCAGGCATCTCCCGCCAGGGGGGCAGCACCACAACCGGGGCACGCTCTAAGCCATCGACTGATCTTCCAATAAGTGTGGTAGTGTAGTGTACGTGTACGTGTGTACGAGAGAGAGAGAGAGAGAGAGAGAGAGAGAGAGAGAGAGAGAGAGAGAGAGACAGAGTGAGTGTGTGTGCGTGCGTGTGCGTGCGCGTGCGTGTGTGTGTAAGTAAAGGTGTGAGGATAAGACAAGAAAGGAGGGTCGCGCGCGGTCCGTTTGTCAGGGTACTGCTTCAGAGTTCGCTTGGTGATTCTCGAAACCACGGAAAACTACCGATCAGAGCAGCTGGTCGCAACAATTTTCTTCCGAGCAGCGGCTGAACTCGGTATTGCTATCTAGATAGCGTCGAAAACCCTGCTACAATCGGAACTCGAACCCTAGGACTTCCCGATCAGAGGCACGGCAATGACATCATTTGATATCCTGAGCCACCTGAACCAGTATGCATAAGGTTATATTATTGTTTCTTACAATACATTATATTGGTTAATTTATATAAGACTTACTATTTTCTTCGGCACTCGACTGTTCACGACGGCTTTTTGTCCGCTTTCCCGTATTCACACAAAACGTGATATAATATAGCGCGCCAGGAAATTCTCTCCGCAGTGGCACCTTGCTGGTGATAGTACTTGCAACTGAAATTGTGTTGATAGCACACGAATTTGTAACAGAAGAAACGTTGAGCATTCATCTCAATCATAACAGATGCCGGAGGTGTTGTCGCCTTCATTTTTTTTTCCAGTGACTTGTTCACTGCCAACATAAATGTAAATGCCGAGAGACTTTCCTGGCGCACTCTAGTATTATGCCAGTGCAGCTCAATACGTTTCGTAATTTTATTACAATTTTAACATATATTTACTTCTTTTTATTTTTATCGTATCTTGTCTATTTCAATTTTGAAAGTTAATATGTTTTCAGAATTACAAGCGACGCGCAATTCACAATGGGTATTATGATAATACTACTCACTGTGAACAGCTAGTCAACACTGCAGTTGAATGTTGTTTAACAAAATTTGTTGTCGTGGTAACAATGCTCTAAGGTTCCCAGGACCTTTTCATCTTTAAATACGAATACTGTCGCTTCCACACCCATAAACATTTTCTAAAAATGTACAGAAAATGTAAAACATTTTAATTAATACAATGATTTATTTTTTGTTACTGATATTTTAAATTCTGAATTTGATAAAATCATTTACATTTTAAAAATATAGTAAGGGCTTCACATAAAGTATAAGACAAAAACTTAAAATTCATTTCAAATTCACTGAGACTCAAGTTGAGCCAGATAGATCGGAGAGTATTAATTTGAGAAAGGGCAAACAATTCCTTCATTTGGTTTAAGCAGTATTGATTTTCATGGATGGATCAACAGAATGACCGGCATTCAGATAAACACAGACTGACAGATACATTAAGAAAAAATATTTTTTCAGTGTTCAGAACTATTTTCGTCAAAATCTCAATAAATGTTAAGGTGATCAGACTAAGAAAAAAGTTCAAATACATTTACTCTTAAAGGAAACTATATGAAAAAAATTCAGAAATACAGGCAAAGTATCTTTGAAGTAGGCTAGGACACAACATACTAAACAAAAAATCAAACCTTTTCAGGGTAAGGATCTAGAAGACAACAACTCCTCTCCTTCACTAATATTTTTGAAATAATACTTTTTTTCGTATTATCTTAAAATAAAAAACAAATATGTATAATGAGAATAGGCTTATGCCTTTGGATGTGGCTTATGCCTTTAGATGTGCCTCAATACATGGTAATTATTTTGAATTGATTTGAACAAAATTGCCTTAAAAATGTCGCTACCCCCTCTTGGGTCCATCACTGTCTTTCCACTAAATTCCTGAGTTTCTGATTCCATTACGTTCTTTGAAGCCACAATGGTACAAAAGCACAGTATTGTGTATTTTTTGCATATTTATTACATTAACACAAAATAAAAATCATAGGCATGCCATCCTACAGAATTACAAATTACTTGAAATTATTTAAAATTAAAAAAGGTATTATAATTTTTAAGTCAGAAATGTAAAGTAAGTAAGTTCACTGATTCATCAAAAATCATAATACAACACAATCCCTTCAATCTAATAAAAACTAGGCCAGTACAAATTGTGAAGTGAATGCTATAAAAAATACTATTATACTAAAAAAGAACACTATAACTTACCTTCTGTACTGACTTAAAGACGTTTAAAGCTCTAGATGAAGCAGTCGTCCATTTAACTGGTCTCTTAAAAAGCAGCCTATAGAAGAAAGAATTTACTTCATTAAAATTATTCTTCTCACTGCAACTTGTATTTGAAATCAAAATATATCACAGAAAACTAATCACATTTGGCTCATTACATGACACAAACATAAACACTTACACCTAAAGATAAAAGGCAATATTAGGCTAAGAATAATTGTCTTGAGTTGTAAAAGTAGCAGAACTGGTCGTTTGACTTACACAACTCTGACGAGAATGTTTAAGACTGTGTCCCCAGAAAGAAAAAACAGACACAATACTAGAATGTAATTTAGATACAGCTCTGTTATCTAGTTCACTTTCTCTCTAACCCAGAAAGTGAAACCAGCAATTATTTTTCAAGTCAGTGTGAAATAATCAGACACTGATAGTGAAACAAAATGACCTAAAAATGTTATTTCATATTCTGACCAGGTTGAATATTGGGGCAAGTAACTTGTTTTGCTTACAATGAAAGACCACAGCAGTTTAAAATGCAGGGTATCACTTTTAGAGAGTATTATCATTGTATAAAAAGACGTGTCTTATTTAGAACTCCTGCAATGCCTATGCAAGCATTACATAGTTCACATTTTCATGGATAACTGAAGATATTACACACATAATTCTTGAAGGAGCCACAGACCATACTTTACTTACTCAGCGGGACGAATTTATATTTGAGAGAAAGCAATATTATTTACAATGAAATTCTTTGGACTCTACTATCTTACATACCTTTTGATACTTCAAATGCTAGTCTTTACAATGGGTCGTAAGAGACAAGTTCCTCCTGAACCTACATATAAAGGACACTTTCAAGATGAAGGAAAACCAAATGAAGTAGGTGAGTGATTAATTCAATTATTATATGCTAATTTAAAGTTATTTAATATTTTTGGGATGTACAACTCAATTTCTAAAGTTCAATTTGTAATTTCTAAAATCAATCTAATATTAATTTATAAATTGAAAAGTCAATAGTATGCAAGATGTGTATGAAACATTTCAATAATTTTTTTCTTCATTAATTAAAAGAATCATAAATAACTTTTTTATAATTAATATTAATGTAAAGGATGTAATTCTAAAAGAAGCATATCTTTTGGTGTTCTTCAAAAATAAATCAACAAACCTGTGGTACTTAAAAAAAGAGATCACAAAATATTATAATTTGACACAAATAAATTGAAAAATAAAAATATATCCATTTAATTTAATCAAATTAATTATCCTCTCTATTTTAGCTGACCAAGTTGCTCATTGGAGCCCCGAAGACAAATTAAATGTTTGGGAAATGAGTGGTCTTTTTGAAGGTGATATCATGATGCCAGACAATACTGACTTTCGCAACGTAGTCCTTGACGGGAACAAATATTGGCCAGAGGCAACAGTTCCATATTACATTGAAAAGGAAGATTTCAGTGAGTTTTCTTTAATGATGTATTATAAACAGTGGTAATAACTAGTTTTCCCTGAAAAGGAAGGAAGTCTTGTAGCATATAAAAATATCCCATATTTCATCCGACAAATATGAAGAGAGAATTAGGAATTTCTTCAGGTAGGAAATTAAAACACGCCATCTCGAAAAATAACAAATGAGCAATCTGTTGAAAGTGAATAATCCACCTCATTAAAGGTGTACTCGAATATAATGTATAGTTTCGGGAAAAAAAATACAGTGTAGAGTCTGAAGTGATAGCCTGTATTAAAGATACATATTGTCATGAGCGTCTCTGGCAGGTTAGATTGCAGGGGAAATGACACTGCCCCTCCTCCCAACATATTTTTATGTGCATGTAGAGGTTTAAACATACTTTTTTATTTTTGCATAAATTAAGTATCAAAGAATATTATTTAATGGTACATGAATCGCTTAATCTTCAAGAACAACTGTTACCTTCATTTAAAACTTCCGTTCTCCAACCCCCCTTCATTTTACGTTCCACGGACACTCATGAAATATTTAATGTGCTTGACCTTATGTGATTTGGAGATCCAATTCGTTGAGAGAGAAATTCTCGAAAATGTGACTTTCATGGGTAGTATTTCAATACGATACATGGAATACCAACTGACCTGACAAAAATAGTCACTGAAGACGTGGGAAAGATATGTTATATTAAGTAAGTGTAAGTTGTATTGTGAGATGACCCGGTACTACTAAATAAAACTAACATAGGCAACGGTAATTACATAGGTAACGACAAAATTAATCCGCGCCGAAGCAAAGAGGATTGAGAGTTGTACGAAATTAAATTTAGCAAATAGTGCAACATGTGGGCAATATACTGCGCTGCGGACAGAATGTTTGTTTAAAAAACGGCGTAGAACGATTCTTTTTATCTGCAGAACATAATATTCGTTCGGAAAGTTCAATCTGTTTTCGACCGAGCAAGAAGTAGAAACTGATAGACTTCATTAAAGGCAACAGATAGAAATGTGTCAAAACAAACTGGCTATATAATGTACAGAATAATATAAGATGTAAGAATATATAGAATAATATATAGAAAATACTAGAATATATAATATATTCTAGGATAGAATTTATAGCATATTCTAGTTCATTGGTCAAAACTTATGGCGTAGTATTGTACGCTAAAGATTTCTCTGAGGTTCTTACGTGTCGTGTGTAGCATTTTTTTAAGAACAAAAAAACGTATATGGACCAATTTTCACTGATACTTAGGGAATATGTATAACAGTTAATTTTTATTTACGTGCACATTTATAAAGTATTTCCTTCGATAAAAATTCTACACAAACGAAATTTCTGTATCGATTTTAGAAATCCCGCGAGAGGAGAATGTATGCAGTATTGCCAAGTGAACTCTAGCAAGATAGTTCCGGAAGAGAGAAAAACAAATAGATTTAATGTTTTAAAACTATAGGTTTACATTCATGCATTTAAATAAGTTGTATATGCCCAATGAATATTGTTTCCTTACTTTTATCAGAACCACCTTTACAAGGTGTAAAGGAGACCCTGCTCTTGTCTTTTGTAATCATAATTTTTAAGAAATTGTTTTTTTATAAATCTGTATATATATATTCTTCAAAATACCTACAGAAGAATTATCTTTACCTACAATCAATTTAATTTTATTAACAGAAACAGAACTCTACAATTATTTTAATTAATTTGTTAATTTTATAATATATTATACACTAGATACTTGATCTAATACTTGTAACATTAACAATTTTGTTTACAAATTATAAGATTATATGATTTTACTTTCTCGCTCCTGCTTACCCAGAATAGAGAAAGTATGGCAATGCTGTGGAAAAAGGGGCGAAAAACTCTTTAACAACCCAAAAGAAATTATTGTCGGTCCCTAGTAAAGCGAAAGTGGATAAAGTGGTGACGAAAAAGTGGATGATTTTTTAGATGAATTGTTATCAGAAATCTCGCTTTTTAAGAATTAGTTCCCTTTGTAGCAGTTCATTTCAGGATAAGATAATTAGAGTAGAAATTGAACAAGTGTTTTATTGAATATGTTCTATTAGTGTGAAAAATATTTTGTCAAGAGTTGAAAAAAATCAAAATTCCTAATGTCTAAAGAAATATTTCCCTAAATGCACCACTTAAGGGGATGAAAACAAATTTGGGGGTTAATCTTCTAACTTGATACTTGGCAGCTTGCAATATCAAATAAAAATATGATTTCTTTAATCATTAATTCCCTTGCTGTTTGCAACATACAAAGATGCTAAAGAAGTACTGAAATTAATTGACTAACTGAAATCACATTTTCATTATTTTTTTAACTGGAACTGTAAATTACTTTAGGATATACAATATTACATTCAATCTTATTAAAAAGTTCTTAAAATTTTATTAAGAATGCCAATTTAATAACATTTTGTGTAATTTTAGTAGTTGGGTATGTCTTAGCAAAAGTACAGTTTCATTTAGAGAAAATTGATGAATGCAAGATCTGGGGAGCATGTGAGCATCCCTTAAATATAGAAGAAATGTTTAAATACAAAATCTCTCTTCCATTATCTATGACACAATTTTTTAAAATAAAAAAACAACTATTTATTATATTACTATATTATGATCTTTAGATGGTTGTACAAATTGAGAAAATGTATTGTGGAAGGAACAAAGCCTTTCCATTTTTTGGATTAATGTTTGAAAGGAAGTCAATTTTTACTCACATTTTTTTTGGCAGCTATGCTAACAAAATAAAAAAAGAATGAGTCAATTATCAAAAAGTATCAACACTAATATTCATTCTGTAAATAATAGGCTAAGAACAAATGACAGTTTTTTACAGTTGACAAGAAATGATTGACACAAAACAATGCAAGTCTGTACTGCAGCTGGATAGGGAACTGTGCTGGTTAGACAAACATCAAATAGATTGCAAAAATAGAAGTTTGCACATTGACATAGGGAACAGATTACTTCAATATACTTTACAATTGCAAGTAACTCAGAAACAAACAGGCCCATAAAATCAGGTTTTTTTGCCTCTAAAGCAAGGATTCCCAACCATTTTCTTTCATCGACCCTTTAATAGAATGTTTGCTTGATTAATCCCCTTACGCTTTCTTTAAAATATACAGCATCCATTATCATGACAGAAAGAATTGCACATAAATGCTTTAAAGAAAACAATTTCATACCACAGTATTATAATAATAATAATAATAATAATAATATTTATTGAGTCACATATACAATTACAATCGTGTATGACGAGTCAATATGATGCCTTGGGTGGAGAGAGCGAAGTTATATTACTGTTCAGGAGCAAACAAGGGACCATCTCAGCATTTGCTCAAAGGACCAGGGAAACTGAACAAAACCTGATCGAGATGGGGTCATTGGCCTAGAAATACAATACTTGTTACAGTTAGATTAAGATATTACACAGTAGATAAATTATCTGCTAATAATTAACATTAATAATAATAATTGCATTAACAATAATAATTACATTAGCAATAATAATTACATTAACAATAATAATAATTACATTAATAATACATATCAATTATGTTTGCAACTACATCAAATTTTACAATAGTAGTACATTCTATATTTATAACTTGAAATGGTGAGGAGGCAAGTTTTGACCAGTTTTTTTCTTCTTCTATTCTCCTTCTATTTCACAGGATCAGGATCATTTTCAGCTTGAAACAGTTCATATGAAACAGAAAGTCTAATGGAATAAGAAATTCTTATTTATTTATATTTTTTAAGGGAAATGTTGTAATTTGAAAATTCCTTTACACTGTAGAACATGTTGTTAAGCAGGAAAGCTTTCAATTTACTTTTAAATGTATGAATTGTGTTTATGTCTTTGATATCATTGCCTAGTTTGTTGTAAAGTGTAATGCCCTCTATTAGGGTACTTTTTTGATAAAATGTAGTTTCAGAGTGGGGAACGTGTAGGTTATCCTTTTGACGGGTGTTGTAGTTATGTACATCAGAATTTAAAGTAAAAGTGTCTTTGTTTTCCATGAGAATTTTCTTTGTGAAGACCACTATTTCAAATATGTACATGCATGGTAGAGGAAGAATCCTTAGTTTATTAAACAAGGGTTTGCAAGACTCCAGCTTATGAGTGCTGGTCATTGTTCGCAGTATTCTTTTTTGGATAATAAATGTGCGAGTGCTTTCAGGGGCATTTCCCCAGAATATTATTCCATATTTTAGGTGTGAGTGCACATTTGCAAAATACATTGTTCGAAGTGTCTCAATGTTGGAGCTTGACCTGAGGGTGTATAGGGCATAGCAAGATTTGCTAAGCTTCTTGTTAAGATTTGATATGTGAGTGTTCCATTTTAGGTTTTCTTGAATTGTTAGTCCGAGGAAGGTAGTTTCATGAGATATTGTTACAGGGTTATTGTTTATGAGCAAATGCTGTGAGAGTTTGTCTTTACATCGAGGATTCATGAAATTTAGAGAGACTGTCTTGCTGGTGTTTATGATGAGTTTGTTGTCTTGAAACCATTTTACTAGTGCTTGCAAAGTTTTGTGAGTTTCTTTTTCTAATGATTGCTGTGTTTTTGCTTTGATGATGATGTTTGTGTCATCTGCAAACAAAATTATTTTGTTGTTCCTTAAAGCCAAAGGCATGTCATTTATGTATATAAGGAATAGTATTGGCCCAAGGATGGATCCTTGCGGGACTCCACAATTTATTATTTGAGGACAGGAGTAGTATGAGGAGATTTTGTTTTCTTTAGTGTGTTGGAGGGCAACTATTTGTCTACGGTTTGATAAATATGATTTGATCCATTGGCCTGCAATGCCTCGAATCCCTAGCATTTCTAGTTTTGAAAATTCTTGTAAATATCTCGATTTTTCAATTATTGAAGATGTTTCTGCTTTTGAGTAGCTGAGTTTCTAATCTTTACTGAAACGCAATGGTTGCAATATGTTGAATTTTTAGTAACTGGCCTAAATGTTTCTCCAGTGCATATTGTGGAGAGTACTTTCTTGCGCAATAGACTACCATATTCAATGTATAGTTTATAATTTTTTGAGTTTTTAAACATCCTTAGTCCTAAGGATATGAAAGAAGAGCAAATCTGTAATATATTATTGTACGTTTTTCGTTACAGCAAGAAACCGTTAATTAAGTTATTAATAATTTTTTGTAATGAATGGAATCTTGATTTTCCTGGTAAGCCATTGGTTCACGTTCGGCTATTGACCCTCAATCAATCCCTTGATCATTAATGAGCCCCTACAAAATTTCATCAACCCCCAGGGGGTATATACAGACCCTGGTGGGAACCCCTGCTCTAAAGGATCTTCAGTTTTTGGAGGGTCATTTAGGAAATGATAGTGCTAGGTGGGGGACAGATGGTGCTGAGTTATGTTTCTTAAGTGTTATTCTACAAAACAAGATCTTTTTGAACCTTCTGTTACATGTTAGGAGATTTAATTCTTCTAGAGATTCTCCTTCATAGTTCGAGTGGTAAGATATGAGCTGTAACTCAAAATTTATATAGAATTAAATCAAAGGAATAGAGGCAGAAATAAAATTCAGTGATAAAAGTTAACATAACTGTTTGATTTTCTGTGAAATTTAAACTCAGTATGTAGAGAGAATGTTTACATACTTACTTGTAGCACAGGGCATTAAAGGCCGATCAGAGGTTGGCAGAATGTTTGCATGGATCCAGCTAGTCTAAAATAATTGCTTAATTTTTAAAACTTAAATAACATCCAGATAAATGAAACAAACAGAGACAAGTGATTCATTTTATAATTATAAAATTATGTATCATATTGTCATTGTTATTTTTACATCACTAACATTACATGTTCTCAATCAATTCTACTCTAATTAATTTTAAAATTATCATGCACATAAACAAATTGATTTACAAATTTTCTTTTGAAAACTAGTATAAAGTATCAAATTTAAAATATCAAAAGGGTTAATATAAAAAGTTAAGATTTAAAATATCTATTAGATTTATTGAGTGATTATTTATATATTTATAACTGTATTTATCTAGCTTCTGACGAGTTGGACACAATCAAGGAGGCTATAGATGAGTATCATGAGAACACTTGTATTAAGTTTCGCCCATATAAAAAAGGAGATTCGGACTATATAGTAGTCAGAGGAAACAGCAGTGGTTGTTGGTCTTATGTAGGACGCTATGGAGGAGGCCAAGTTGTAAATTTACAAACTCCTGGATGTGTTCATCGTGGAATTGTTGCTCATGAATTATTACATGCACTTGGCTTTTACCACCAGCAAAGTGCCTACAATAGAGATGATTATATCAAAATTCACTATGAAAATATTAAAACTGGTGAGTATAATTCGAGGTCATTAAGTTATTACAAAACGAACTAGGTCCAGTTTTTCTTTTTTTAATATTGTAATTTCACAGGAAGAGAACATAATTTTAAAAAATACAATGCAACTACTGTAACAGATTTTGATATTGGATATGATTATGAAAGCATAATGCATTATAGTGCATATGCTTTTTCTAAAAATGGAGAGCCAACAATTGAACCACTTGTAAGTTCTGGATGATACCTTCTTTACACTAATAAACTAATATCCCAATCTAACAAAATTATCTTGACATTTCCATAGGATAAAATGGCAAAAATTGGACAAAGGAAAGGACTTAGCAAGAAAGATATAAAGAAGCTTGAAACTCTATACCATTGCAAATCATATGATGATTACTGGGACTATGAATAGAAAACAAAAAGTATATGGAAAAAAAATCATCAATTTCTCAAAGATAATCTCAATGAACTAGTTTGTGAGGTAAAACTGACACAGGAATGATAGGCAAGATACAAAAATATTTGAAATTGTATTTCAGTCTTTTCGATACAAAAAACAGAGTAATAAATAAATAAATAATTATATATTCATATTTGTAACATCTGTACAATAATAATTAATAGTTGTATTTGAAACTTTGTACAAATAAATTAATATGCCTTATGTACTAGTGACAAAACAATTATTGAAATATCATGAATCACAACCATAAAATGGAAATTGCTTCAAAGTTCCTACTGCCTGTTGAGCTGCCTGAAAAAAGAAAAAATGTATATTGCAACATTCACTTATGAAAAATGTACACGTTACTTTCTGCAAAACTTATTACTCATACCAAACAAAAAAATCTGATGTAAACCAAGTTAGCTTCTATAATTCAATAATCAGTTTTTCACATATTTAAAATTAAAGCTGTAATTCTAGTTTTTCTACAGAAAATGTACTGAACACAATAAGGTTTGCCAAAAAATGTTGGGGTAAATAAACTTCCATAATTTTCTAGGTAGTTTTAAATTAATTACGACTTTACAGAAAAACTACTTTAAATACAGAGTAGGAGAAAATAATTGAGTCTTAACACTGAAACAAATTTCAAAATTAATAACAAATTATCATAGTGGTCATTAAGATTGTAATGAATATGTCTTAAAAAAATCATTGATACGAGTAATAAAAATAAAAGGACAAAGAATGGAAGAGGAATAACAATAAAAGAGAAGCCTGGAAAACTAACCTCACGCACTGAGTCATTTGAATCAAACATCAATGTTTCTAAATTTTCTCTCATCCTGCGACTCCAGCTTTGATCCAGACTGCCACAACATCGATAGCCTAACAACTGCAACAATCGGCAAACTCGTGATCGTACTGTTGGGTTGTTGTGAGTCAACATTACTGGCACATCAACAGCAGTATTTCCTGTGAATTGAACAATTTTCACTATGTCAGTCCCTAATTACAAATTATTTTCTTGTTTATTTATTAATTTTGTGATACCAAATATTTTATTATTCATTGTAGATATCAGGACCATGATGAGGGATATAGTTCAAGGTATAGGTCAGAGTTTAAACAATTAGTTTGCCGCCATTTCGAAATCTTTTAATTCCATCATTCGGGCTGGTGTACAAAAGACAACAATGCACGAAGACATCAATATGAAAATACAATATATAGTATATTTTTATATCATGTTTTTGCATACCATGCTATTGTGTATTGTATATTCATATTATGTCTTCATTCCTTGTTGCTTTTTGTATATTAGTCCTGATGATGGAGTTAAAAGATTCCGAAACGGTAGCAAATTAATTGTTAAATTGTTTATACTCTGACCAATCCCGTGAACTATATCCCTTATTTTATTATCATAAAAGTGCACAACACAGACACAAAACAGTGAAACCTGCTTAAAATACCACCTCTATTTATTTTTAAGTTGTGACCTCTATTCATTTATGGATCAATTTTTTTTCTCCATTAGACAGGACTAAATATTCCCTCATTACAGCAGCCACCTTTGTAAGTGGCCAGACACTTTTCATCAATTGATCTTTATTAAGCAGACATCTCAAGTGGTTTTGAACTACATTATAATAAGAAATGGAAATGTGTTGGAGATTACTGTTGATTTAATACCTTGCTACGATGAGGGGCCTTAAAACATTACTTCAAATGATATCCGGTGTCTCATACCTCACAGAAGGATTGCTTCCTGTGTCAGGTAACAACAGGTGATTTTAATAAATGTATCTAATTGAAATAATGGGGGAATTTATTAAGGACTTGCAGAGCACACCACGCGCATGAATCTGATTTAAAGGTCATTTCCTAACTCCATCAGACTGCCCTGCTGTAATGTTTCTACAAGATATGAATTTAATCTTCAAGACTAGTTCGCTCCTTCCATTGGTAAGGAGGAAAAGTGAGTTTCTCAAGTAAGAGAATGAGTGTCAAGTCAAGGGTGAACATTTTTCACATTACACAAAAAGGAAGCAAATGATCCTAAACACTTAAATTGTATTATGTCATTTATTGTAATTTAAAATGTTCAAGAGAACATACTTCATTTTGTAGCAATTAGCAGAATTAGATTTGATTTACACTTTTAGTAATCTAATAACCTCTATTAATTGCCCATTTTTGCCAGAACCGTTAGTGACTAGTTAAGTCAGGTTTCACTGTACTTGCTGACAAAACACTTTCATTATTGGAAGGAAAAGGATTCTACAACTTAGTATCTGCATTAAATCTGAAACCCATGTACCTGGCATATTCTTTCCGAGAACAATCTGCTCCACTATATAACCATTTTCCGGTAATACCATAAGAATGCGGCAGAGGATTGCCAATATGTCTGTAACTATTCTTACTTTTCTTCGAGACAATAAGAAAAACTGTTGTACAAGAAAGGGAACATTAAAGATAATAATGGCATCACAAAACTGAGCTACAAATTCCTCTTGTGATTGCAGCAAATTGCAAAGCAAAAGATAAACTGATTCCAGTGCTTGCAACTCATCTGCACTTAAATCTGCCATTGGCCTAATTGGAGTATTAAGCATTTCTCCTCCTGAAGTCAACGATGTGGGCTTTGTTTGAGCCAAAATTTTTGATGCATATACAAGATTAGGGACTATTTTCACTTCTAAATACACTTGCATTAACATTTCTGTTTCATCTTCTGTAATGCTTTCTACTACCAGAGGAAGAGATAGTAGGCAAGCTATATACTCCACTACACGGCAGTTTGCATACGGGTTCCTTAGAGGTGCCACCACCATCCCAATAAAGCTCTGCTGTAGCATACACTCCACATCACCTTCCATCACCTGCAATGTGATCTCAACTAAATTAGTTTTGTAAAGGACATTAAAAAAAGCAAATATTAAAACCATTTAAAAGATTGTTGATTTGAAACAAAGTGACAAGGATAGAAATAAATGAAGACTAACAGGAAGAATGTATTGCAGAAAACCTTCATCATGTTTTATTGTGTATTATTAACTATTAAAATGGAGAAACTTTGTAAAAATTAACAGTTTTGGGTTATGGCATCTAAAATCAAATAAAACATGCTACAAAGGATATAAATACTCTATCTGAATACCAGAAAATGTACAGCAAGTAAAAATGAAAATTTAAATATTAATATATGCAATAGGTAGATTTTTGATTCTTCAAAATAAGGACCAATGAAACACCAATGGCACCATACTTCTTCAAATAACAAAGTCTACATTATTATTTCTTGGAATAATTAAGGTTTTCCTGTCTATTAACTTAGAAGAGATAAATATAAACTAGTGGTGCTACACAATGGTACAGACTCCCTCATACTAGTTACTTTTCTATTCTCTTTAATTTGGACTAACTCTGGTTTGCCTCACCCAGCTACCATCTATGGTCGTCCAAAGGTCATTTTTTAACATTTTCCCAATTTTTTGATCTCCTAATTGAATAATTATAATTGTAAGATTATTACAGGAGAGTAAAACCTGGTCCTATATGTACATTGCTGTTGAAAAATTTGGACACTATTTTGAGAAAATTTGATTTGACCTTCCCTGAAAATGCAAAATTTGAAGATCATTTACATGAAAAACTTTCAAGTTTTTGAGAATCTTCATTGGAAATAATTTATGCACTTCTACTAACAAAGGCAATAAGGTATAAATTACTTCTGTAATAATCTAACGATGAGAGGAATACTACTTCAAAAAAATTATATTTGTGTTATTTAAAAACAAAAAACAAAATATGTCATATACACTGAATAACATAGCCCTTATGTCATGTTATTCAGTGCATTTAGCACTATCCGTACAAAAAATTTAAAGAAGAATTTGGAGCCGTTTTCAATAATTAGTAAAATTAACTTTTGTATTTATTTATGAATAATTTTTATTGTTTTTTGCAAAACATGGCAGATATTTGTCAAAAATTGCCATATAATTGCACATTTTGAATGTAAATTATTTTATCAATTATTTAAATTTTACTTTTGGAATTATGTTACTTGAAATTGTACCTGTTAATTTGGCATTTGAGAGTTTCTGAAAACATGGAATTTCGAGCTCATTTTCAAAGAAAACTTTTCAATTTTTGAAAATCTTTATGAGGCATCATTTTAAGCACTCGTACACACTAATGCCATATTGTATTCAAGTCACTGGTCATGTAAATACTAAGAACATGAAAGAGATACAAACAAATTACATTTGTGTAATTAAAAAACAACAACAAACAAACAAAAGAATACAGCAAAATGGCAGTTATGTCCCTAATAAAAGTTAAAAGAAAAAAATTGAAGCCCCTGTAGTCTCATGTAATGAAATATTTAATTTCTGTAAATGTGTAAAATCTTTGATAAAAAATGTTGTATGGAACAAGTGGATATATTTTAAAATTTACAGCGATGACAACACATGGAAGCATTGATCTATTTGTGTATTGTTATCATATTTATGTTTTAGTGTTATTGTCTTATTGACTATGGTTTAAAAAATTGAAAAATTTGGACATGTTTCTTAGATGTAAAAGCCAACACTTGTATGGCAGTCAATACCTTGGTTTTTATATAATTAGTAAAATCAATTTTTGTATTTATTTATGAATAATTTTTATTGTTTTTTGTATAACATTGTAGATATTTGCCAAAAATTGCCATATAATTACACATTTTGAATGGAAATTACTTTATCAATTATTTAAATTTTACTTTTGGAATTATGTTACTTGAAATTGTACCTGTTAATTTGTAATTTGCACGTACATAACCAATGAGTTAATTTCAATTCCCCCAAAAATAAAGAACTTGGTACATTGAACACATTTTGACATATCATTTTTTATTTTTTATGAAATTACATTAAATATATTACACAAAAAATGTGACATAAAATATGTGAAAAATTCTTAAACTTTCCAAAAACAGAGAAAAAAAAAATAGAAATTGTACAAAGTGTGCCTACTTTGTATTGGATAAATTTGGGGCAAAACGTTAAAAAGCATTTGAATCTATCTTTGAAAGATGACCAATTTAGAATCAAACTCCACAGACATTCTTAAATATGTACCAAAAATTCCTAAAACAGTAAAAAACAGCTAAAAATGTCAATAAAATGTATGAAATGTATGAACATTTTTTCTTTCTAAGATGTTTACTTACCTCTTCCATGTTATGTTGCAAGAAAGCCACCCATTCATCATTTTCTATTGGCTGAGGAGTCTCCATTGACTCCCAGCAACGCAAGGTGAAAATGTCTTTACTGTGTGGCACACCTTTGACAGCATCTCTTCTCAATACTTGACCAGCTTCTACTTCAATATCAGGAAACTCCTGACTGTAGTCTACACTCACACGACTCCTTATCAACATGCTAGATTCTTGGGATGAAACTTCCACAGCATTTTTGTTTTGAGCAGTATTCGGTGGTACCTATGGGTTTATTTCAAAACCCAAACAAAATTCAAAAGACACACAGAATATCAGAATAATCTCTGCCATGAAACGTTTTTCTAACCAATAAGTTCCTTGGGCATCATAAAATTAAAAATTAATTTGCTTCTGGTCTCCTGAATCCGTTTTCCCAGTGAAATTCCTTAACTCAACTAGCTCAACAAAACGCTCAGGAATGTTTATCAATTGAAACTAGTGGTGCTGCAGAATGGTAAAGACTTTTTCATACTAGTTAGTTTTCTTATATCTTTAGTTTGTGCTATTTTTGGTTTTCCCCCACCTTTTCCCCATCTGCCATCTACTAGCGCCTAAAATACTTTTTTTCACATTTTCTTAATTTTTCCCGGATCCCTAACAGTAGAATTGAAATATGACTATATGAATATTAGAGAAAGGCAAAACTTGGTCATACATGGAAAAATTTGGAGCTGTTTTGAAGAAAATGTTATTTGAGTGTATCTGCACAATTTGAAGTCATTTTCACCCAAACCTTTTGAATTTCTGAGAAAAGTCATCAGTTATTATTTGAAGCAACTGTACTCACAAATACAAAAAGGTACAAAAAAGCCCACACAATAAATATTAACGATGTGAAAGATTCATTGTCACAGAAAAAAACCAAAATGTTTGAGTTTCAAGAAGCTTCATAACAAATCATTTAAAGCCCTCATAATCATAAACGCAATAATGTTTACATGTTGCGGGTAACGTATTATTATGTAATGTATTAACAAGGTGAGAGAGGAATCATAAAAATTAATTTGTATAATTTTTGGAAAAACAAAAGAATACAGCAAAATAGGGTTTGTGTCATTTTATACATAACATTTAGCACTATCCCTACAAAAAATCTGGTGCCATTTAAGGAAAATCTTGAAAATGTTCCAGAGCATTTAAGTAATACTCCCAAAAACTTACAGAATTTTCAAAATTGAAGGTTTTGAGACGGGCCAGATAACCACAGAATATTCATTTTGGAAAAAATCTTAAGAGGGTGTTAGTGCTATTCACAGATGGACCAATGTTTTGAAAAACCAGTGGTGCTACAACAGCTCATACTTTTTTGCACTATTTGTATCTTTGGCAATTTTTGAAAATCAGAGTTGAACAAAAATTGAACCTGCATTTTTCTTTTAAGTATTTAGCAGTGGATGGAAAATAACTGAAGATGATGATGATGAATAATGACAATGTTTAAAAAACATTGTCAAATTTTAAAAAACATTACTCCTGTGACTAACAAACTAATCTTAACAATTTATCCTTGAAATGTTTTTAAGAGCAATACATTTTTTATTCAAGAGAATCTAGTATCTAAGTACCACAAATCTAAAATTGAGATAACAGATGCTCTTGTATACTCTGAATACTCTTCAAAAACAAAATATACAAAATATTATAGATATCTAATATTAATTTCACTAATGAGAGTAATACATTTTTTTTGTAATGTATTGTCAATCAGCCATTACAACATATATGCTTACAGTCTTATAAAAGAGTGAAATGCCAATAGAACAGAGGATGCACCCCAACAAAAAAACAAACAGATCACATAAACAATGTTCGCAGATCAAATAAAATTGGCAACCTCAGAAAACAAATTTCAAATTGCAGCCTGTGAATTAAACAAAATAGAAAAGACTTCTTACATAAAAATCTCCACAGAACACAATCCTTCCAGGGGCAGGAGCAAAGATGAGGGAAGTCTGTCACTGAGAGACAAATAACAGGACAAGCAGCAACATTTCAATAATTGGGCAAGAACTTGTGACAAAATTTACAAGAATGTAACATAAAATTTTGAATCACAATAAACAATTAATCAAAAGACATTTTGGAAGACATGAATCCAAACTGAAAATCAACAATACGACACAATTTAATGCTATCATATGGCTCAGAATCTGGATCCTGGAACTGTGGGATAGCCAGAGATTGGAAGTGACTCAAAGGAGGTTCCATAGACATCCCCTTGGTTATTCTAGATTGAATTGACACACAACTTTTAAACTGTGTCAAAAACTTTTCAATAATTCGAATGGATTTAGTTTCTTAGTTTGTATCAACGACTCACATTTCTACAGTACTTTCAGTTTCAATACTAAAATGTATAGATTAGAGGAAATATTAATTATTGTGTCTGGGCTGACGGGCCATGAGGTTAGGGAAAAATATAAGGACTATTGTCTATTGTCATCTTTTGATAGGAGACCCCAAACTTTTTGGTGACACTGTATATAGACAGAAAAAATAAACTAAACTTCTATATTCTTACCTGTCTCAAATAACCAGCATCACCCGCTGCTAAATTTAAACTATTTGTAATTTCACACAATTCTTCCACACCCTGGTTCCTTCCATCACTCTTTTCATCATCTGACAAATCATGACATTTTACTAAACCATTCATGATAGGAGCATCTCCACAACCCAGGTCTCTACTGCTTGTTTCAAAGTCTCTGTCCGCAGCTGCAGTACTTCTACCATTTGCACTCATCGAACCACAAGGAGTGTTTAGAGATTCATGACTGAAGTTGAAACTTTGCTGATGTTCTAACAAAAAAAAAAATAACAATTAAAATTCAATTTACAATTAGGAAATTCTTTCAAAGAATACTGTCAATCTATCAAATGATGTTTTCAACCACAAAAATAATTAGCTAAAATTGTTCATAATTCACTCAGATCGTTACAAATGTGGAACAGATAAATATATGTTGTAGAAGTTTAAGGATTTTAATTTGCAGAAAAAATTCTGCATTGTACATTGTACAGAATTTCATGTTAACATACCTTCTTTTCTGTACAGTAAATCTAGGCCTACAACAAAATAAACTATTTACATTGAAGTAAGGTGATAAAAATACTGAACCTACAGTAAATCATACATTATACTATTTTTTTAAATGTTTTTTAATAAAATTAATAAGACATGATGATGCATTTAAAGAAATAAGTACATACATTCTTCTTTGATACAATTTTTTGTTTTTAATAAAATCCAGATTACCAATGGTATGAATTTTTGATGTCTAAACTTGTATGCTGTACTGTTTTTGAAATATTGTTTTATTTTTTGACAATTATTTCTCAAAGAAATTAAGGATATTCACAAAAATGTCTTCTAATATAATATTTAGAAAGCTTTAAACAACAATTTTTAATTTGTACTCCAGAAATTAAAAGCGATGGCTACATTTAATTTTTTCAAACAATTTTATACAATGTAGATTCAAATAAGAACTGAAAGAGACGGATGTCTTGGAACATGAAGGGAAACAAGGGGAAAGAGCTAAAATATAAAAGAAGTTCAGATGTCTTGAGATTTCATTCAGAAGTAAATCATAAATTTAAAAATTACAAAAACTAGAGGCAACAGTATTACTAAGTGTATTAGGTCTTTTCCAAAGTATCAAACCTAATTAAAATTAGAATGATAACATCCTTTTTTTCCCCCTGGACTACTTGCACCATTATTTTCTCCACTGTTTGAAAGATGGAGATAAGAAAAAAAATTTTCCCCTTGCAAAGAGCTGTCCTAATGGGAATAATGATGACTTGGGGGGGGATTTTCATGACCTAAAACATTGCCAAAAGTGATCAATAAACTACTCTTAAAATGTTTTTAAAATGCTCTAAAAGCAAAGGAAAACAACATTAAAAATATTGATTAAAACCAGTTCAGATGAACAACTCAAGCTGTTGGATATGTAAATGACACAATCAAGGCTTCTTCCTGTCATTCAAGTGAACTTAGAATGCAACTTTTGGCATGGAAAGTTTTTTGCCAGGAAATCTCTGACTTTAATTATCCCAAAATCGGCTGAACTTTCAATAGACATCACAGGAAGCTTAGATTATATACTTACAATGGCTAAAATTACAATTTCTGAGCGAAGAAATCAAGTAGCCTACCAAGTAATTCTATGGAGAATATTGAATCTCATAAGTATTATTTGTAGCAAGTACCATGAAAATGTTTTTAAAATAAGCAAAAAATGCTTTAAAAATGATGGAAGAGAGCAGAAAATGACTTATAAGTTGAAATCAAAAAAATATGCGAAAAAATCTCACATAAATATGGGTCATTTGCTTTTGTCATAACATAAAATTAATGTCTACACTATATAGCATTGCTCTAAAAGAAAAAAAAATGACCTTCCATTAAATCTGTCCCCTAATGATAACAATATCAAAAATGCATTTCTATACAATATCTCACCAATTTGGACAGGAGTACTGTGCAATGGTCGGCTGGTGCACTCCACAATACTCCGACAAAGACGTATGGGATTAGCAGAAGGTTGATGGGCATGGTGCGCTACGGCCCCTGATGGCTCACTTTCAGATAAGTAATCTCCTGCTTGGACTTGTATTGATGTTTTTGATAAGGTGCCACTGCCTTTTTTGTTCTTGTTTTGAAACACCTTTCCTTTATGCCCCAGCTGCTCCATTTTTTGCACAACTCGAGTCATAAACCTACTCAGATTACATTAACAATTGAACAAAATTACCACTTTATTAAAAGAACACAAGTGAGATATATTTTCTAAAACTAAACTGGTGTTATTTTGTTTCAATATAAAATATAAGACGTAAGCATGTTAACTATAAAACGTACTTGTGGCCAGATGTTCGACTGGCAAGATCTTGTTTTTGCAGCTCTTTGGCTTTAGCCTGAGAAGCGGTCAAAGGATTTGTCAGAGATGGTTCAATACCAGGAATAAATCCACCTAAAACACAAGTAACCATGCATGTTAATACCAGGTAACAACTCAATAACAATCAAAATATGGAAATACCTTAAAGATTCAAGAAAGAGTTTAAATGTTCAGAAAGAACTTAAAAATATGTGTCATCAAACATTTAAAAAATATTTAATAAAAAGTTACTAAACCATTTGGCTCCAACTTACTTTCTCCTTCTGGCAAAAAAATCCCATCTTTCACAAAAGGATGATGAAGTAAATCTGGCCAAGTTAATCTCTCATTTGGATTCTTTTCTAATAAGCCCTGTGAACAACATTAGTCAGAAAATTCTTCGAACAATCTTCAATATAAAGCAAATAATGAATTTACCTTGTAAACTCTGCTAAGGATGCATGAAACAAGTAAAAATACATAATCTTTGCACAGAAAAACAAATGAGAGCTAACAGATGAACAGACTGACCTGAATGAAACTGGTACATTCTGGTGAAACAAAATCTGGCCATTTCACTGGTTCATGACTAATCATTCTAACTAAATGTAAAATTGATGTTGTAGAAAAAGGAGGAGTTCCTACTATTAATTCATAAATAATGCATCCCAGGGACCTGGAACACAAATGATAGTAATAAAACCTGATTGCATTCCCAACAAAAACTAAGTGACCAGAAACTACATAAATAATACGGTACCAAAGATCTGCATTGTGATCATAGGGGTTCTCTTCAATAAGCTCTGGTGCCATGTACAAAGGAGTTCCTTTTATTGATGTTAAAACATGTGTTCCTGCACTCATACTTCTAGCAAATCCAAAATCACAGAGTTTAGCCACGCCATTTGCTCCCATTAAGATATTCTGGGGTTTTAAATCTCTACAAATCATAAACATTTCATTCAGGAGCAAGCAGTTTTAACATAAAAACATTTGGTAGATAGTGAAAATATTATTTTCGATAAAATGAACATACCTGTGAAGAACTCTGTGAGAATGTAAATAATATAATGCTGAAACTAAATCACAAGCTATTTTTCTAACTTGTTCTTCAGGCAAATAACATTCAGTGCCCAAAATTTCATACAGTTCTTTGTCAGCAAACTCTGTCACAACTACTATCTGGTAACAGCAACACAATCTTTCAATCATGAATATCTAATGCATAAATAATACAATATTAGGGGGACATCAATCGGGTTACCTGATTTTCCGTTTCAAAAGAGTCCAACATATGAATGATATTTGGATGATTTAAATGCCTTTGAATTTCACATTCTTGTCTTAAACCTCTTAGCTCTTTATCCGATCTCCCTTTCTGAAAGCAATTCAAATTTCTATACTAGCGTATATCATATGGTTTTACGCCAAACACAAACAATAAAACATAACCTCACCAAACTACACAATACGCACCTTCGTTATAACTTTCAATGCAACAATACGATCATTAGATCGAATTTTGGCTTTAAATACTCTTCCAAAAGATCCTTCACCTATTAGCCCAAGTATTTCGTAATTATCCATTATAAAACATGACGATTTTCTATTCACAGAGGAGCATCGTAAACGTTTATAATATTCGCGCAACTTTTCTTGACCGATGGATTGACGATTTTGGGAGGAGTGGGGATATTAGTTACGAAGTCGGCCACTAGAGTATTTTAAGTAATGCCAACGTCTGTGAAATGAAAGTCAAACCTGCATCTTGTGCGGCGAGGTCATCGCCCTGGGAAAGCAACAGCAGGGACACTAGATGAATGAAAATGTATTTAAGCAGTCAGATAGTGTAGATCTTCGCTAATTTTGACAAGTATTTTTGTCGAAATTACCCAGAACTCACCACGTGGAGGTGTCTACACATTGAGTTCCCCACTTGCCCTCCCAACCACCCTACCTTTTGAGAGCAAGTTAGTCATAATCGAGGTTTTTAATGTCAAGTCCGGGTTTGGTGTCGTAATCGGGTAATGGTCAAATTAATCAGAATCAGAGTTTTCTGATGAATGCAAATCTTCACTCTCATCACTGGACCGTGAGGAGGTGTTAATAATAATGTCATCAATCGACATTTCTAAAATGCCATCATTGGTCCAATATTCCACCTCAAGGTTTTGCACATGTCTACAATAACCTTCCCAGTCTGATGGTGATACTTGTGCAAAAGCTGATTTAGTTAGCTTAAGCAAATTTTCTGCCGACATATCTCCTGAAATGTTCTGCTCTCTGACATATCTTTTGATTTTAGCCCATGCAAGTTCTATGGGGTTCAAATCACAATGATATGGGGGCAGACGAATTACTGTGTGGCCTTTTTTTGCTGCAATTTCATCTACAACATATGTCTTATGAGCAGGCTTATTTTCCTTAATTTTTTTAAATAGTGCTTCTTTTCTCATGGACATATCACATGAAATGCCCTTATTTTCTAACCATTGAACCATGGTTATTTTGGTGTCATATCTGCATGGGGTTTTGTCTACCTGTCTGCTGTGATACGATGCATTGTCCAGCACTATTACTGATTCAGGAGGCAGATTGTCAAGTATTTTTGTACAAAACCATCTTTCAAAATTTTCTGAGTTCATCTGACCATGATAATCCCCTGTTGTTGATTTGGCTTTAAATATTAATTGAGCCTCCTCAATGAATCCATTTTTGGAACCTATACTGGCAACAATAAATCTTTTAGATGTACTTCCCCAATCAGTGACACCAATAACGTCTTTCCTTTGCCAGCATTTTCTCACAGTAAGATTGCTGTCGATCCATGATTCATCTAGGTAAAAAATTTCTCTCCCATTCTCTCGGAAATGTTTCATTTGTACAATGAAACGAGTTCGCCAATCCACAATATCAGCTCTCTCCAGAAGCAAAGTTCTCTTATTTTGAACTCTTCTCCAAAAAAAACCCATGCTGTGCAATGTTTTTCTAAGAGAGCTTTTCCCCCATTTCCAATTAATCTTTTCTCGCAGAACAGGTAGAAGTTTGTCTATTGATGGAACAACTTTTTCTACTGAATAAAAATGCTGGATTGTATCTCGAATAACTCTCTTGTCAAAATCATCAACAGCAACCTTACCTCTTGTTCTTGTTCTAATATAAAAAAGAAAAGAATAAGCCCTTAAATAATATGTAAATATTATGGAATATTTCAAATTAGCAAAAAATGATGACGCAATTACATCAAAATTCCATTTTATATATTTTAAGATAGGATGCCTTAGTTTAATAATTACAGAGGTGTCCAATTTATTATAATTGAAGTATATCTATATTTTCCTTTTACATCTTTTCACAATTGTTTCCAAATTTTTAGAATGAATGGTTGATTTATAATATCATAAGTAATTAGATTTTTAAAAACAATATTAGTGTTGACAGAATTAAGAAGAAGGAATTCATTTTTATGTCATAATGCAACCAAGTTTAATGCCCAGCAAAATGCAGATGTTTGTATTTTGCTGATCAGAAAAAAACTAAAATCATTTTGAAGTCAATAAGGCAAAGTGGATTAAAAATAAAGAAATGTTAAAACATTAGATTATATCATAATTAAATGTTATTTAATTAAACCATCATTGTTTTTAATGAGTGGATACCAAATAGCAATACTGATTATGGAGGAAGGAAATTCAATTCAATTTAAAGAGATTCAATTCAAATTAAAAATTAATAAACATTAATATTTTTGTTTTTTAATATTATATTATGCCATAATTATAAAAATAATACTCAATAACAATTATTCATTGACTGATTGTAGTAAAGTAATATTCAGTTCCAGAAAATAATAGATTATTAAGATTTGTACTTTAAGCATTCGCAACTTTTTCATTTTAGCTTAATTGATTTTTGCTCTCAGTACATCTTTAATAGAAATGTTCTGTGTCAGATTTGTATTTAAAATTGCTCCTCACATTTTTTAATACATGACTGGTTAATTTCTTGACTTTTGTTTGCCTCTAGTGAGAAATACTTTTATTGTAATACATTCATTGTAATACTTTCTTCTTATAAATTGTGACTGTCTAAAGAGGAAGTAACAAGGCGAACATTTTTAATGTCTTAAAGTACTATAAATCAGCCTTTCATTTGAAGATCTGTGTAAAGTATATGGAAATAGTATGTAAGAAATATAATTACAGAGAGTATGATAAATTGATTTCCTTGAATGTTACCTTTTTTTACCGGGCGTTTCGGGGGATTGTGAAGGGTCATTGGCTCTTTTTGACTTTATTCTACGTATAGTGGAAATACTGGCTCCAGTATACGCAGAAGCCCGATCTAGAGCATGACTTAGAGGATGCAACAAAACATTGTTCCCCTTTTCCATTTCACATGCATGAACCACTTTTTCAATCATTTTGCGTTCGCCGCTACGATATGTCCTCTTAACTTTTTCAGGAGTTTTAGGTGACTCCCTTGAAGGACCTGGACCTGACTCAGCCATTTCTTTTGATTTAGACAAAAAGCCTGAACAGAGGTTCTGCACTGTAATAGCAACTGGCTTTGACTAGCTTCTGTTTCGCGCCAACGAAGTTTTAACGCTTGGAAGGTTGTCATCAGTGCCCGCTGCGAGCTTTTGCCTTCAACTGTTTCTTGCACAAGGGTGGGGGTTCAAGGTCATCGGTCAAGAAAAGTTGCGCGAATATTACCTGCCTCAAATGATTGAACAAAACACGAACGTCAAAACATAAAAAGTAGACGATATGAGCGCAATAGTAAATAATACGAGTTATATTCCGCAAAGCTATTCGAAATTCGCAGTATATTGAAAAAGTCCACACAGCGACACTGTATTTCCTCTGTGTTAACTCGTGAGATGCGTGAATCACCCACGTTTCAGTTGCACTCAACATTGTGCCTTTTATGTATAGGTTACATATGTTAAATTGACATTAAAAAGGGAATATTTTATATAAAACAAATGTGCAATATGTTGTACAGTGTGTTAATTATTTGCGAATGTGTTCTTTTCGCCATAAGTGCCTCTCCAGTGGTTGACAGTGACAATTATTGCCAAAGTAAAACCCAAAATACACATTTGCACCTAGCTACAAAAACACCTTACAGATTTATTGTCAACAAAGATGATTCACCTCCTACATATGAGGGTAAATACCCTACTGAAATGTTTATTTATTCAGATATTTTACTTTCCTTCTCAAGAAACATTTTTTCATTATATTCAATTATTCGTTCATTATATTCATATTCATGCTATTATGAAAAATGACACTGTCTGTTATTCAAATTAATTAAAATTTTAAAGATATGATTAATTGTTTTAGTGCAAATGTAATCCTGTTTTAGGATGCAGTCCAGAAAAAATATGGTTGGTTGTTCGACATGGGACTCGCAATCCAAGCCATAAAGTTATTCGCAAAATGAGAGAGCGTTTGCCAATATTGCAAAATGCCATTATGAAAAATGCTGCTAAAAATAGGAGTAAGTTTTTGTTTTCATCTCTATTTCACTACTTTATAATGTATGCTATTATATTAATGAATCATTCTTTCATTGTATTAATTTGACATTTCACAGCTTCCTTATGCGATGAAGAAATTGCACTGTTATCGACTTGGAGCACTGAACTAGAAGAAGCTGATGAAAAACGATTAACACATGAAGGCGAGGATGAAATGATTGAACTGGCAGAACGATATCAAAATCGTTTTAATGACTTGTTGTCTGAAAATTATACAAATTCAACAATGAAGGTAAAATTGTTTGTTATATTCTAATGTCAAAGTTCATCATAATACATCATTTAGAAAACTGTAATTTATACTTTTTTCATTAGTTTCGTCACACAGCTACCCAGAGAACTGCTGAAAGTGCTAGGTATTTTACTGTGGGACTTTTTGGCAGAAGAGTCAGTCGTTATGTATGGTTTCCTGAAGCTTTGTACAGAGATCCAATTCTTAGGGTATGTTAAAGCAAATAGATGAGAAAAAAAAAGTGCAATGTGTTTAGTCACTCTTCCTCTCTGTCTGATCTTGTTAATTTTTGCTTTGGCAGTTTTATAAACTGTGCTCACGTTGGAGATCTGAAGTAAAAAAGAATCCTGAAGCTTGGAAAGACAAGCAGCTATTTGAAAGCAGTCCAGAAATGATGAGAACTCTGCAGGATATAAGCAGTCGACTTGGTCTTGGGAACGTCTCCGTTGGTAAGTTCACATCACTGTAGAATTCATTGAATATAATGTAAATTTGTCCCCTACCTTACTCATTGATATTTAAATATTAGAACACCTGTACCTGGGAATTCAAGTAGTATATTAATTGGTATTATGAGGTATAGGGAAACTTGCATTTGTATTCCATGATGTAATTGTGTTGAGAACATCTACCTATGCCTTTTTTAGGATGTAAACTTATGATCCAAATAGGTTGATTAGTTGGGTTTCTTGCAATGGCAATTGTGTTTGTAAAATCAGTAGTTTGTTATTGATAATATTTTCACTATATTAAAGCGAATGTCAAAAGTGGCTAGGGGAGGAGTTAATTTGTGTTTTAACATCAATTCATTGGTTCATCATAAAAAACACGTATGAGTAACGGAGTTCTTAGATGTAATTCATCAGGAGAATTACACTCTAAAGAATAGGCAATTGTGAAGGGTTTGCATGCTCATAAAACCCGGAGCTTTCGCCTAAAAAAAGTTCTGGTTTTGGAAATGCAAGGATTAATTTCTACGATTTTTTTTTTCGAGGAGGAGGATTAAAAAAAAAAACACGCCCCCGGGTGGGCTCGAACCACCAACCTTTCGGTTAACAGCCGAACGCGCTAGCCGATTGCGCCACGGAGGCACATGGAAGTTAGGTTGTTCGAATTCTGTAATCTATTCAATGTGTAAGCTAATTTTTTTGTTATATTTAGCGTTTAGATTCAGAAGTGTTATTTTAACAACTGTATTATATGAAGCTGTGATATAGATTAATTAAACTTCGCGAAACTGGCAAGTGCAAATGCAGACTAGCTCTTCTACGTGATAACCAAGAAAGCAACTGAAAGCAACTACGCATTAAGCTCAACGCGTATGCGTTTGATTTTCAGTCCCTATCTGTAATATCAGCAAGAGCCATTGCAAAAAGTCAATTCGCTGATAGTTCCCTATATGATGTTGCTTCACATTTTGATATGAATCAATTTAACGATATTCATATGTGTTAAAAATTATTGTATTTGGACCATATATACAAATAACATTTTGAATCTAAGATTAATTAACTGCATCGATTAATACCGAAAAACAAAAATAAATAAATAAATTAATTAATTAAAAAACGATAGCAGAGCGTGGTTTCGATCCACGGACCTCTGGGTTATGGGCCCAGCACGCTTCCACTGCGCCACTCTGCTTTGCGGTAGCGTGAGTGGGAAAGACCAGTACAAAAGACGGGAAGCTTCTACTTGTAAATATATGGGGCGATGAGGTTTAAAATTTGTGGAAGTTTAATAATGCGTAAGTGAAATGTCAAAGCGGGTACATTCTATTATGCTGAATTAACCTTTTGTAAAAGACATGAATTCTTCTGGTAAAAAAAATTGTTTCCGCCCGGGATCGAACCGGGGACCTTGCGCGTGTGAGGCGCACGTGATAACCGCTACACTACGGAAACTTCGTGTTTAGTAGGGAACTCACATATGCATTTTATGCGTTTGCTTTCGGTTAATATATAATGTTTTATGTAGATGATGCAGAATTAATGTATGTAACTTGTGCCTTTGAGACCGCATGGCACTGGAAGACTCCATCTCCATGGTGCGCTGCATTCTCAGAGGAAAATTTGGAGGTAAGATGTGCTAACAATATAAATACAATAATGACTAAATATTTTCCCATGATATATATATATATATATATATATATATATATATATATATATATATATATATATATATATATATAATGTTTCAAGTTGATTATTCATTCATTGGCGCAATCAAACTTAGCAATTTGTCTGATTCAAATATTATACGAGTCGATATTGCTTTGCTGATGGTTTTCTGTATTTGCCTTTTTTGCATCAGTTTAGCAAGAATAATGGAAATTCGGTGTAATTTTAGGCTGTAATTTTGTATAAATTGTATAAACTTTATACAAATTACAGCCTGTTAGTTACGTTTCACGTAAGGGGTCGTCCATAAATTACATAATGCTAAAGAGGGGGCAGGGGGTTGAGGCAGCCTTATGTAGAAGTATGGGGTATTAATTTATTGTTTCTTAACATTGACTTTTTACATGTTTCAACGTTTACTGTAATAATTCCTTTTTTAATCTTATTATAAAAGATTAAAATATTATCTTATTAATTTGATTTAAAAACATAAATTAACGTTATATTAATTAATTTAATAATATTAAATTATGTTGATTTAATTTATGAAATTAATAAATTAAATTAACGTTAGTATAATCCATGGTGAAAATAACACCATGGTATAATGTAGAATTCAATTACATTGCGGCACATGACACACCCATCGTCATTCACCAAGTCGTGTGCACGGCTTCTGATAAAAAAGTTTCTCACCTATCCGTCTTTCCTTCACTCACAACTTGCCCCAATGTTAGGTGCAGTCACTATCGCCAACTAATTCCTACTTTAATTATCATAGTATTACATTTAAAACAGAAATATAATGAATAAACTGTGCTATAATTGTTATTCACTTCTTGCATTTAGAAGGGGAAGCGCGTTGTCGCAAGTGTTATGTAATTATTTAGAGGTTCAAGCGCGCGTTACGGATGCGTTAAAGGGAGGAGAAGGGGTATTCAGTACACTCGAAATTTGCGTTACGTAATGTATGGACGGCCCCTGTAAAAAATAATTAATAGTGTCACGCATCGTCAGGTGTGAACAAACATCGTATAAATTCATTTATATCTGAAAATGAAAACAAATTTTAATGTTATAGTTTAGTATGAAAGTATTAAAAATAAAATTTCTTGATAATGACATGAGTTTAAGGAGTACAAGTGAAAATATATGTGTGAAACGTCGTATCGAATATGTGAAAAATTAAACAGGCTTAAAAAGTTTGTATGATGATTGCGTTAAAAGAAAATGAATACTTGAGTGCTAAATTATTAATATTGTGTTGCATTCACTGTATTTTTTATAATTTTAAAAGTTTACATTTTAAATAGTCCCTTGTTTTCTGAGATTTCTTCAATTTTTAAATTTTTTTTCCCATAGGCAATGGAATATCATGCTGACCTAGAATACTATTGGATCGATGGATATGGACATAATTTGACTTACAAGCAAGCGTGTCCAGTTATTGGAGATGTCTTCAACTTTTTAGAGTAAGAAATTTACATAATGCTGGCAGCTTACGTAGTTTTTACTGTAGAATTCCCATAATCTAAATTGAACCTGAATTGAGCCAGTTTGGCTAGACAGAAATTTGGATGATTGGATAGAGTTCTGATGTAATGGTAAAATTACTTCATACTTACAAGAAACTTTGCTTTTACAAATTAAATTATGTTTAACAAACATCAGGTATTATATTGACTGTAAATTACAGTATATTATCTCAAATTTCTTTAAAAACATTCTTTTGTATGAAGATTTATTAGGAAGGTGTAATTATATTAGATAAAATTACATATGAATGGTACCTTATGTATGTACAGTATTTTAGTTGAATCACATCAAAAATAGTTCAGTGCTTTCAAGAATTGACTCGTTTCTGTACTGCAAGATATATTTTCCCAATTTTGACATTTTTCTTGATTTTTCGTGACCTTTTGTGTTTGTTATGACAGATCTTGACAACGATGAATACCGCAACTCGATACGTCTCATAGAAGTATCAAAAATAAATAGCAAAATGTTCACGTGTTAGCAGATTCCTTTATAAACATGATGCAGTATTTTTACGCATGAATTGGAAAACTTTATTCAGTGGCTTTCACTTGAAATATAGAAAATGAATGAAAACGTGCCCCAAGAAGAGTCGAATTCAGAAAATATTTTGGGAAGTATGTCATTTCGAAACCGTCTGTGATAAATCATTTTGAAATAATATGTTTTTAAAGTAAGTAGTAATTGTTATGAGTATATTGACTCACTTAATGGGTTTAAGGAGACATGTCCCATGGGCCTACATTGGTCCAAGGTAGGGATGCGACATCGTTGTCTTGATAAAAATCATCGATTATTCGAAGCCGATGATATTTTAATATCAATGTTTCCTTTCATGTTTTATTTTTTAATGAAAAATGTACCATAATAATAATAATAATAATAATAATAATAATAATAATAATAATAATAATAATAATAATAATAATAATAATAATAATAATAATAATAATAATGTATATTGATTTTCTGTTATTCATAAATTCCACATAGTTTTTGTTTTGATAAATAAATTCGATATACTTTTTTAATTATCCAATCAGGTGATAAAGGATTTGTTAAATATTCAGGTCTTTTTTTCCCCTTCACTATCTTGCAAATGAAATCTTATTAAACGCGACAACCTCTAAATTCAATGACCCCTACTTGAACATGGATGATTACTAACGCAGGTTTAAGAACATCGATAAACAATTTATTTGTTAAATTTTTTTTGCGTTGGACCACGCGTGCTTTATGCATTTTGCTTGGTCCTTGGACGAAGGTGCAAGGACCTTGCTGGAGGGATCAGCATTTTAACTGAATCCCGATTTTTATGTGCCAGGGTTGTTAGCCCTGGGGGTATGAACGATGAGATGATGATGGCGAGACGGCACACACACATATATACAGAAACAAATACGTTCATGCCCGAGTCGGGGCTCAAACTCGCGGTCCGAGCCCGCTACGGCACTACTGCCCTAACGATCTCGGCCATGTGACCGGCTTTTGGGCCTTTTATCAACTTCTATTTTATAATTTTCAATATCAGGTTTCAAAAACGATGATGTTTTGTTGGCGATGTCGCGTGCGTAGTCGGAGCGAGCGAGGTTTTGAGTGCGTGCGCGCGTGCGCTTGCGCAGCGGGACGGGCCACTGGGGCCGCGAGGCGCGCGCCGTGGTGTACTTCACGCACTCGGGCACGCTGCTGAAGCTGCTGGCGCACCTGGGGCTGTACCGCGACGCGGAGCCGCTGCGCCACGACAACTTCGCGCGCCTGCGGACGGGCCGCGACTGGCGCGTGTCGCGCATCGACGCCTTCGCCACCAACCTCGCCTTCGTGCTGTACAGGTGGGTGCTGCCCTCTCGCCATGCGTCCAGCGGAGGAAACACACACAAACAGAGGGGTCACCACGTTAGTGAATTTTCGACAGTAGCTAAACAGCCGAGTGGAATTCTGCTGCTGTCTGGAGAAATATTTAAGCGACTGGCTGCTCTGATCGGCAGTTTTCCTGGTTTCTCCGATCAACACCAGACGAATGCCGGAGCAGTACCCTTACAGACGGGCCACGGAGCGCGCGCGATCGTTGCTTCCTAATCCTTGCCACCCCATCTCCTCATACTTCCACACTTACGTGCATACACTACCACTCATGTCTGTGTCACAGATCTTGCCCACTAGGAGAAGTGCCCTGCTTTAGTGATACCTAGAGGGGGAAACCCTTAGCAAGTCAACGTGTAGGTCAGCGCCGACCGTCGGTTCGGAGTTCTAGCAAGTTACACAGAAACCATCCGGAATATAACAGGCCCTGCACCTACGGGGCTAATAATCTTTGCTGTTGTCTTCCGCTCTGCCCGTCGCTTTCTACCGTCAGACCCAATCTTGTATTTCTTTCGAAATTCACACCTTGATTTTCGTACAATTCAGTTTTCAGCGACGAAATTTAGTTACATTTATTCGGTTGCATTCACCTCGTCCTTTATTCGGGGAAAAATGTAATAATCCATTGATATTTTTGCTTGCATTTTGTGTGCGACAGATAAATAAGCCAGCTTGAGGCCAAAGGCAATTCCGAATGTCTATCATTTTACAAAGGCAAGCCACATTGTAGAATTCTTGATATAAATTACTTATTTGAAAAATATTTTTGGGCATCTGGAAATGATTGACAATATTTACATTATTTATTATGGGAAATTGTGGTTCAGTTTTCGTACATGCGATTTTGTCAGATTTTTTAAAAGGATGAATTACAAAAATCGATGTTCCACTATGCTTCCATATCACCAATTTCCATGTTTCTTCCTCAGTGATTCATCCTTCGGTCCCAGACTTTTTTTGTCTCGAAGATGACATTTGTAATCAGTCGACAAGTATAATACGAGATCCATTTATTGAAAGTATTTAATTATATCTTCTTCCGAAAAAATGGCATTGTCAGTATATGTGGGAATCAATAATAGATTATTACACTTACCTTACTGTGATTTAGTGTATTTTGCAAGAAAATTTCGTTTATGAAATGTTTTAATGATTGTCTCTGTGTTCAGAATGTCAATGATCATGTGGTAGCTTGTGGGGAGATGTAGCAGCTTCCCAATCCCCTGGCTGCGCGCTTGAGCGAGTCGCCCTCGAGCGAAGAAGAGAGGTAACTATGGAGCTGTCCGGAAGACGCCGCGTCTTAGGCTCAGGTGCCAACGATTCGGCCGCCGTTCTGCGACTTCCCTCAGAGCGATTGACGCGGCCGGCGTCTCCCACACAGCCGAGTAGTTCCTGACTCCGCTCTGGAGACGCGAGGTGCAGCGGAGCGCGCTTTTGCAGGTGCGAGGACGGTCCGCGGGTGCTGACGCTCCACCAGGAGAGACCGGTGGCGCTGCCCGGCTGCCCGCCCCACCACGACCTCTGCCCCCTGGAGACGCTGCGCGACCAGCTCCATCATAGCCTGAGCGCCTGCGACTTCGACGCCATGTGCGGTCGCGACCGCTAGCGCACCCGACGTCTTTTCCTCCCGTTGGTCGCAGCTCCAACTTCACGAAAGGGGCTCTTCCACAGAGGATTTTTTTTCTTTCTTTATTCGAAACGAGTTCGAAACGTTTTACTTAGTCATAGATATTCTGTACTTTTCGCTTATCGGTCGACAATCGTGCCCTGTAACGAACTTTTTCATCTGTCCTGTTTATTTTTTTACTCCTCCCTTCTTTCTTTTTAGCAATTTCTATTTTGAGACCTTTACCCGTCCTGAGGAAAACGGTTTCTTTTCCTGTTATTTACAAGATTTAATGTTGCAAAAGGCTGCTAATTTTGAGAAAACGTTTTAAAACGGGAGCGAGGAGTCGCGGAAGGAAAGAGGTTATTGGAAAACCTGGCAAATATATTTATTGTCTTTAACTTAAATCCTGCTACTCCGCAACTACTGTTTCTGATTGAAATATTAGATAGGCAAAATCGATTTCTGCACTTGTAGTTGTCTTTATATTACTTAATAAATAAGCGTGCGCTAGAAGAACATTCCAAACATTAAATAAATACGTTTCATGTGATTTCGTATTTGCAGTATTTCGTAGTGCATTTTAACATAATTGTGTTGTGTCAGCTTTAATGTTTAATGCAACTTCATTAAGTTCGCGATTTGCTTTTTCAAGGTAACGAGGTAAATTGCGCTTTAATTTACGATAAGTCGGTGACGCCTTTTCCGACATCGTGACGTCATTTCCTCGGCGCGCAAAAAAGAAAAAATAACCCGACAGCAGCGCCGATCCGTCGCCCCCTTCCCTTCCTCTTTCTTCCCTCTTCCTTTTGCATCAATTTCATTAGACTAAACGGCATTTCGTTCATTCTCGAATGCAGAAAACGGACAGTTTTTCAGACGGGAAGGGAAACTTTGGAGCAAGATGGACGCGGGTCTTTTGCCTCAGCAGCAAGTTTATAAACCAAAAATTTTTACTCCGGTAGTTATATCGTGTTTCATTTATTTTTAGAGGAATTTTACTCATTTTTTGTTTACGTCGTCGCCGCCGGCGGCGTTCGCGCGCGCGTGCGTGTTTACTGACGCGCCGTTCTGCCGTCCGCGCGGCTGCCTTTGGCCGCCTCGCAGATCGCCTCCGCAGGCAGCCGGATGCCGCGCGAGGTCGGGGTTTGAACCCGGATCTCCCTCGGAGAGGGCCGGCGCGGCGGGGGATGGTTTCCGACAGCCGCTCCGCTCGTCGCGGGGGGCTGCTTGTTCCGACATTTCCAGTTAGCAGAGTCTTCACACTAGAGGGAAGCCAGTTCGCACTGCTTGGATGATGTCCTGAAGTCGATAAATGAAAATGTTCTTTTAAGGACTTGAGGAGCGGTGTGAGTTTCGAAATATCTAGGCGTTTGTTAGAACTCGAATAGAAAACTAGTATGGTAGGTTTGTTGTTAATATAACCTCACATCTTTATGTTAGAATTTGATGAGATATATGTTTTCACTGAGCAACGTAAATGTTACGTGAATGTCAGAAACTAATATAATTTTCAAAACGATTAAATTGTCAAAAATGAATCATTAATTTTATCTGTATACTGCGACTGAATATTCAGTTGTACATTTTTATGGATGTACTGTTGCGATTGCAAAGAAAAATAGATACCTGGATATACTGTAAGACTGATTTTGTATATCGGGAAAGAAATGCTAAATTGATCTCTCTTACTGTTTCTATGATGCAGTTGACATTTTCTATTATCTTCCAAAATTGTATCTCGAAAATGGCATTACAGGGACTTGAGCTCAATGGTGTGATATGGTAGCGGTGCAATCGGCCGATGATACTTAGTTCGTCAAATCGAAAAATTGATCTATTGTTACTTGCCTCTGATGCTTTCATTGTGTTACACGAAAAATAAAATGTGTAACAGCCTTAAAAATACGTTCTCAATCGAAAATGTGATAAAGTAGTAATTTTTGAGGATGCTAGAAATATTTTACAAAGAATAAATATTAGTTTATCATTTTCTGTTTAATATTCCAGACCAATACATGATTAATCAGTAATGTACGTGGCCCGTAAATCACTTATCTCTGGATTAACTCAACATGATTTTCTAGGATGCCTTACTGTATCTTATAGAGTCATCTTTCACTATATATATTATTATGCATACCCTGTTGTGAATTTGTATGTATGCTTGTTATTTCTGAATTGTTAAGAAATTGGAAAGTGGTTTTAATTAAGATTGCTGTGAAAATCAGAATTATGTATTTTGCAACCTCTCTGTTAATGTATGATATTTTCTCTGTTGATGTAAGGTAATCTCTCTGTTAATGTGTGATATTCTCTCTGTTAGTATATACAGGTGACTCAAAATAAATGTTACACACTTCTAGAGCATGTAGAGGGATCGAAAATGGGCAATTATAGCCAATAAACATGTAGTGGGAAATTTCATACAACAGAGTTATAAGTGGCATTTGGCTCTAATGTTTAGTCAACCCCGTAATGAACTTATGTTTGGCAAGTCACGTTCTGTAGCAGACAAGGGGCTTTTAAGTACCTGCCGAACATTGTGCATGCGGCGTTGCCTAAATATCGGAGACAAATGTTACATATATAAATGAATAGGATTCCGTTATCCAATTTATCACTATAAGTCCGCGGGCAAAAAGTTATATTCGACCATTACATGCCCTGGTAGTTTGTAGCATTTGTTCCGACACACCTCTCTGTGTATAAAATTCACCCTGCGCAATCATGATGCAATGAGAATGTTAATTTGCAAACTTTATTTTTGTGCTAGTTAAAAGGAATAGTTTTTAAGTGATTGTGACGTGTGAAAATGGCAGCTTTGTTGGTAGCACCCACACTTAGACAAACGGATATTTTGATTTCCGTTTCTATTGTACCTTTTTGCATTCGGCGATGCAAAAGACGCTTCTGATTTGACTGATATACAAGTATAATAATTTCCTACCTCACCTAACTCAGCAGCTTAAAGATGTATTCATACCCTTCCGAACCATTCGCAGAGCTTTTCTGACTGCATTTAAAACAAAACAGCCAAATATCGCACTTGTGTGGTTGCAGCATCCGCAATATAGATTAGTCTCATCACTTACCGAACTTTTTTTCTGTGTTAAATAAATATTATGTAATTTTTACGATGTTGTGACAAGCTCTCAGTTTATTAACTTTATGCGCTAAATGTGTGCTGTTACTTTGATGCTACAATAAAGCATTGGCTGTAAAATGTGTTTTATTTACCCGTCGTCGCTATTTGCAAATTTTTTATTTCTCTGATGGCGTCAACCACTTTTATGGTGATCCCCGCCAAGGGAGGAAGCCAGAAAATTCATCTTTCTAGTACCTTCCCTGGCCATCTTTTCTTCTTCTTTATTTTTTTATAAATATCCTCCGGGCATAATGATTTACTTCCCGAAGTTTGGTCTGGGCAGTGGTTTCCAAATTAATTATTTGCTATACTTATGTTTGAGCGTACATATGCTTGCAGGGCATCATTGCACGTTAAAGAACTTATTGGATAAATAAAACGTTTTCACCATTTAATGAGAGCAAAAGTGTATTTTCTGTACCCTCACTCGTCTCCCAGTGCCTAATCATAATTATCTTTATCAATAATTATTGGTTTTATAGTGTAATTGTACACTATATTGAGTAATACACACTAGAAAACTATTTTTTGACATGATAGGCTTATATGTAATCCTCTATTTTTGTTTGCATTTATGTATGTAATTCGTAGTTTTTATAAAAAGTAATTTCACATTCAAATTTGATATTTTTTCAAAGTTTTCATATTTGTAAATTCCGATTTTTATTATGTTATTTTTAAATTTTATGTTGTTTCAATACATAATTGCAAATAAGGTCATTGACATAATTCGTAAAGTGCTGTTGGGTGTAGGCCCCTTATCTCGGAGTGGTTTAGTTCACTTTTCTAGGGATCCTGAGAACCTGCGAACGCAGAGATTGTCTTTTGTTTCTTTGCAGACAGTAAATACAGATTTCCTCCGCCTCGCATCAACGCCATACGTATGATAGTGTAGTTTCTGTTGGGGCTCGTTGCAGCCCTTCAGATGGCCTTTATTAAGTACTAATAATTTATAATTATTATTTATCAAAACAGTGCACTCTTATTTATATTGAAATAAAATTAATACGATTTTATTTCAATATTCGATGGAAACTTTCAATTGCTTCTTTTCTATTATAAAGTAAGTGATAATTCAGCGTTGCCTAGGTATTTATGTATCATTTTCATGTATTGAGCTACCCCGACAATGCTGACCATCCCACTCTGCCCAACTGTATTGTGTCACACTCTGTCCAACTGCGCAATCGGCAACCTTGATAGTCATTTCTCCGAGGCCCGTTACTCGACAACGAAGCGACGGCTTCGGATTAAAGCGCGAGTTAATGCAGCTCCCATTCAGCCTGAAAGCCTTTAAACACGGTCTCGCCTCATTCGCGGGCTGCTCTCGCCTTGAATTTTCTGACCTTCCCTTCCTCCTGTGAGCAAGCAGGGAAACACAAATGAAAGAAACCGAAGAAAAGCGCAAATAAATAAGTAGTCTGGTAGTTTATACTCCGGATATTTGTTGACAAAAGAGAGGAAGCCGCGCATTATCAGCACTCGCGCCGGAAACGGCCTCCGTTTTCTCGCCTTCTGCTAATTAAATTCGTGCGCAAATAAACAGCTTTTCTGTCCCGCAGCCTAAGTCAACACAAGCGACCTCCCCGCAATAGAACCGACTCTTCTTAACAACCGCAGGAATTCACAAAGACTCAAAGAGGGGAGGGGGCTCCGGTATACTTGCTTTCAAAACTTGAAAACAGATGCGATAAAAATGTTATGAAAACATTGTACATTTTTGATGAGGAAATATTTAAAATTTAAGGAGGGATATATCATGTACGTATGTATACTGTACGTAAAAGATCATCAAGTCCAAAAGTCTTCTGAGCTAAATTCTAATCATCGCCGCGCGTGTTACCTTCTTTCGCTACTAGATGTCGAAAGGAGCGGAGCGAAATTTGCGTGGTCAGATGCCCTGAGCATCACCACTCAGAAATAAGGAACAATTGAATCGAATATCGGAAGTTAATGTTGCTTAAGTTTCAAGAGGGGCGTTCGATGATAGTTTTGGTTTTCATCCCTTAACATACCTCATATCTCGAGAATCGATTCTTTACTTTGAAAACGCAGAGAATTACATCGTGAATCCGCGAACGAAACAGCATTCTGCAGGAAGTGAGAAACAGTAAAGAAATATCGTATAACCTAATAATATTAGGGCTCAATTGACGCTTCACTACACATGTCGTAGTTGGTGAAGAGGCTTCGATCCCGGCGATTAACATGAAATAATATTTTGTTATTTTCTTATTTGACAAATTACAAAACATTTTATGACAAAATACTTTGCTGACGATCAGTTTGTAGGAAAAAAAACTGTTTCTAAGAATTTAATGACGAAACTGACTTAAAATGGAATTATCGACGACGCATTTGTTGAGCAATTGCTTCTAAAATAACTTGAAAAGATTATTTCATGTTTCTTGCAAATCTTACATCTCTACAAATTCTTCACACCTAAACATATTCATCGCTGAGTTGTGCTTACACTTTTTTCTTTGTGCACAAAATAATCCATGACTATGATAAATGCAACTTTCAGTAGCGTTTGGTTTTAGTTGTTTCGGATTATTACAGGCTTCTTTCAGATTATAAATGTTGTATAGCTCGCATTACTACGTGTTGGCATTAGGATGTTTTATTTCTCCCATAACTACGTGTTAGCACTAGGCGAAACGTTAGAGCATCCTAATACAAATCCAATTATACATTACGAGTTTTAAACTTAACGATATTTCAAACATTTAAAGTACTCTCAAATATCGTGATTGAATTCAGTCAAATATATTACTTGCTATCTTCATTACATACAGCGTACTTGTATAAAGAAAATAAGCATTCGCACAACAAATGATTTCGTATAAACTTCAGACAAAACTTTAAAAATGTTACATATTACTTAAATTCCTATAAGCTCTGTTATATATTTCTGTAAAAGTGTACTTATGTTATCAATACATCGGTGAGAAGCTTTCCATCCATCGAATAATCTTCTGAAGTTTCGCTCATTTTTTGATAAAGAATGTTCCGTATTAAATCGCTCATTTCCGAGCACACATTACTATTCAATATAATGTTTACTATCTTGGCATGTACAGGATTAATTGAATTGCAGGTTGTACCCATGTAGAGGTATACTGACGTGAGATCTTTCCAGAAATAAAGTTCACGAGAAGGCAACTTCATATGAAATGCGAAGACGTTGGAACGATGTAAGAGAATGTAGAAAACAAATATTGTTACAAATAATTCATGATACAAAACGAAAAATAAATGAGTTATATGTACGAAATGAGAATGTTCAAGTAGAAGTTATATAGATCGTTAATTTTCGAAATACAGTGTGTCATTTTCTCATTTTACGATAGCGCCCTTGTAAACTCTCTTCTCTTGCCTATACCCGTCGCGCATCTCGCAGATAACCATTTACAGAAATTCTTCTTTAAAGTTCCGAAATAAAACGAGGAAAAGTAGCTCATTAACTCGTTGAGCTTTTATAACGTGCCCTAAAAAATTTAAGAGCCGTAAGTACAACACTCCGTACTGTCAGATCCACTGAGAATGATACAGCGGAGGTCTCTCCTAACTGCCATCTCGTTGGCTCGAAGAAAGCGGTGTCGTTCAGAGCAGCTGTTTTCCGCGAGGAACGACTCTTTCCAGAGCGCGGCCACAGTTGACGAGCCTGACAACCAACGTCTGTCCTCTTGTGTTGCAAGGGCGCTTCCTAAGTTCGTGGACAACGCGTCCAACGTGTAAGATTCGTTTCTTCTTTTGATTCGAACCAGAGAGAACAACGATTCAAACCATAGATCCAGGTTTTTGGATCCATTTCAATATTTTATGAAGAACGTTATTCAAGTCACATTCTGTAAAAAAACTGAATTTTATATGAATTGTGACTTCTTGTTGAACTATAAATTTCGTATGAGTGTGTAATTTGTTGTACTATATACATTGTATAATTTTTGCAATATTTGAATTCTCCTCCATTTTTTAAATGCAGCAGAAAAATATTCGATTGTAAATTAATCCAAATATTACGATGTATGCTTTGCGCTGCCGACTAACCTTAGAAGTACTTAAATACTTGGTAGTAATACTTAGTATGATTAATTTTTAAGTAATTTTTTTACCTACTTAGGGACGATAATGAATTTATCATGAATACAATGATATGTCGAATATAATGTTTGAATGTACAGTACGCATGTCCGATGACTTTTCCGTAAAAATTAATTTTATGTTTACAACAATTTGTGACAGTTTTTTTATTATCAGGAAACAGAAGCAAGATTGATATTTGTGTTTTCAAAAGTTGTTCCATTTCTCACAGTTTCAGTTAAAAGCATTCAAATTTTATTTTCTTTAATTCAATACGCAATATTGTGCGTTTTACGGACGAACACTAGTGAAAAATATCAAAGAACACTAGTGAAAAAGATCAAAGGAACTTTCAAATTATTTTGATTAATTTTCATACTAATTACATAAATAAACTATGTTTACGTTTACCACCGTTTCACCGTTCATAATTTTATTCAAGTTGCTTTTCAGAGAAAAATATATCACAGAAATTATAAACTAAATGTAACACCAAACGAAATGGATTGTGCTGAGAAATCGCGTTTTATCAACGAAATAAATTTTTCCTGCCGGTCGTTCGGCGTTTTTATTTACACACAAACAAGATAAGAATATAAAGGAACAATACATTACATTAAAGGAATTAAGAAAAATTAGGATGTTTTCTGTTATAAGCTCACTAGCTGAAAGTTTCTGTTACGTTGATTATAAGAAATGAGTCTTTTTTTTTTTTTTGGTTGGGAAAGTACACCAATTCATTAGTCAATATCATCTCCCAAAGGTTAGTTGGTTCTTTTGATTTGTTAATGAAACAATTGAATAGTTGCAATTTATTAAGATTAAGATTTCATACTCGCTGAAAATTACAAGCCGAGGAAGAAGTTAGTAATTTTTTGAAGAAGAAAGAAATAATGCTTGACCCAAGGATGTGTGGTCACGGTGATGAAATGACATTAAATGATAAAGCACTAAAATTGGTTTGTTCTGAAAGACAATCCCGCGAATACAAATTTATTGTTGTCATTTTTCTGGTTATAAATTGCCATTTCGAAAAAAAATACTATTTATGGACTGCTGGTCAACAAATTTTACAAATATTACTTTTTCGGATAATGAATTAAAATTATATCACAATACAACAGTAGATTGGAGCAATTACTTGAAAAAAGTGTGTGGTGACAAATTAATGCGAAATCCTACGAAAATTGGAAGTACTAATACCAGTATTGAAATAGACGAGAGTTTCTTTTGCAAGAAAAATAAAACTTCTTCCACACCAGTGAGCCTTTGGAGGAATATGCAGGGCATCTTCTGAATGTTTTAGTAGCAATTAACAACAGATCTGCATCTACTTTGTTACTAATCATTCAAGAATACGTTAGACTTGGAACAGCTATTATCTCTGACGAATGGAGAGTACACCGTAAAATGCACAAACTTGGAAAACCTCATAACATAGTAAACCATACGTACATGTTTGTTGATCCTGATACAGATTAACACGCAAAATATAAAAGTCACTTGGAGACTAGCAAAACGTCGTATCAAGGTGCAATGCAGAAATGATTGTTCAATGCTGGATTCCTATTTATGTGGCGGAGGAGAAACAAAGGATTGCCGGCCTGGAGAGGCGTGGTCGCTACGGCCAAAGGATCGCAGCTGTTGTGGTCCGAAGGGACGCGGATTCGAATGCCGCCTCGGGCATGGATGGTTGTGTGTGTTTGTGATGCGCTTACGTGTTTCTCCTACAGTTAGCAATCACAGTAAAACAACCACAGTGGTCGCTATGTGACCCAGTAATTTATAAAAGCGACCTGAAAATGGATGGATTGGGAGGAGAATGGAGGCCGTGCGTTAGGAGACATTTCGGAGACCGTCGCGTCGGCGGCGCGGCGCTGCAGCCCTAGGCCTGCCAGAGGAGAGGACGGGAAGGACGCAACGGGGAAGTTGTGCGAGGCGTCGGAGGAGCGGGTGGTGATGGGCGGAAACCAGAGCCCGAGGCGATGAAGAGGGCGAGGCTTTTGACGGCGGGCGGAGCTGGCGGCACGGGAGACGCCGCAGGCTAAACGCCGCTGTCGATTCATTTATCAGCATCAACGTCGTCATTCGCGTCGGCTCGTCGCTGGAACGAGGCCAGAGGGCGGCGCCGACGCCTAAGTGGTGACGTCGAGCCCTCCCGGAAAACTCACCACTTGCCTTTTCATTTCGCCTTTCTCTATTTCTTTTACTTTTTCGTATGCGTAACTCAGGGAAGGTAAGTAATGTTGCAAACAATCTATCTTTAGATTAAGACGAAGTACGGGTTTCGGGAGTCCCTGATACCAAATAGTGCTTTGAGAAAGGCGTCCATCTGCTTGCCCTTCCATTTTCATGCCTGTTTTTTGTCCGTCCGTCTGTCCATCCTCACGTCTGTCCTGTCCGCATGTCCATCCGTTCGTCTGTCTGGCCATTCCATCTGTCTCTGTCTCTCCGTCTATCAGATTGTCCGTTCGTCTGTCCATTCGTCCGTCTGTCCGCCCCTGTCTCTACTCATCTGTCCGCATCTGTGCCTTTCCGTCCACCCGTGCGTCTATTTGTAAACAACACTAGAGCTACTTCACAGCATTTTGTCTGCAAACTTGAAACGGATCCATTGAGTTTTAGGAGTTCTTGATATGAAGCTTTCACATTTTCTCCATACTACTTTTTTGCTTAAATATAGCGATGTCCGCTTAAACATTTTAAGCACGTTTAAGGTTAGAGCACAATGTATTGATCTATTTGACACAATGGTAATTTCTTACACAGTTTTAAATGTAAAACAATAAATTTGTGACCTTTTTTAAATATCTCGCTCGTTAATATTTGCATTAATTTTATTTTATGATTAACGTATTTGTTGATATGAATGCATTAATTTATCTTCTTAATAAGTTTCTCAAAGGTCTCACCTTTTCGGTATCAGGACCCATAAAACGAATTTCCATGAAAATCTCGACATCAGTTTTTGTAGTATTGCGCAATTTCCTTCATAATACCACGAATATAGGAGAAAATAAAAAGTAAAGAAATATCTACACCATGCAAATACATTGTTGCGCAATGTATATTTTGAACACGTGTTTCCCGAGCCTGACATGAAGCTGTGAATCAACGTCTGTGGTGAGAAGACGTCCGCCCCCGCCCCCGGCCCCGCCCCCGCCGGCGCGTCGGGCGTGGACGAGCCGAGTGGCCGCCGCCAGAGTCTTAAGTGGCGCTTTCCGGAGCCCGCGGGAGGAGCGTCTTGGCAGGCCGGCGAAACAAGAGACGCAGTGACGCCCGCGCGGCGGCGCGACGGGGGAGAGGGGCCAGCCGAGGCAAGCGCTGGGCCTGGGCCGGAGCCTGCACCCAGCCCTTGAAGGAGCCGTGTCGAAACCGGAACAGGCAAGGGAAGCCAGGGCTCGTCAACACTCTAAAGAACTTTTGTTGCAGAATTTTTTACTCGATTACATTTGTATTTCTTTTAGCAAAGATTGTCTTATTTAAAGAAAAAAAAAAGCGTATGAAGAATGAGAAAGAAGTATTTATTACCACTGGCTTCTACAAAGTTAAATGTAGCTTTACTTAATAAATGTAACTTCAATATTTGCGCACGTTTTTTCTTGGACTCTGTAAAGCATAAGTGTGGAATATACTTGCTTCGTCTACAGTACCATCGAATAAGCATTTTCCTTGTTGTCTCATGGTGAGTCAATTTCTTCACGGGGGGACGATAAGGGATAAGAGCAAAAATCTGCAGCTCATTAACCGATGAAAATAGTTTGTATAACGTGGGAGCGACCGTTTCATGCTCTCAAATTTTGATAAAAACGCTGGTTGTCACATTTATTTAGAATCCAAATTAGTATATTGTAAAACAAGGAGGAATATGAAGTTCAGTGCTCAAGAAAACATTCATAGATAGTACTGCTTCCCCATTCATCACAAACAGTTTTAACTGATTTGTTTTACGTGAAATAAAAATATTGGTAAAACCGTGAGCCCGAGAGGCTTTTGAACGCCCACTAGTTCGAGCGGTCGACTCATTTGACACCCCCTGCTCCACCCCACCCTATTCGCGTACAGGAATCCACATACGAAGGCCACTGCCGATCTGGTCTATGAGACCAGTATGCCATGCATCATATTCACATTGTGTTTGTTAATAGTAGCTTCTAGTAAGAGTTCAATTATTTAAACAAAAAAGTAATGAAAGAAGTGTGAACTCGTTACTTTAATGTGTTCTGCTTTTGAACAATATATTGTCCATAATAAATAAAAGTCAATTATTTCAATGTTCAGAAAATAACACTCATATATTATAGTGTGGAAGTAATCCTCTGAAAAATTTATTTTTCGGAATATAAAATCATGAACCGCCACTTGGTGAAACGCATAGTAAAGTATAAGATGGCGTCGGTTCGCTTGGCGACATCTCCAGTGTTTGTGGAGGTGATATTCAAACTGCAGAAGATTCATGACTGCTCGTATTTGTTTTTGGGGACACTGCATTGGACAGACTCAAGGGTGTTGTATATTATTCTCGAAGGTCGCATTCTCTCCGAGACTTGTTAAGAGGAGCGAAGTGAGTTTGTCTTCAATTGACAGCATTCCAATGAGGGGCCGTGTGTGGGAGGTAAAAGATACAATATTGAACAGAATGTATAATTCACTTGATTGAACCGAGGTTCAAATGATTAAATAAAAATTACACCTAATATAAATTTGCCAAAAAAGAATCACTAGTATATAAACCTGCTGAGTACAAACTAATGGACGGATATGGAATAGAGAAAAAAATTTTTGAGCACAATTTAGAAAATCTTTGCAACAAAATAGGTTGTTTTCTGTGGTTTCTCAGATCAATTTCAGGCAAATATCGGGGCAGTACACTAACAAACGCAACACAGACCACGCGCGATCTTTCTATTTTCCTTATTCTATCCTCACTCTTTCCGTACCCACAAATTTTGCATACTCTTTAGTACCATCCATAGGGAGACTGGGGCGTTGCCGCGCTTTTGGGAAAAACGCGGATGGGGAAAACCACCCACGCCGACGGGTAGGTCAACACGATCTCACAGTCCAGTGAGATGATAAAACTTGTACTACACTTGCGGGACTAAGGACCATAGCAACGCGCCAGGAAACTTGAAATAATCAATAAATCAATACTAGACATACGCCAAAATTGTTCAAATAAAATGACTTTTTTATGGTATGTTTCTACGCCCCGGATCTTTCAAGTCAAGAAATTTGTAGGTAGTTCAACATCTTACTGACGGAACGCATTGATCAGCACCTACCTGTAAGGAAAGCTCGTGCAACACGCCCACCGACTCCGTTCATAACAGATGAAATACATCCTTTAATGAAACAAAGAAATGACTCTTTTAAAATGTGACGAAATTCAAAATGCGAACACGACAGCGTAAATACATAAAATTGACGTATTTGCACGTCATAGCTAATATTGATATGAATTGGATAAGATATTGATCTGGAAAAGGAACGTTTTGTTTCGGTTGATATACGCGGTCGAATAATATTTAAAAATGTTATCGCTAACGAACTCTGTAACGAGCCTTGTATTACAGTCTCTCTCTCTCTCTCTCTCTCTCTCTCTCTCTCTCTCTCTCTCTCTCTCTCTTTCCCCTTTTTCTCCTTCTCCTCTGTTTCAACACGAGCTTTAGAGTGTTAGTGATCTCCCGCAAATAGGAAAGAAACGGGATGTGAAACAAAAAAGAACTTACTTATTCACAATATGAAGGTACATGCACTTAGTTTGGCAGATTTTAGTTAATATTTTCAAAGTTTCGTAGTTAATATTTACAAAAATGCGCACATTTTTAACGAATTATTAGAGCATATGAATCCCCACTCAGTTAATGAGTGATGTGACAATTGACGGGAGAAGGGGTGGAGCCGACGGCGGCGTTTGCGGCAGCGGACGCGGCGCAGTCGCATGACGCAATCGCGGACGCCCCTAACGAACACCAAGGCTTCGCGCTCCTAACAGACGGCTGCCAATCCACCGCCCGCGTGGCTTTGCAATTTCCAAATCGCGTCACACCTAGGGACAGTGCTCTCGTGCAGAGGAACTGCACAATGTGACGTTGCATCCAAAGAATTCAGTTTAAGTCTACTGGCGTAGCTGAATCATAGCAACACTCATAGCGTTGCTAATATATACAGCGTAAATCATAGCTAGAACAGCATAGCCCGCTATGCTGTTCTATTGTATCTACTGTGCCTAAAATTGTTCAAATTTTTTATAGTTTTCTTCCGATTTATGAGGTATTGTTCTGTTCTTTCATTGGATTTACCTATTATCGCGTATCGAAGCCTATATTTCAATTATATTTTAAAATGCTTAGAGCACTGTAATTATTTCAAAAAATATATGAAGATTCTAGGAGGCTTTGGCGCCGTAGTCAATTCTTTATTCGCACTTGTGCATCGTAAAATATTGCAATATGATATTAAAATTAAAGTAAGGAAATGCGAGATCAGAAGTATGAAATAACACGTGTTTCGACACATGGATTGAAATATTCGTTTGAAATTCCAGCCTCGGCTTCTAACGTCGTATCGGTTGGAAAACTCATCGTCGTAATGTAACTTTTACCTCCTTATAACATAAATTACTATTAATTCTGAAGAGTACTGTAAGACCTTGTGACGTTTACAAACTTCCTGAACAATAACTAGTTTTTTAAACATTTTTTGATAATCTGGAAGAAAGTACATTTATAATTATGGTATAATTTCAATTTCGAATAAAACCTCTGAAATTTGAAAGTTGCATGAGTTCAACTTAATTTTCGAACCTGACCTACATCTCCAATTTTATAGCCAGATATTTCTTTCTCAATGCAATTAATCCCTCAATTTAAATCCTTAAATGATGTCAAACACTTAAAAAAGTGTAGTAAAAATACCAAAGAGAAGAAAAGTTATTTTATGTCGCGCATTACCCCAAGTTTTAAAGGTTTGTTACCTTTCCTTGCAACAACATTATTTATTTAGAGAGAGAACAAATTTATTTAGTATTGTTGTGTTTCGAAAAAGTGTATTTCTAGATAGTGAGCGCCTGTTACACGGGTCAACAGTGATTTTGTGAAATGGCTAACTCTAGCTGTTTCTAATGTTCTTAGCTATGCTAGAGCCAAATACAATCACAAAAATTGCCCAGCGGGCCCAGTTTTCGTGTAATCGCAGATAACCATGTGTCGTTTACGCTGAAACGTTAGTTGCTTGCAAGTTAATTATAAGATGGAAGTCGCCAATAATGTATGATACTGTAGTTTCCACTCAAGATACGAAACAGAAGCCAGACCGGTCAAATCAGTTGAGCAACCCGTCGCGTATTGCGAAGGGAATTGCAGTGCCCCACGTAAACGACGCGCCGACTCGACTCGTGTACGTGGGTCACTTCCTATTAGTCCTGCGTGTCGAGCGAGAAAGGAGTTGATATTTCTGTTGTGCAAGTCTCTTAGTGAAGTGCAAGTGCGTTTCTGTAGTGCATCTTTTCGTTGCCTTCTAGTGTTCAGTGAGTAAACCATCTAAACAATTCCTGTTATGTGTTTGATGAGGTAACTTTGAAGAGCAAAAGGCGGAATATTACTTCCCTAAGAAGAAATGCATATAAATTGTATGTCGGTGGACAAAAATGTAACTTTGCAACCCTGTGGTAATGCTGCACACGCATATCTTCCTCCCTTGCACACCAAACTGATGGTGGTGGATAAAAGTGGGGCGAGCTTCCAGGTTAAAGAACAAATTCTCGAGGATAATTGAGGCGAAATAAAGAAGAGTATATTTGTAGGATCAGAAATGAAGGACCTTATGAGGGATAACGACTTTGAGGCAAGTGTGAATAGTGTTGAAAAGGTTGCATGGATGTCTCTATAAAATGTCGTAACGGAATTCCTTGATAACAAAAGATTCCTTGGTAACTGAGATCAATAAAGAAATAGTGTCGGGACTCCTTCACACAATTATAAAGCTGTGGTATGTAACATGTTCCTTAATATACATTTTTTGTATTCACACTTACACTTCGTTCGTCAAAATCTCGGTGCTGAGAGCGACAAACACTGTGAATGATTCCACCGACATATTGCAACTATGGAAACATTTTACAAAGGAATATGGAATCAAAATATGCTTGCAGACTATTTCTGCGCACAAAAAGATATACTAAAACAGAATACAATAAACGATCGTTCAAAATTACATTTTGTTTGAGATTATTTTATGTAAGTAAAGTAAAGAAAACCAATAACTTAACAACAGTGTGTTCCTTTTATTTTCCTATTACAAAAAACCTTGCCCGGTACACATAAATGGTCCATAAACTTGAAATCAGAGCTGTATTTTGTATAAGAAACTGCAATTATATTCTATTTAACAGACAAAAAGTTGATTTTCGTCGACCATCGTTATTAATTAAGGCTTATGATTTTTTTGGGCGAAACCATGGTGGAATATAACATGGGAAACATTCAATAAACCCTTATTTATTTTAATATTTTTTTACAGAAAAACAGCGAAAATAAAAGAAAATATCAAATCGTTTTGCCTCTGGCTGTGAGTTAGGCTACGAAAATATTTACGAAAGTGAGGAGACAACTCCACTCAGTGTAATATGTTAATGAAGGCAACAGCCTCAACTAAGGTTGTTTACATGACCGGCTAAAGCCATAAAATTAAAATGTAATGGGAGCTAATGACTTGCTTCTCCTTGAAACGAAAGATACATTGTCCCTGGGGAACAAAGCATCCTATGTTTCTTAGGATAATAATGCTGAGCTCCCAGTTTGAGATGATCATTTATTTCTGAAATATATCTAAGGGACGAGTTGTATTGTAATGATAGTCATATAATAATATCGCACCTTGATGTCCATGCGAAATATTCTTGTACCAAAAATGTAAGCTGGTACTGTGAATACTTTGGTATTGAAATATATTTTTAATATTTTCATTCAATCAGATTCAAGACACTTATACCTCATTTAATACCTCAACACTAAAGATAAAATACCTCAGCACTAAAGAAAAGGGTCTTGACAAGTGCAATTTTTCACCCCCACGCAACGAATACGCATATACAAATAACCATATAACGAACGAACCGGTCGTTCCTTTTGTCAGAGAATGGTGCGTACTCGCCGATGTACTTTCTAGAATAAAGGCACGTAAGAGTACGCAGTGCCTAAGAATGCACAATTCAGTTTTCCAGCAGTTGGTCGAACTGCTTCATTTGACTCGTTTGTAAGTTTGTTCCGAGTAATGTAAACATCTAGGAGCATTTTCTGGTAGATATAATACGTACAGCAGCAAAAAAGAAGGTAAGAATTCGTTTTTTGCTTGCTTGATGTTAATTTTCTCATTATACTACTTAAATTTGAATGTAAGTAATGCTGAATGTAAGTAAGTAATGCTTCAAAACGATCTATGTATTCCGAAAGAGTGGATTCTAACCTAAGCTTTCATTGCAACGTTTATTTCATGTTCGATGTATGCTGTCTGTCGTCTGTGAAATTTTCTTTAAACTCTTTTTACTATTACATCAAATATTATACACATAAGGATCTCATTCTTACTATTGTGACCAATTTAAATAACTTAATATTAATTACACAACTACTTCAACTCTTTTAAACATTTTTATTTCGAACTAACGCAACACGCGATTACATCGCACGCAAGGGAAAACAGTAGGGTTACAATAGAAAAATACAATATTATTCACTACATAAAAAATCAATCCCTCCTTAAAAATATTGTTTCATGTCATTCAGTATTTATTCTGTAAGACAATTGATATGAAGGAAGCATACCAATCTGGAACAATACAACTATGATTCACCATGAACACAGAGTTAAACATTATTTCTGAAAATGTAATTGAAAGGTTTGTGGACATGTATTATTAAGATGTGGTCATGTTAGTTTAAAAATAAAAAGCTTCATTAATAATTATAATCTCTGAAATTGTGAAGAATACATTTCAAATTACACACACGTACACGCACTCACTCACACACACACACACAGACACACACACACACACACACACACACACACACATAATATATATATATATATATATATATATATATATATATATATATATATATATTACTATGCAAGCTCTTCTTTTTGAAGGAAAATCCTGATGGTTTTGAATATAAAGATTATATTAAGCTTTAATGACAGAATGATTCTAAGATATTAAGGCTTTTAATTTAAAAAGCTTCAGAAGAATCTATTACTGAGAGTCTTATTTTTACAAAGGAACTGCTTAGCAAACAAAAGAAGATAATAGAAAATGGAGAAAGTATTTACTTTAAGGAAAGGTCTGAAAGCTTAAGTAAAAATTTAATAACTAGCTTACTGTAACAAACACAGTTTTAATATGCAATAACTTTATTTGTAATTTCGTTCTGGAAACTGTTTCAACGTCACTGGGGTATTTAAAGAAAGTATTCTTAGACAAACAGGAAAAGGAGTTTGTAGGTCATGTCAAGGAACTCAGTTTCTGGTTTTATGGAAACACCAGAAGGCAATTTATCCACGAATGAAAAATAATATATGCCATTATTTGTTTTCACTTTTTAAACGTCAAAACGAGGGCATGAAATGTAATTGAGACGTGAGGAGAATAAAATAATGGTTAACAAATCGAGTACAGTCTTGCTTTCAGGTCGATACTACCAGTGATCGAGAGGTCGCGGGCTCAATTCACGCAAAACGTGAACATTTCCATGGTGTATTTAACGTCGTTGAGTTTGTGTCGTCTGCCGGGATCGAATTCGTGGCCGTCTGCTCTGGTCAATGGCTCCTCCGGTCATTTGAAAACTAATGCCGGAGTAGCACTTTACATAACGTACCACGCGCAGTCTTTTATTCCCTTTCCATTATCATCATCTCTTCATCTCCTTCAGTCCGGACCCGGGCGTCACCGGAGAAAACATCCCTTCCCTACCCACTCTGTCGTAACGGACATAAGAGTACTACGCGAACGAGTACTATACTAACTTCGCGAAACATGTTATATGGGGGAAAAAAGTGAACACAGTGATCGTTGTGTCTCAGGGCTATTCGTGCTTAATATTAGCTGGATGCCTTCACGGGATGCGCGCCCACATCCTTCCACTTCCACCCAAATTCTCTAACCTGAGCACATTGCTTCCCTGACAAAGATGCATTTTGCCGGACGTCCTATGCAAACGACAACGCCGGACACAAAACTTTCACCACTCTCCGCGCGCCAACGAGCACGCGTCGGGCGCATGTCTACATTCCACCGCAGGCACGCCCCCACGCGGCAGATGGCGCAAGCTTATCCGCGCCAGGCGACTCTACGGGAGATCTCCCGGCGCGCACGAGTCACGTCGCTAGGAATACACGCACGCGGACGCTGCGGAGCGCGCGCCGAAGGCCGGCGAGGTGAGAGGCCGTCCAAACAAGAACACGCACGCACGGACGCACGCGCGGGAGGAGAGTCGCCGATCCAGTGCTGGCGCCCACTGCGGCAGACTCCGTGTCCGGAAGGGCGGAAATTCTTAGTTTGTGATTCGTTATTGTAAGCTTGCCGATCCGGGTGGCCGAGATCACAAAGGAAGTAGTGCCGTGGCAATCGCGGGTTCGAGTCCCGCCTCGGACATGGTTGTATTTGTTTTCGTCCTTTCAGCCCTCGTCGTTATCATATCACTTCGTTCAGTATTCCCTGCAAAAGGGCAGGAGGGCCTTGCCCTTAATGGGATCTTAGTTGACTAATTAAAAAAAACACTAATTAAAGAATAAGCTTGGATGTTTTATATACATTCTTCATTACCGATGGTTTATTACCACTGACTTTTTATTAGTGCACAAACATTGTATATCCACTCATGGTCAATTTTGAGTTAATATAATTTTTGGAAACCTCTTGTTCATACCTACCTAGTGTACAAAGTTAGTGTATACGAAAAAGAGGGATTGTGCTTTCCCCCAGAAATCAAACATTCTCACGCCGTAAGTATGTGCATCTTTCCAAACTTTCAAGTTTGATTTTCTCGAAACTAGGAATTCTGGACATGGTACTAAGCCATCATAATAATCCCAGTGCTCTTCCCTTGGCCCCTTGGAATAGAAGAGCGATATGATGCACAGGTAATTTTTGTACGAATGATAATACATTAATGGTGAATGAGGGAAAAAAAAGTACTTATAAACTCAAATGAAACTACTGCGATCCTTTTCCCCAGCAAATTCCACTGAGATCACAATAACTTAATTTGAATATAAATACAGGTCAACAGTTGTTTACATACCAGGATGTTAAAACCAGAATTTTAATACCAAAATTTAACTTTTAGAGTTAAGTAATTAAAGTGCATTTTACTCCAACAATACAAACGTAGAGCGTGGACTGGACTTTAACATCTGAAAATACTTGTAATAAAAAACGCACCAAGGATTTTGGTCGCCTTAGGCGAGCGCGCGTCCCACTGCGTGGCGTGGGTGGGATAGGGTGCTGTGGGGTGGGGCGGGGCGGGGCGGGGCGGGGCGGAACAGCGCCTGTGCAGCCTCCGCCGAGGCTCGGGAGTGGAGGGCGCTTTTGCCGCGGGCGTCATAGCGCCGCCGCATGCCGCGCTGCACTACGTCCAAAGGGAGCCGTTCGCCCTGGGACGCCACGAGATCGAGCGCCGAACGGAGCGGAGGCGGAGCCTGCAGTTTTCCCCTCACTCGCGACGTCATACCACCCACTGGCGACGGGAGTGACGTAGGTAAATAGCCCCTCTGTTGAATTGGAGCTACGAATCGACTTAACGCTGACCTTTAAGCCGTGTATTAGAGCCATTAAGGCAGAAAATATCCGTATAAAGTAAAAGTACAATGAAAGTACGAGGATTAATACAATATTGTGTTGCGAAACGTTATTAAATGGTAGGATAATGTAATCCGTTTCTCAGTAGGTGGGCAGTATGTTTTTAATTGAAAATGAAATGGTTAATTTTCAACATTTTCCCATATTAGATGAGTATCAAAGATGTTAATTACAGTCAAGGTGAAAGTAACAATTTTTGTACTATGGGGTAATGCTAAGGAACCATTCATATTTTTTTGAAGTATGAATTCAAGATGTTATAATTATTTATTGTAATAAATACAATTGTAAATGATACCGTTCTTCTCTTTTTACCTTGTGTTGGTTATTTAGTGTTTTGCAAGTTTTTTATGTATAGAAAGCTCGAGATCGTATTTTCATCATTGAGTGAAATTCTCTTTCCTGGCCTGAAACATAAAGGCTACAGCACACACTTAAACATTTAAATTCAAGTTTAAATTTGGCACCTCTAAGCGTGGAACCTACTTATATCTTTAATGTTGATTTAGAATTATGTTTGTCATATTTTATTTCGTTTCTCAGCCCGTCAATGTTTCGTGGTAAATTTGTACAGGGCCTTGAATCATTGTATTGATTTTGTGTTGTTCAAGTTCTTCAATTACAACTATATTACAATTTCTATTTGGCTGCTTCTATCTTTTTAAAATACTTTTAATTTTTGAATAAAATTTCTCACGTATGATTTTCTTGAGGCAAGGATTCGCCTAGAATATGTTAACACTGAGAATTATCAAAAACGAACGTGTCGGGTAAATAGAAACAAGTGCATATCACAGTTGTTTAAGAATTAATAAAGTATTAGTAATAATTAACATTTCATTCTCAGGGTGATCGCAGATTTATTGAAGTACAAATAATTGCAACTGTACGCGTGGAAGCGTCTATATGTGAGGAGAAACATTAAACCGACTAGCCAGCAAGACCTGCGTCTGCCGTGTGTTAAGGAAAACAGCGTGTTGTCAGTAAACCGTTTACTTTAAATCATTGGAAGACACACCTATACATACCCAAGAACTGACTCAAACGCAATCAAACGTCCGTAGAATGTTTTATAGCCAGTGTTGAGTTCTTCTTCTTTACAAAATGCAGTCTTACACAATCGGCTCCGAAAGAAATTGTTTACAGAGTGTTGATTGGGTCGTGATATTTTATTACATGGCATTTCCGCATCGGTGAGCTGTGACTAGATCCGGCAATTCGAGACCTAGGTCAACATTTACTTTGTGAATGTGGCGTCGAAAGTGACTAACATCATACCGCCGAATCATGTTATTAATCCGTAGTTGTGGCTACGTATCTCTCGTTATTCTTGATTGGAAGTCAAGCGCTTGGCACAATATTAATTCAATGTTAGTAGTATAACAATATGGATGTCGAAAATTCGTGAATGGATTGTTTGAATTGCTTCTAAACAAGTGTTATGAACAATTAACATTACTCTGTCAAAACATTTATTTGTAATTTTTGCGAGAGTGATTGACTCTGACTTGAAGTTTTTGCTGTCGAGAATCGCTAGATATTGATTTTTTTTAAACATTGAAGCCTACATCACAACAGGCTGTAAATACATGCTGCTCGCACTGCTTGCTTCCCCAAGGGAAGGAACAGCGATTTGCTCCGATAATCGAAGTGCGCGCGACCGCGAGAGGCGACACGCCCGGCGGCGATGACGCTCCGCGGCTCTGGGGGCGGAGACGGTAGTGGTGGCGGTGGCGGTGGAGGTGGAGGTGGTTGTGGCAACGGCCGCTGCGGGGGCGCCCTCGAGGCAGCAGACGCTGCCACAGTGCATTACGCAGCTGGCCGCAGACGAAGCAACCGGCGCGGAGCGGCGGGGAGCGGCGCGGCGCGGCGCGGCGTCCCCCAGGGTCCCTGTTTGGGCGACGCACGCGCAGTCAATATTTGGTCGGACGTGATTACGGCAGCGCGAGTACCGCAGTCGGCCGTCCACGACGAGAGGGGGAGGAAGAACCAGCGAAGGGGGAGGGAGGAACATGGAGGTCGAAGGTGGGGGTGATTGTGAGAGGTGGTGAGAAATTCCCGGAATTGATTGAGGTTGTTATAGTATTATGAATATACGGGCAGCGCGGCAAGGAAGCCGGTCGCTGTGTTTTTGAGGACTGATTGGGAATGTGGGAAAATAAGTTGCGGATTTTATGGAGATTACTGCGAAAAGTGATTCGAGGAAAAATAAAAGTCAAGATTGTCGGCGATAATAAGAATGTAGAAAATGATGAGTCGTTGAGGTTGGCGAGTAACTCGGTGGAATAAAATGGAAGAGATGAAACAAATACAACTTTGAGGTAAGGGGCGGAATTAAACAATAAGAACATTTAAAAAAAAGTTGGAAGAAACGAAGAGAGATGACTATGGTGCGGTGGATAAGCGCATGAGGGAATAAGCGAAGAAACTACGGTTCAGCAAAAAATAGATAGGACTGGTGTATATTGGAGGATTAAGTGAAGAAGGCGATGGAAATGGTATCGGTGGTATTGATGTGTACGGAGCGAACGATAATCAACACATTCCACAACCCAGAACGGCTACCAACTGCCCTCAGGAATAATGATGGACGGTCATGGCGGCGGGGTAGGGTCAAAATGATTGTGGAGGCGGCGATGACGATAGGGTAGGAATTGTGGGGCGAGAAGGGAGGGTTAGCGTCCTCCATCGCCGTAGAGACCTAATCAACTCTGATAGCATTAAGGCTGTTTGCTTTGTCCCTGTTGGCACTAGTTGTCTCGCTCCGTCCAATCCATGTAAATCAATGAAACACGAAGTAATGAAACAAGTAAGCACAATTAATAATCAACTTTCGCCAATGACTTTATGAATTTGTCATTTCATTTTAAACTTTGTTAGAATATCTGTTCAACGTATTTGAACCCATAACCTCCTTTCTCCGCAGAGCTGCCAAAAAATTCGAAATATTTGCAATTTTTAGAAATTCAGAGTTAACATTTTCAATCAGTCCTGTACAATTTTTATCAGTGAATTTCAGTATATTCGTGCAAGAATTGTAAAGACAAACGTTGCAGCAATTATTGAGAAAATGTTGGAGCTTCATACAAAACATCTCCAAAAATCAAAACATCGGTTCAAAACTCAAGTGGCCGTGACATCAGACAGGTCAATTAGGAAGTATCAACTCTGGTGAAAATCCTGCCTATGATCCAGCCACTAGAGTTGTGCACAGACTGACGGACACACAAGACAGACGGAGCAACGTTTTCCCGTAAATCAATTTTTCGGTATCAGGGTCCAATAAAGCGTCGATTCTGCCTACATGACGTGTCAGAGGAAGTAATTTACTACATATTGGAACTAAATTTATCCGCTTTTTCTGTATTAGGGCTCTATTGTACGAATTTTCCTGGCGAAAAATCGTCAATTTTTGCTGCAGCATTACTTTACTGCCTCTATTGCACGTGAGCTGTGCATGAGCAATTAGAACTCTTAACCATCAGTATACCATTAACGCTCAAATTAATTTTGTGAGCATAGTGCATGCCGGTGGACGTCGCGTATGAAACCGTAGTCGTTGTTTAGACATTCTGGTTGCATGTTTCTGCGACTTGACGTGCTAATCCATTGTTCTGTTGCTAAATTATACTACTAGAGCGCTCCAAAGCGCCAACCGCTGTATCGTGAAAGGCAGGGGTAAAACGCCACTTATATCACATCGCACATATCGTCTTTAAAACATTTATTCATTCATGCATGTCTAATTGGTTAAGAATGACGTTAAATATGTACTATCAACCTAAATGGATGAAAGCAAAAAAGAGTTTAAAAATGAGCGACGATTCAAGAATTATTTCTATAAATGGAATGATTAACTAATGAAAGTTACTAGCTTACATACTTTCTGAGTACATCATGAAACGGTTTCATTCTGAATGTGTATATTGTACTCAAGGCTTAAATATAACCATCAAAGTCAGCGCTGATATTTTAAACATATGTAATGATTCGAATATCGATTCAGAATGATCGAAAAAGCTGACAATGTACACGGCTTTCGGGATTTCAAGAACCACGTTTGCCAAAAACGCGTGTGTTGACTCCAAGAACTCACTGAAGTCAGCAGCGAATTTATTCCTTTGTCATAATTTGATAAGATTTCTTGCGTAATAATAAGAATAGTTGTCTCTTCCAAATTTGTCAGTAAATTGCAATCTCTTTCTCGACGAACCTCAGAGAAAGTAGTCAAAAACACCCTTACTCAAAACATTTGCCGACTCAATTTCCTATTTCTTGCAACCATGGAACTACTGACAGCCAGACCTCACTCTTCCAAGACCAACATATCTGAAATAATAGTATTACTTGACAGGGGTCTTAACAGTGTGTAACGTCAATAGTATGAGCTTGTCGGAGTGTTTATATTTGGTAAAATCTTCATTAGCCAGTTCGAGCATATGTTCCTTGTATTACAGCAAACACTGTTGTCATACATGAAAAGAACGTGGAATATTTTAAATCTGTGCATGAAACTCACAATAAAGTCCAAATTGTATTTTTGATCCTTTTTAAGAAGATTTTTTGCAGTAAAATTGCAATGTGGTGGCTTCTATAAATGAACTTTTTGGGGTAAAAATATATTAATTTTGTTTTGTACATTAATTTATTTGAAAACAATAAATTATCACTGTATTTCGAATGATCTGAAAAAAAATTAAGTACTAATTCTATCGTTTCAATTACGCTTCATTTGCACTGGCATATGAGACGGCTTCTACCAGTAACCTCTGGTTAATATCAATAATTCTAATTTTAATAACCTCTGATTCGTCGCTCACTGGTATTTAGTCGTTAAGTTGGGTAATGGCTGGTCAGCACGAAGGTTATGATCCTTTCTGACTCATAAATTGTGAACATTGCGACTAATATTCTGTTGAGCTCTGAATTAACTCAATAAATTATTTGTAATGGGATTGCTAATAGCCAATAAGCAGTATGCAATAAGCAAACCAAATGCCTTATTTTGAGAACTTGCATTCAACTGAATATTAAATAAATTACTAGTATGTTCGAAAATGAAAAAGCGAATGATACATATCTGCATTATAATCAACGCCGGTGGTAAAGGAAGATTTACATTAGTTACAACTGCAAAGAGAAAGAAAACGTAAAATATAATCCAAACTTAAACATGAATCATAATGATTGAAATGAAGGAAGTAATTAAAATAATTTATTGGCCATCTATATTTTGATTAGGAATGGCTGAATGTTAGGAAGTAGCCACGTGTTCTAGAACAATGGCTAATGCATAAGAGCAAATGGCCCTGCAAATGGAATGCATTAAAAAAACGTGAACTGTATGCAGAAAGATACTTAGTCAAGCATGTGCGCCAGAACATTTCCACGAGTCCATGAGCGCTTGCGAGAAATTGGTACAGTTGATTCAAGAGCTTCGGATGGTGGAAGATCACGAAAGGTTCATGAGTTTGGAAAAAAGTTCTTCATAATGCGAATATAATGCCCTCAGATGACAATCGCAGGGAATAATTTAGCCACATGACTATCTACAACATTGTATATGAAAACCTGTTTCCGTATCACATGCAAAGGATTCAGTGAAGGTGACATTCAGCCTAGAAAGACTTTCTGTTGACGAGTGATAGCTCAATGTGTTGGACTGTTTCACTTTTTAGAATATTCATTGTTAACTGAAGGCTGTATTTCCATGTGACGCAATCTTCAATCGCCATTACAAACACACCTGAGCTCATGAAAATTCTAATGAAGTACAGAAAGATAAACGTTGACGGATGTTCGTTCTAAACTTTTGGGTGGTATATTTCATGATCATCTTGGCCTTTAAATCTTCCCTGCATGTGTTAGAGGACACACAAATAGAGTTTTTTTTAGAACTGAGTTATATTCTTCGTTTAATGATTTACCTTCTGAATGTCATCCAATGACATTCGACAATGACATTCTACAACATTCACACATGAATGTTTTGAATGAGACTGAAATGGAGTTGTTTCAGATTGATGTTCATTTGAAGTTTGATGTTTGTTTTGGTGGTGGATTCGACATTGAAATATTTTATGCATGTTTATTTACTCTCTGTATAATAACATATATTTTTCTTTTCCTTTTTTGAGATACAAGCTACCTTAAAAATATGTTATTTTATTGGAAAGGTTAACTTTCTCACAGGGAAAGAAGAAACTTATTGTATATGCCACTACACTAATTCATTTATATATGTTAAAAAGCTACTGAACCAATATGTTATTGATGGGACATCATTGACAAAATAAAGGAACTCTAAAGTTTTACAAACTTCTAATGACTAAAAATCAGAAAGTTTGATTTTGTGTTCCGCCGTTATTAGTGAATGGTTATTTTGTATATTACACATGAGAACAAGGAATAAAGCTCATGTGATTATCCTTTTAAATTATTAGCATGCTTTCTATTTTTCTCACCTTGATCTTTCAGCATCATCCTGCTTCTGCACATTTTCTTGCTGGTTCACACTTCTTATTCTCTCTCTCTCTCTCTCTCTCTGACCTTAGCTCTCGAATCTCCCCCACATTTCCCTATTTTCATGTCCTCGCCTTCGTTTTCGCCCCATGCCTCTCTCACTCACCTTTGCGCTCAGCAAAACGCTTTCCCTCCCCCGACCGCGCCTCCTCGCCTCGGGGCTGCCTGGCCGGTGCCGTCGGCAGTGCCAATCTCCCGCCGCCGCTCAAATAAACACAAGACAGGCGCGCGGCGGACGCGCATTGCGAATCGGTGGGTATCCGCTAAAAATACACGTGTGCGAGGCAGGGGCGGCGTAGGGAGCGCCAGGTACGGCACGACGCGCGGGGGACGGGGGCGCTAGGGGGCGTGGCGCGGTGCACCCGCAGCCCCGGGCTGCACGAGGTGTTGGGAGCCTCTGGAGCGGACACGTGAAAATGTTTGAACGTATATCAGCATGCGATGCTCGGTAACGAAGCTTGCGAGGCGTGGAACCATACGCTATTCCACGAACTTTTATTTCACGGAATTGATTTGGCGTGCAGTTTTGCCTGTAAAACGCTGTATTATCCATCAAAAAACCTACCGGCTGAGAGGTTGAGGTCGACAAATTTTGCCACTGCACTGTCTCTGCCGACCGGGAGGTCCTAGGATTGGTGTCCCATCGGTAGCAGACGTTTCGGCTCTAATTGCAAATATTAGTTACGTCGAACTCAGTCACTGACTGGAACCCTGTTGCTCTGATCGATAGTTTTCCTTGTTTTTTCGATCAATACCAGGCGCGTGCCCAAGCAGAACCTTAACAGGCCACGGTCTGCGTGCGATTTTTCCTTCCTCACCCTTTCCCCGCTCCTTACACACACACACACACACACACACACTTATATGCATTAAACTACCACATATGTGAGGGACCAGTCGGGAACCTAGAGTTTCTCCCGGCTGGGGTAGTGCCCCGTCGGCGGAGATATATGGAGTGGTAAACCACCGCAAACCGACTGGTAGGTTCTAATGGAGGAGGAGTACCGCCACCTCTCACACATTACAATACCATGCATTACAATTACTGGACTAATGACATCAGTTGACGCAGGCGCGGATTCGCGGGGAGGGGGAGAATGAGCGAAATTCCACCGTTTTTCAGTAACTACACAGTCACAGAATAAAGAAGGAGTTGTCAGACTCAAAGACTTGACACATGCTTTTCTGTGTATTTCGTCGCACTGAATCCTAATCTGACGCCAGAACTACACCATCAACCCCCCCGTTTTTTAAATCTAAAAAAAAAACAGTCGGCATTGGCATTGTATTTTTTGTTCGACCGAGGATGCAAGAACTAGACTTTTTATTTAGAACTTGCAAAGGAGCCATTTTTAATATCTGTATGAAAATATTTTAAAAACACTTTAAAGCGTCGTCGACGCCACATTCAGCTAATTAATAATATAACGAATTTATTACTCTGTAATATAAATATTAATTAATTCTTCCCTTTGTTTAGCAGCCACCTTAGCATCTAGCTTGACAAACATGTTTCGGCATTGTTTGCGATTTGCGCGCTTCCCTCACATTACGAGGCCGAGCCCCTCTTGCTCCGTTACCCGACGCCTCCGCGCCCCCCCCCGTGTTGCCCCACCTCTCTGCCTCTTACATCTCGGCGCTTCTCGAAGCCTTTTGTTTCTTTTCGGTTTCCTCTGTCACTGACGGCGGCGTGGCGCCCTGCTTCCCGCCTCGCCTCTTCATTCTCCGTTGGCACGCGCCACTTCCACCCTACTCTCTCAGATGGAGCACCGCTTTCATGGAGGCTGCAGCTCAAGGGTGACCAACTCGATTTGGACGAGTAGCGAATATAAACTAGGAAATTCGCACTGGATAAACATTGCGTGTTGATGTTGGCTTTAATGATGCATTTTAATTTTTTGATTTGCGTTGAATTTTCTATTAAAGAATTATATTAATTAATTACATTTTAAAATACGAGTTCTTTATTTCACTCTCAACGTTCTCTTAATTAACAAAAATCACTTGCCAATAAATAAAATAAATACAAGTACTAATTATTTAAAGATTATTCAGAATAATGTTCTGAAAATGATTTACTTCCTTTTAACTGTAACAGACACAACTGTAGACAAGTCTCGTATATTTCTTTTTTTGTAACAAATATTAATGTTGTATTGTGAACTATCTTAAGAAACTCGTCATTGCTCCCTCATTTATTTATCACAATCATGTATTAGACAATCCTAGAAGGCGTTGTGCAAGGTTTGCATGAAGATGCTTCACTTGTAACACCAATAACTCAACTTCCTGTTCGTGTTGAGGTGAAAAACTTGAAGTACAACCCAATTACAGTTTTTATTGAATGTATAATTTAATCAGTGAATAACAAATTGAAGTGCCCCGCTTGGTTCCGGTTTTCATTTTCACCCAATCTATTAGAACGGAATTCTGTCTATTCTCGCTCTGCTCGCCTACTGCTGTCTATTTTAGTGTATCCCCACTCTCTCAGACTTTCCCTGTCCCATCCCCGAAGCCCCGGTGTACTTCACTCACTTTCTAACTAAAAGAAAATTAAAATTCCTATACTTACATCTGTGCTTTTGGTGGACTTTTGTATATTATACCAATACAATTAAGTTCACAATCTGTCACGGATTTAGCACTAACATAAGTATATACATAATCTATATTCTTGTTTTTATTGGTTTTTGTATTTCTTGTACCCTTCATATATACACAGGTACATGCAATTAATATCCAACTTAGATTTACATCTGTAGTATATGTGAAGAAAAAAAGTTATCATTCCCAAATAGTAACAGTTCACATTACTCAGTTCTATGTAACATATACAACCATTCGACAGGAGTACTATGCATTTCGATAGCTGTTTCAATGAAATTTGTAGTAATATTCTTCATTTATTAATTCTTCTTTTACACGTTATACTTCTACTAAATGCCTCAGAACAACACTTAATAGGACAGTTAATAGTTCTCTGGCTGTCTATTAACTTGTTTGATATTTTGATTTTAACAATGGGTGAGCTACCAGAGGTAGAGCACAGTATACGTAGTTAGGCTATTCCAAAGCAATATTGTATATTTTTTGTTAAAAATGCTGATTTTGCGGTAACATTTTGAATCGTAACTACGCTATGTAAAATATTAAATTATCCAACATATTTGTGTCGATGGAATCACTCCAGTGGTACTCAGTCTTTTGTGACACACAACATTATAAACAGCTTCACTTTCATATAATAGATTGTATTGGACTTTTATCATTTGCCATAAATCAGTTGTTATTTGCCTCTAGTTAATTCATTAACTGTTGTAGAATATGTGCCGTGACGTAATGGAAAAGAAGTATAATTAGTTACTGGAAATCTCTGCGGGCTATAAAATTACACTTCGCCAGCCACATGTGGCCTGCAGGCGCCAGTTTGGCGTAGCTGCTGCAGCTCTTCGTAGCTTCAAAAGCTTGGGAACGTGTTTTGCTGCGTCCTATAGAATGATGAGTCCTTTGATGTTACCGCAGTCGAGGTTTAACGAGCTCATTACTCCTATACGTAAATTATCTCCTATTGAATCATAGCCTTTATCGAAAATCGAATCGAGCTAGGGTTCCAGCAGTTTCTTCCCAAGTTTCATGTTTCTCCCCAATACACTAACGTTTCTCTTCTTTTACATCTTGCAAGAGAAGAAAACTTGGAAATGTTTTAAATTATCGATAACAGCACTTTGAAGGTACTTGTGTTGAATTATTGCTAGGGACCGTAAACATGTTTTCTTCTTTCTTGACAGTCTCTCCAAGTACTCTCTTTCTTACTCTCACTATCTCTCTTTTTCTTCCCATCTTTCAATTTCTCTTCGCAATGGAAAAACTTCTACTCAAGAGGTTATATTTTAAAATCCGTGCACTTTTGTAAGGAATATTTTGATATTCACTTTTCTACTCAAAATTGAACAAAGAATTTAAGGCTTTGTTTGTTCACATACATATCTTGATAGATGTTATAACAAATATGTAGTACATACGAGTATATCCCTGAAATCGTTCAATCGTATGTTAAAGAATATCTGCAGTTAAAATGATTAATAGGAAGTTATATAAAGCATTGTGAATGTCTCATCATCTAGCTGCTTGGCTGTCCGGGAGACGGCGCGTCCTCGGCACAGGTGCCAACGTTCGGCGTCTCTCCGGAGCGAAGGCTGACTTCGCCGCGCAAGCCTACGCTCTCATCTGGTCAAGTGCCTGAGAATAAAATACTCTGAAAATAGTTCTTAGATATAAGTAATGATTACAAATAAGTAATTACAAATAAGTTTGTTGAAACCGGGTGACAGTATATTGTATTTAACACATTTTAATTAAAGATGCTCAAACATTAATATAAAATATTTAAAAATTATTTTAATATAATAATTATAGCAGAAACTACATGTTTATGGTTACTCTGTGTACTAGTTATTTTAAAATATTCTACTCCTGATTTTGTTAACTACACAATGAAATATAATAACATAATAATAATAATAATAATAATAATAACTACATGTGTATGACTATCCTATATAAATATTTTGAATCATTAAGCATGTGATTTTCCAACAAAACTAAACAGCACTACACTTCACAACACTTTGTGGCACTTCACTTCTCTCTCGTTCCATATTCTCCTCCACAATATGTCACTTGGGAAATAAAGTCTTCAATTGCGGCCAGAGCGCAGCGAAGTGAATGTCGGAGCGGTAGGTGGGATTTGAGCGCAGAGGTTGTCGAGACACCATCGATAAGCGACTATTGGTTGGGCAGAGCGGGTCCCGACGCAATGTGAGCCGAGCTTCAATCCGCGTCCGCCGGCGCCGCACCGCGTCGCGCAAGCGAGACTCAGTCTCGGAGGCGCCGGCGATCCTTGTTCTTTTCCCGCTTCTAACGACGCGTGCAAACAAACCGGAGGGCGTCTATAAATTGCGGCGGCAACAAGGGTCTGCGCTGCGTTTCCGCAGGTCACGCACCGCCCACGCGCTCGCGCCTACGCGTCGGCGCACGCGACGGCGGCGGCGACGGCGACGGCGATGGCGGCGGAGAGGCGGAAGCGGTTAGCGTGCGCGGGGAAGCGAGCGCCTGGATGCGGTTTGCAGTCGAGGAGGAATGCGGTACGTTGATTGATTGATTGAATGATCGGTGATTCAGGTCCCGTTAATTGCTTAAGTCGCGTAAGTGTATTGCATGTTTTCATCGCGGGGGGCGGCGGTGATATTTTCCCACTGGATGGAGAGATCCGGCGCTGACGTACATTTCACCTGTTGGGGGTTTTCCCTAATCAAGTATCTCCCACCAGCGGGGCACCGCCCCAGACGGGACAAGCTCTTAGCTCCCGACCGGTTTCCCGACATGTGTCGTAGTATATGGCATGTACGTGTATGTGCGACTAAGTAGTGAGAATAGGTCACGGAAGAGGAAGAAAAGATCGCGCGCGATCCCGTAACCCGTTTGTTAGGGTAATAATGCGGCATACTCCTGGTTTTGATCGGCGAAACCATGGAAAACTACCGATCAGAGCAGCCGGCGGTAAAATTCTTCTCCCGACAGCGGCTGAAATCGATGTAGTAAATTCAACGCCGCTTGTGCAGAAAGTCCTGCCGCCGTCGGGACTCGAACCCTTAGAGCTTCCAATCAGAGGCATTGCAATAACTTCAATGAGCCAACTATGCCGGTGCAGAATGGTTTGGTTGCATGTGACAGAGGCTGTTTCTGGTTCGATTGCGTGTTTGCACAACCATCTCCACACTATTCTATCCATTTATCCTCAAATTCACCCATGTGTTACGATGTTAAATAAACAGTCATCGAAATTTAATTTTCCCTATAACATATTCATTGTTTGAGTAGCAATTCGTTTAACACTTCATGTATTTTTTGTTACCGCTGTCGAGGTTTTCAGCTGTCTGCAAACTGATCGGCAGTCGAATTCTCCTTTGTTTCATGTGCATGCATCTCGTAATCTTCAAGAGCGTCTCAAGAGAAGTGGTAAATGTCCATCGCGGTTTGCTGTGTGCCTTCAAACCTCGTTCCGGCCAATGCGAGGAGCTAATTTGCTTGTAGAATAGTATTATTTTCATTGTTTTGATTTTTAAATGCGCATCAACTTCGATGGTTGCATGGTCAAAATGTTGCTATCACCCTATACAGTGTTGTTAAAATTCAATATTAATAAGTGAAGAATTAACATATGAATAACTATGTATATATGTACACGAGGTAGCTGTAAATTCTTTTTAGACATTCAGTTTTTATAGTAAAAAAGAAACAACCTTCCTGGTGATGTTTTATTTATTTATGGCAGGACCAATCTTTTGGATTTTATGGTGTTGTAACAGCAACCATTCATACAAACATTATGTGATCAATAGTATCCGGTCATATCCAAAATTATGTTATGGTGTGGTCGTGTCTTTCATGGAGGGGCTTGCACTCCTAGTGGTTTTGTGTGGCACTACACTGCATAGGCCTACGTTGATGTTTTAAACCCCTTCGTACTTCCGACTGTTGAAGAGCAATTCGGAGATGGCGATTGCATTTTTCAACCCTATCGAGCACCTGTTCATACTGCACGGCCTGTGGCGGAGTGGTTACTCAGCACCAGTATCTCTGCAATGGACTCGACTGCACAGAGACTTAAATCCTAACGAACGCCTTTGGGATGTTTTGGAACGCCGTCTTCGTTCCAAGCCTCACCGATCTACATCGATACCTCTCCTCAGTGCAACACTCCATGACAAATGAGCTGCTATTTCCCAAGAAACCTTCCAGCTACTGATTGAAAGTATGCCTGCGAGAGTGGAAGCTGTCATTAAGGCTAAGGGAGGGCCAACACCCTATTGAATTCCAGCATTACCGAGGGAGAGCGCCACGAACTGGTTAGTCATTTTCAGCCATGTGTCCGGATACTTTTGTTCACATAGTGTATATTGTACCCCTGTTTTCCGTCATAATCACTCTGCATCGGAATTGATGATAATGTAAGAGTTGTGTACAACTCAGTGAAAAAGACTTCTTGCGGAGTTGTTGTATTAACACAATTTTTTACATTAATAAACATTTGAATATCTAATGAATTAAAATAAAAAACTACGTTTTCATTAAAATTTTTAAAATGATCATTAGGTTTATGCAAAACTGCTACAATTCTGCGAAATCAATGTTTTCAATACACGGCACATATCTAATGGCAGAGTGTATATCAATATGTACGTGTAATATATCTTATTACTTATTTTTACTAAATGCAATAATGGACACAATAATTGTGATTTAAAAACACGTCAGAATTGAAATAATACATTTATTTGTACCATATGAATATATTAAATAACTGTAAAATATAGCATAGATAACATCAATAATATATTATTCTTTAATTTTTTGACGTATTAATTTTCAATGAAAATATTGTTGTCTTTAGATAGTGTTGGGAGATGTTTGCGGTCATAAAAATATTGCATGGTTAAGTGTTTCTGAACAAAAACACTAATTGCAACCTTTTACACAAAATTAGCTAAGTACAGATCAATGGTATAAAGGAAGAATAATAGTTTTTGTTGTCAATGGCACATAGAAATTTCGTTCATTTACACCATTTTTATCATTGCTCTTTATTTTTAACTAAATATTTTTGAGAGTTATAAATACCTATAAATATGTTTCACTGTCATTAGCGTCTATGAAGAGTTCAAAACTTTCCAAATGAAGACTTTCGGCTTTTTAATTATTTCTCAGCACATCCACACATTTTATAATTTTCATTTTCGAATAAGTCATTGAAATATTTTTTTATTTATCGAATTTTCAGCATGTGTTATAGAGTAATCACTGACGGTTCTATGTTTGAGAAGCGAACGTCTTGTGAGCTACTCCGAACAGCTGACGTCCATAAATTTGCCAGGTTTACACATATGCGCCAATTCGCTAGCGGCGTCGACTGAGGTGGGGTAGTGGTGGTGGAGGAGATGGTGATGGTAGTGACGGTTGTCGAGGAGGAGGAGGAGGAGGAGGGAGTGATTCTGCCAGTAGGCTGAAGGCTGCGAGGATACCCACAAGATTCTCGACGAAGCCCCATGAGGAGTGAGAGCGTCAACGTACATCTCTTCTTCTCTCAAGTTACTCTCTCAAGTTTCTCTCCAGTTACATAGTGACATGAATGCATTAACATTTACTGATTTTTTAAAATTCTCGTCCAAAATATTCAGAAATAAATAGTTTGATAATAGTTTATTGTGTTTCGTTCCCTTACCACATTAAAATTGTTAACAAAAATACCTTTTTATCTAATTGTTCATGGTGTTCCGAGAGTTGCGTAGTAGTGGACATCAGAGAAATTATTTCAACCAGCCCTGGAATATTTCCCACCCAGATCTCGTTGCAATTTAATTATATGACTGATGAACGTGCTCCATCGTTTACATCAAGAATGAGAAAATGTGGCAAGGAAGTGAGAAAGCGCGGAGGTGAGTGGGAGGAGAGAGAGGAGAGAAAGAGAGCGAGCAAACGAGCCAGCAAGAGGGAGAGGGAGGAAGAGAGAGAGGGAGAAAGAGAGAGGGGAGAGGGAGAAAGAGAGAGGGAGAGAGAGGGAGAGAGAGAGGGGGGGAGAGAGAGGGAGAGAGAGGGAGAGAGAGAGGGAGAGAGAGGGAGAGAGAGAGAGGGAGAGAGAGAGAGGGAGAGAGAGAGGGAGAGAGAGGGAGGAGAGGGAGAGAGAGAGGGAGAGAGAGGGAGAGAGAGAGAGGGAGAGAGAGAGGGAGAGAGAGAGGGAGAGAGAGGGAGGAGAGGGAGAGAGAGAGGGAGAGAGAGAGAGAGAGGGAGAGAGAGGGAGAGAGAGATAATGACATAGTAGTTAAGATGCAAATTACTGTTGTAGTTTGCGATGTAGAATGTTTTACAATACCACAGGTTAATCAAGTGGAAAGGAAGTTGTTAGGATAGTTACTTAAAACTAACGATTTGTAATACAATGTTCATTCCATAAGCGATAGGCGATCACGCCCTAAAGCGGAAGCAGAACCAATGTGGTATATTCATTATTCTAAATTAATTTTATATTAATATATACATAGTAAATTAATCCTTTTAAGTGTATTATAATCATTTATTTCTTGTTCCTGAGATTTTGTTCGTACCTGCAGAGCTGCATAAAGGTATTACAATAATGGTGGCGAAATGATTAACTGACAGGTAGCAGAAATGGGAAAACTCTCAGGAAAATACGTAGAAACCATAAATTATTCTTGAGAGTGCTCGAGATTTAAACATAGGTGAGGTATAAAAAATCAGAATGGGAAAAAATTCAGGAAAAATAAAAATAAGAAACTTAAGAAAAAAATAGTAGGAACACCGACGGTTTTGAAAGAAATCCAAAAAATTTAAGTTATCTCGCGTTCAGTCCACAGAAAACGCCCGATAACACTCAGTAAATGGTTATTGTTCTGTCAGAAAGTGAGATGTTATAATGTTAACTTTCACGAAAACTATGCTCGTTTAGATATCAGTGAAGTTTTGTGTCTACATGGAACGAAAGAATCTTTCAGATGACATTAGATTTAAATTGTAACAGCATACACATAATTTGGTTTCAAAATTTATTACATTATAAAATAGAGCTTGACGACATATCATAAATGTCAACTATTATTATATGCATTTTATTTTTCAATTATTGTTTTATTCAATGATCTAAAAGAGTATATTGCCAGGTGTGGATTTAACCTGCTTGTCGCTTAAGGTGGAAGATTCAGTAAATGGAAGATTTCGCATGATTATTTGTCAACTTTGCCATTTTCATTTGCTAATATTGGTAATCTTATTATATATTTATTTCCAAAAATGTAATTTCTTTCTTTAATCTTAATACTACACAAATTTCACTTTCACTTATCTATTGTTTGTGTATCAGAGTGCATAACTCATTCAACAGAATTGGAAAAGTAAACACAAGTATATAAATCTTAATGTTTATATAATAAAAATTATGTAATTATTTAAATGTAAATAATATTTGGTAGTATCGTTTGTTTATATAAGACAAATTACAGAAATTATAATAATAAGTTAAACTCCACAAATCATCAGATGCCCCCCTCCAAATGACTCACTGGCGCCATCCCTGCATACGGGTCTAATGACCTTGGTACTTCACTTGCCTGGAAACATTTCATAATGCAACATTGAACAAAGGTGGCCCAGGCTATGAACCTGGGCATCCAGAGGTAGAAGGGGTGGAGCCGGAGCTGTGCGTTGCTCCGGGGAGGCCCGCCGCCGCGGCGCTAGCCGTCACGCCATGTTTATGTAACGTCGAAATTGCAGAAAATATAACTAGTGTATGTTAAATAACAAAAATCTTCAGATGACCCCCCCCCCCTCCATATGATTCTCTGCTTCCACCATGCTCACAGGCCCCTGGTTCTTCACTCGCCTGGAAGCATTTAGCACTGAAGCAATGAGCGAAGGGTCTGTACCTGGGCCTCCAGAGGTAGGCGGCGCGCGGCGTGCCCTCTCCACTGCCGCGGAAGCCGGAGGCGCGCGTGGAGGCAGGGCCGTGGCCGTGACGCGCGCTCCGATGCGCAGCAGCGGGCGGTGCGCGGTCGCTGGAGCGGGCGGGGCGCGCGCGACTATTTCGGCCGCCGCCGCCCTTGGCCTCCGCCGCCCGCCGCGGAACGCGATACCGCAGGCCTCCCTGGTCGTCGGGAGCAGCGGGCTCGCTCCTCTGCCTGCTCACCAAACCGATCGTTCCTCGAGGAAGAGGTTGCTTTCCCACGCCTTAATTTTCACCAACAACACGATCTCCTAATCTCATTTCATTTCATTATCATTTACCCGATTACACTTATTGCTTCGTTTTGTGAAAAATGTTTCCTGTACTCTCAAGGAGGAAATTATTTTAATGCGATCGGGTCCCTGTATTGTTGGAAAACATAATATAATCCCCAAATATTTTTATCGAAGTGTTGTACATGTTATAATGAATATGGTAATTTGAAAATATGAATAATGATGCACACTTTACAAAAGATAAGATCATTTTTATAATTCATTTTAAATCTGAACATTAAACAGGGAAAAATTCGCGATGATTAGTCGAGAGCCACGCAATAAATGAATGAGAATGAACGGATGAACGCTAAACAATTTAAACCACGCTAACTCAATTTAAACTTCATTTACGTGATCTTTATTGCCGGATTAAACAAATCCCAATTGCTCTGTGACAAATTGTATTTGTTCTGATGAAGATGCATCTATTCACGTCCCGTTCCATGACGTATTTCCATTTATTCAAATCATTCTCCGTTAATGTTTCTCTTTACATTATCGCATTGACAGATGTTCAAGAGCGGCAGGTAAAATTGATATCGACCTTAGAAAGCCCCACAAATATTTGGCTAGCTAGCGGTGTTTGCTTTTTATTCGCTCGAGGAGTCGCGCGGACTTCGATCGCTTCTTTGCGCAGCGATCAACAGTTTGTTTCCCGAGCAAACGACAGAAGCGGTCGCAGCCTTCGGTCGCACGCGTTCCGTGGACGGCGCGCGCCACCTGTCCCCTGCGGGCGACGAGGGGCGGGGACGGTGCGCTAATGACCACATCCGCTGGCCCACGTTCGTCTCTCCCACCCACGCCCTCAGCCGCCACAGTCGGATTTAGCGGTCGCCCGCCAGCTCCGCCCCTCCTCGCCCCGCCTCAGCCCGCCTCGCTCCGCCTCACCTGGCCTCGCTTTTCCCCGCCTTGTCCCGCCTCGCCTCGCCTCGCTTCGCCTCGCTCCGCCTCGCTCCGCCTAGCCCCGCCTTGCCCCGCCCCGCCTCGCCCCGCCTCGCCCCGCCTCGCCCCGCCCGGCCTTGCCCCGCCCCACCCCGCCTCGCCCCGCCTCGCTCCGCCTCGCACCGTCTTCTCCCGCCTCCCCCGCCTCGCTCCGCCCGTCCGCACCCTTATCCGCCCCGTGCACCGAAGCGAACATCGAAGTGGGGGAGGGTTGCCGTCCGGATCTGCGCCACCCCTACAGTAGTAAGTCCGTACGTTACCTCATGTCAGCCCCAATGGATTCCGCCAGTCATCGTCGTAGCGCCAGTATGCGGAGATCCATTGTTGGAGCTGTGCATTTAGAAGAAGAAAATAATCGAACCCTAGCAAATCCAGAATGCGCCATGGCCAGGAGTGTACAATGCGTTAAGAGATCTAGACCAAATAGACATCTACCATTCAGAAATGGATTGCGTCAAAGCGTAATTTAATAAATTCCCTCCGTTGTAAATGTCTGCAGAGGAGTTTGGTGTGTTGTTAAATTACGCTTGAACTCAAAGGAAACGAAATAAATAAATTAGAGAATGATATATCATACCGGGAATACGTTAATATAATTCTCAGCTTGGATGTTCCTGAAATAAACTTTGCATTACCAGAAATTCAGGAAATGCTTACACTTGTAATTACCTGAACATATATATTAAAACTTTAATGTAATATTGAAGTTAAAAGATTGAAGTTAACATCGGAAGAGTGTTGTGCTTTGTTTATAGCCGATGAATAAAAAAGCATAAAAATAGAGATTCCTGATGTGACCGATAGCTTGAAAGACACTGCAATCAGTTAAAGTGGTTTCAATTTGTTTCTTTCAGAAGGCACAGAGGAAAGAAGACTGATAAAAAAATTATCAAATTGAGAACCAGAATTGGAACAGAAGGAAAACCGATAGGAAAAATTACTTTCAGACTAAATAGCTGTTCTTATGCAATAACAAACTTCATCTACTTTACAATATTTTCCGCGTGAATCCAAGCTATTTTAAATTGTTCAAATGATCCACAATAGACACCCTGATCATGAATTAAACCCCAAAAACAATCGAGAATCAAAGATAGGTTAAGAGACTAATTTAACTAAAATCAACTTAACTAAAATAAATGTATTTTCAAATTATATTTTTTCCAAATGTCTTTCAATTAGTTGCAACCCTCTATTGTACGTAATCAGTCCTGTTTTACGTCCTTTGGATTATTTGATGCTCATAGACTTTCCATCCCCCGATTGAAAGTTGTTTCTCCAGGTGCGGCTACCGTGAGTCCTATCAGTCTTCCCAATAATCGCGCCAAAGCGGCTCCTGAGTCCTTATCACTCACTGCACAACTACACAAAGCGTGACTCGTGAACCCATTGTGCTTAGCGGTGTATTAGAGGAAGTGAGCCACGCAACACCTAGATGGCGCTGTCGCAGCCCCCATAAGCCTTTACATCCTGGTCTCACCCCTGTTCACATTGCTCACAGGGAAAGGAGAAGGCATTAAGAATACGATTTCAGGTTCCAGTGTGATAAATGGTGTGTTAGGAAAGAACACTACACCACAACACACAACATCCATGGCTTACGCGGGATTCAAACTCTCAGTCCGGATGTAATGCGCACTCAGGCGCAAATGCCCTAAACCAGAAATGGAAGGAACGGGGTTGAAATAAGATACATGAGAGTTTGGAAGCCTCAATACCCACGCAAACATTCATGCTCGAGGTATGTTTGGAAAGTACAACCTTTTGATCAAGTCTACTAAAACATTTCCAACTTAAAGATTTTGATTATCTAGCTAGATTTCAACCCACTTTTGCTTCTCCAATTAGTAGTGCTCTTTATATACTCTCAATGCTCAACTGTTGTTTGGCCTTGGGGAAAGAGAGTATATTAAACTGAAGATGTGTTTTCTTTCTAGAAAGAATTTTTGAAGAAATAAAATTCCAAGCTGTCTGTGTTGATGTTTAGTACCAAATCGGTACAGATCTTGATTCATTGAAAATATAATTAGTCCGGCACAAGAGAAATGAAATTTCAATAAAGTAAACTTTAGTTTATTAGAATGAATGAAATAGCACTTGTACTCAGGTATATTCAGAGGTAAGAATACAAATCCCACACATACCATATTTAAGAGTCCAGTCGGCGCTATTCGCGGAAAAAATTGAAGAAAAAGAATTCTCAGTTAGGAAAAGTGAGAATGAAATCAGAACCTTCAGAGTAGGAAGCCGGGCAACAACCACTCAACTACCGTGCGTATTGAGGCCTTCAAATTAATACTTAATATACATGAGAAATATAACACAATTATAATAATTGAACTTAACATTACCAAAAAATACTAATAATTTGCGTATGAAGTTCATGAAATAATTTTGAAGATAAAATATTTCATTGAGAAAGAAAACTTCCGCTTCAATAGTGAGAAGTAGGAGAAGTTTGAAAAAAAATATTGTGAAGGTATAACTCAAAATTACGCGACACCTATTTTATATATCTAATATAGAGAAATGATTGCATTAACATAGAAAGCTGTAGCTATTGAAGGTATAAAGTGGATTCTAAAGAAATTGTGATTTTTTTCGAAATTCGAGAGTTCAATGAAAATTTGACCTACGCTAAATTATTAAACTAACGTTGCTATATGTAAGCAAAAATTTTAAAGAAATAAATCGAAGCCGTCATTGAAAAAATCTTGTTGAAACATTTTTCTGTCACAGTTTCTCTAAAAATTTCTCAAAAATTACTGACTTTTTGGATAAACTGTTCATGACATTGACTAAAGGTCTAATTTTTATGTTAAGATAAGTTTAAGGTATTAGTAAATACATATAGCCTATAAATGGACCACAATTTCAGAAAAATACCAATAAGTTTTAAAGTCAAATTTTAGAAACGAAGAATCTTTTTTTCCCAGAATATTATTGTAGCTATTACTTGAAAGTATGGAAAAAGATATTCACAACTGCATGCCATTCTTTGATTTCTTCTTTGAAAGCCGAACCCGCGCCTTGCGTTTTGACGAGAGGAATCCCTGGTTAGCTTCCAGAATCAACGAAGGAAACATATGTTAAATTCTTTCTCGCCTGTTCGATCTCCGTTCGGGCGTTCTCTCCCAGTGACCCACGCAGTTCTTGAGATTGCCAGTAACCGCACTCTGAAGTATTCCGAGAAAAATGGACGCGCTGCCAACCCGACTTGTGGAGGGCGACAGGAAACAGATGAATGCTAAGTTGGTTGTGACTCAATAAAATTTATTAATAGATCTTTAAAATTATTGAGAAAATATTCAGAAACAATGCAATATTTATATTCGAAAACGATCCCTCTGATCTTCTTCTTTTAAGCTCTTTAAAGGAAAATATTAGCTTGCTCTTAAATAATAGATAAAATAATTTAAAGTTTATTTATCTGTCAAATATCTAGGTATTGACTTAATTTATATTGGCTTTTAGAGTGTGAAGGTGTTTGTTTTACTGTTAATTTTGCGTTTATTAATGCACACTCTGAAACAGAACTTTCACTGGAATATCTTTAGAACATAAAAGTTTTGCATATGAAATGTTAGGACGTTTTTACTTTCTACTATACGTATTATAGAGAAAGTTATCAAACGATGTAGAAAATCCATGTCGACGTTTTGACGGAATTACTGGCCTTGGTGTCCCCTAAAACCAAAAAAAGTATTTTTAGACAGACACGCGTAAAAGCTGTTTTATCGTGGTATGCATAGCACGTTAAAAGTCCAATTTTTAACACTAGCGCTGAAAGTGAGAAGATACTCAAGTGTATTCGTAGGTTTCCGCGCCCGCGGCCATTTGATACTTGGCTGTTCGGGATGAGCCGCGTCTCGGTCTATCGAGCTGACGATTCGGCCATCGTGTCGTGGACAGCAGTATAGCTCTGAAGAAGGCCACAATACGATTGCCGAAACGTCAGCTCGATTAACTGAGACCGGCTTATCTCGGACCCCAAGTATCAATATGCTCACGTGTTCACTCATATTTGGAATGCAACAAAGAAAACAAAATTTCGTCCAATTGCAACAGCTACTACTGTCCTTTTTGAATCGTTAAGAAATTTGTATGCTTGACTTAAAATACAATGAAAGTCAGTAAGGCTGTCAAACAATAGTGTATGACTCATGTGGTAAACGTGATTAGCCTGTATGTCCGGCCATCTGTAAACAACACTATCGCCATATAATTTTCCTCAAATCGAATTTTCCCTAATCGATCTGGGTCCTGCAAATTTGAAAGAAATCTTTTATTTTTTGAGGGTACTTTACACGAAGCGCATGTGACATTGTAACATTTTTCTAAAAAATATCTTCAAATGTTTTCTTGAAAGTTTTTCAACCTTTTTGGCAATATTGTTTATCCAGATCAAATGCTACGATTAAATTTTCACAAAAGTAGAATACAATTTTTTAGGGATTGCATAGTCAGTATTCGTGTTTACGTATGCGTTTTCTTTATGTTCGTCTCCAATGGCAATTGTGTTGTGTTTGACACTGATGACAGTAGCGTCAATTTGAAAACTCGTGGCATTGATAAGGTAGCATACATTAAATTGAATTTCAAATCAAATAAAGAATAGAAGCAGATATTTATACAAAATGTCATTAAATTAACCACCTCATCTCGAAATTGTATATACTTGTAGATAAGCGGAACCTGTATGAAATGACGAAACAGAAAGATCATCAAATAAAAAGGGTGAGGAAGGGTGATCGTCAATTCGGCGAGGAAAGTGGAACTCACATGTGCGGAGCGAAGGGTGTTTGTGGGAAGGAAAGGGAGGAAAGAGGAAAGGGAGAAAGGGAGGAAAGGAGGGAGTGAAAAGTGCAGGGAAGCGTCACGCATGCGGAAGCGAGTACGCGATACTGACGGATGATTGAATTGATTGATTAATGATTCCGGGAGCGGAGAGGTTATTATTACCGTCAGTGCTGTACCCTTTTTTATCGCGGGAGGTATCGGTGACCATCATCCAATGAACGGCGAGATCCGGCGCCGAGATACACGTCAACAGGCGAGGATTTCCCAAACTAGGTATCTCCCTCAAGCGAGGCACGTCCCCAGCCGAGACCAGCTCTTAGCTCCCGACATGTGTTGTAGTGCAGTGCATGTAAGGGTAAGTGTGTGTGAGTAAGGGGTGACGATAAGGCAATGAAGGGGAAGAAAAGATTGCGCGCGGCCCGTGATTTGTTTGTTACTGAATCGCTCCGGCATTGGCCTGATATTGATCGGAGCCACCTCGGGAAACTCCTGACCAGAGCAGCTGGGGAGCTGGAGGAGGAGGAGGCATGTGGTAAGCCATGCATTTGGAGTTGCCCTAAACTTTTGAACCCTTTTTCGTATACCTGAATGAGGAGGTAGTCAAGCTCCTAATTGTTCGGCATAGCTAGCGCCAGTATTCGAACACAATGTCCGTGATACATTTTCAAAAGCTCGTTCGGGGAAGCTTTGGAGTATCATGCGGTGCTTGTATGTAAGGGGGCGTGTTAGAATTACACGTCGCTATTGGGGGGCGCTAGCTACTGTACAATTGACCACCTACAAACAATAACCCAACTCAAAGAGAAAACACAAGAAGTTAACTTGCCAGTGTACGTCGCCTTCATAGGCTTTACAAAAGCTTTCGATTATGTGGAGCAAGTGAATATCTTAAAATAGTTGAAAGCTGAAGGAGTAGATGACAAATACATCTTATTACTAGGGAAAGTGTATTTATCTGGCAAAGAAAAAATTAAAATGGATCTTTAAGATCTAGGATTTGATTTGAGACGAGGAGTAAGGCAAGGAGATACCATTTCCCCTAAATTATTAATCCATTTATTACAAGCCGTTCTACGAAAAATGTTGGATAATTTTGGAATTAACATTGATGCGAAAAAATTACCTAAACTTTCGTTTGCGGAGGATATTGTTTTAATTGCGAATTCATCCCGAGAACTGGAAGCAATGCTCTCTGAACGTCTGATTATTAGCAAGGAAGTAGGTCTACAAATAAATCTCAGAAAACCAAAGGTCAAGACAAATAGCACAAAAGATAAAATTTCTATTGTTAGAGAAAAAATGATTGTCGAAGCATATGTATATCTGGGACAATTAATGTCTTTTAATAATAATACACAAAAAGAATTATTCAGACAAATTTCGCAGCATATTCTTTTGAATAAATCCTACAGCTTGCAAATAAATAGAGAAATCATAAATACATGCGGTACATCCGGCGCTCACCATACGGTTCGCAAACATGGGCACTCACACAAAAAGAAACAAATGCCCTTAATGTCTGCCTCCGACAAATGGAAAGAAACAGCTTAAACATTACCCTGGCTAGTAGAATACGAAATGAAGACAGACAACACAAATCAGTGACGTTGAAAGTACTGTTCGACACCTCAAATGGCGTTTGGTACATCACATCATGCGATTTCCCCATACCCGCTGAACTCACCGAATTGCCGCTTGGGATCCAAGACTTGGAAAGAGAAATGTTGGCCGGCAGAAGAAGAGGCGGTCGAACTAACTGAAAATGTTGTTTGGCAGCCAATTGTCTACCTCGGCAAAGGATCGTCAGAAGTGAAAGACTATGTCTAAATCCAACACAATGAACGTACTACACTACATTATTCAATTTCTCACCAAATCAATAAGCGCCAATGTTAAAAGTAGTAAGATACAGTGTTAGCTAATTTTAACTTTAAGAAGTGAAATTAAAGTGAACAGTGTTAAATTTGACAGTGAGAAAGTGAAGTGTTACTCATTTTGTGTGTAAATAGCGTTTACATTTCCTTATTGTTGTGTATAAATAGCGTCTTTATAAGAAAGTTCCTAAATTGGGTGCTCGGTAATTCCTCCATTGTGTAACCCAGCCGACAACTTGAGACCCTTATCCTCTACGGTATCGTGCGGGCTATAATAATAATAATAATAATAATAATAATAATAATAATAATAATAATAATAATAATAATAATAATAGGAGAGGGGAGATACGTTTTTGAGGAAGAGGAAGCAAGAGCGGCGAGATGCCATAGGGCAGTGGGTGATGGTTGGGCGAAGGAAAAGAGATGGAGCAGGGGTGGAAATGAGAGAGAGGATTAGTGACGGCGCCGCGGGAAGGCTAAAAAAGCGGAGGGATCGTGGCAAGGAGTGGGGGAAGCGAAACGCGATGAGGAGGGGGCGGGTGAACGAAGGAGCGAGGAGAGGCGATGGACTGGAAACGACTGGCGTCGGCGCGACAAGAAGTTGATGTGGCGATGGGAACGCAGTAGGTTGGCGGCAGAGGGACGGTCGTGCTATGGAGCGGAGGGACGATGATGGATCGCGGACAAATGGGTTGAGCATCGGGGAAGCAACGGAGCAGCGGGAGGGGGGGGGCGGCGAGGACGGGCTGAGGGCGGCACTGCTCGAGAGAGGATTAAGCGGAAAAGGAGGAGGCAGAGATGTAGAGGACGCAGAGGCAAAGGCGGAGGCGGGGTTGGAAGCGAAGGTGATGACGGAGGTGGAGAAGAGGCAGAGGCGAAGGCGGAGGTGGAGGTGGAAGCGAAGGCGGACGTTGAAGCTGAGGTGAAGGTGAAGATGGAGGTGAAGGCGGACACGGACGAGAAGACGAAGACGAAGGTGAAGGTGGAGGTAGAGATAGAGGCGAAAATAAAGGCGGTTGGGGGACAGATTAGGCAGAAATGAAGGCGGAGTCGGAGGTGACGACAGTGGAAGAGGTGACGGTGAAGGCGGCGGTGGAGGAAGGGACGGAGGAGGAAGCGGGGTGGGGTTGGTGGCGGGGCGCGTGAACGCAGCTGTTTGTTTGCTCTTCGCCGGTGGCCGAAGCTCAGAATGCGGATGCGGCGGTAGACACCGCCAGCCCCGGCGCGCTCGCACATGTTGCGCGAAATCGCATTACAGAAGTCGATCACCAGCCAACAGCTGCGGGCACATTCAAGACTCACGAAGAACGAAATAACGAAAAAAAACAATTTAATGTAGGTCACATTCACGTGTGAGGAATTTATCTTTTCTCATGTTCCGAAAGAATGAATAGAAATATAGGTATTTCTCAATTAAATCTCTTTTGCATATAACCCATTACAATATGAAATATATTGTGATGCACAAATTTCGAGGTCATATTGAAGATACCTGAGTTTTAATTAATAGACAGAATTTTCCAAAAATCAACGTTAAATTAGTAACTTTATATTTGTAATAATGTTTAGAATTCTTGGGATGTTATCAAAATGAAAGCTTTTATAAATAATGGCCATAATATTCTACAAAAATTACGTTTACGAAACAATTCTTAATTAACTATACAAAATGTTGACAATTTAGCAACAAATACTAAAATTGGGATAACTATTTTAATTACAAATTTCCTTTATTTTTACTTTCTCGTTTTACTACGTACGAGAGAAATTATTGCAATAGTCCGGCGAAAATCGGTGATTTTCTGACGGAAAAACCCCTATTGCCAGGCACTGGTAACGAAAATGTAAATATTGTTGCTGTATGAGGTAAATTACTTCCTTTAATACGTTGTGAGTCAGAATCTATGTTTCGTGGGATCTTGATACCGAAAGGTCCATTGTTGGCAAAACGTCTCTCTGTCCGTCGGACAATTTTCTCCACCAATGTTATTCTGCGATCGCCCTGAACGAACTCAATTTCCAGTGAGTTTGAAACGGATATTTTGTTTTTTGAAGTACTTTACATGAAGCGTCAACAATATTTTCCAAATTTTCTCAAAACTTGCTTCACAGTATGTGGTTATACTTCGCTCTTGGTTAACGTAAAGTACACTTAAAGAATGGCGTAGGTCTCCTTTTGGATACAAAGTTTAATTTTTTGAAAATTGGAAAACGTATAATTTTTGTGACGTCTTACCACAACTGCTATTATGAATAAGATGATTTTTTTCTGAATGAAATCTATTGTTCAAACCTTGAAAAAATCCATACACATTTTTTCGAAAATTTGAGTAATTTTTATGTAATTTTACGTGATGTATAGGCAATTTTTAATTTTATTCTCAAAAATGGCTCCTATTTTTTATTTAAATTTTCTTCTCGTGAATATCAAAGGATGGTACAAAAGTTGTGCTAGTCCCAATTTCGGCGGACTCTCTTTTTTTTTTTTCGAAAATTACAGAAAGCTAACATTGTCAAACTACAAGTTTGAACAAAGAGATTGTTTGTAAAACTAAATCTGTTCTAAAAATAGATCGTTAAATAAATCCTTTATAATTTTCTGAATAAAAAAAACAGTAATATTTTGCGTACTTTTTGCGTGAAGTTAATACAATTCGTAAACAAAATTTGCTCAAAAACATATCCAACTTTTTCTCTTTACTTTTTCCACGGATAGAGGATGAGAAAAGCCTCTTAGAAAATGGCGCAATACTTATTTTTGTCGAACTATCTAAATTTACGAAAATCGCCAATGTTAGGAATAATGTGAGAAAGTGTAAAATAGTGTGGTGTTGTTGAACCAATAGTTTTATCTTATATCTATGAGATAAGCACTACATTACGAGTACAAGAAAATTAAAAAAGGGTACTACATACATTTAGCAGTCGCAAGCGACGGTCGCAAGACACCGTTTGGAAGCCTCTGCTTGTTTGGACACGGCTTTGAAAGCAGTGGACACGCGGCTTCCAAAGCCACTTGGAAAGGAGGCGGTGGCCTCAACGTGCGAACGGCGCTGCGACTGCTTATGGCAGGTCACGTGTCGTGTTCTGGCCACTCATTTTTAAAGGTGGTCAAGGCAAAGGTTATGAAAGTATGAAAATTGTTTTTGTAGGAAGGCAATAAAATAGATTTTTCTACCCTTGCAGCAACTAAAGAGAAGGGAGTGTGTTTTATGCTTCAGAAAATAAACTCTGATAATCTAAAGAAGAAGAAAAATATCGTAAACATGTCATTACACGGATACGATAAACCATTAATTTGTCTTAAATGATCAGCACCATAACCGATGGAAATTTCGCATTTCACTCTGAGGAAGGTCGCAGAATGGCGGTCAAAACGTTGGTACCTGCTCCTAGCACGCGGCGTCTCCCGGACAGCCAAGTAGCTATTCACTCCGGCCGCGGAAGCCTACGCTTTCAAGAGCATATCCAGTTTTCAAGTATCACTCCAGTCGGGGAAGTTCTAAGCTGCCGGCTGGTCTCTCGAATTGTGAGGTAAGGCAGTGGATACGTGTGTGTGTGTGTGTGTGTGTGTGTGTGTGTGTGCAAGAGGAGAGGAAGGGACGATCGCGCGTGGTTCCTCACCCTTGTTAGGGCATTCGCTCGGTATTGTCCGGAGAAGCTACGGAAAAAAAAAACATCAGAACAACCTGCCGCTAGAAGTCTCTTCCAGACAACGTGGTTGAATTCGACCAACATATCTAGCTATTATCCAAAGCCCGCCACCGTCGGTATCCAAATGTTAAAACCTTGCGGTCGCCGATAGTGCAGAGGCAACACTGTTGCCGATGCGGATGCGACGGCGGTGGCTGAGGCGTAGGCGGAGGTGGTAAAGGTAGAGGCGGCTGTGCTACAGGGGGAGGCGGCGGAGGTACTGCGGCGGAGGTAGTGGCGGCGAACGCCTCTGTGTAAATATTATCGCTCCGCCACGTCTGCTTGCCGTTCCTCTTAAAACACGGAAAACGCCTCCGTTATGAAGTGGGCGGGAAAGCCGGGGCACTGGAATGGGATAGAGGCCCCGGGGAAGACAGAGGCGTTGAATAAGATTCGAGAGCACAGGCCCTGCGTGGGTTCGGCGATAAGATACGACGGAGAAAGTTGACGTTTACCCCTCGGTGAAGGGTCGGCGAAAATGGGATTCAGAATGACGATAAATATCAGAATTTCTGATATGAAGATAAAAATTGTGTTAGTTTGATAGCAATCAACTATTTCCATTTCAGCGTTGCACATTGAAACCACAGTGAACATATTTATACAGTAGCGCAGCTCAGCCCGTTTTTTGGCCGTTCACAGATGCGCGCGCATCTGTGACTAGCGTACTAGACTTACTTAGCGGAGCCTAAGTAAAACTACGGATAAGTGCTACTGGAGTATATGCATTTCTTTGTTAAATTAATTATTATAAGGATTTAAGTGCTATTATTAAGAACTGGTTAAAAACTTAAAAGAAAATGCGCATTATTTCTTGACCTCGTGGTGTACACGTAGCAACTACCCTGAAGAAGTCTGCAATATGACACGCGAAACGTCGGACTCTCTGCCAACGACGCGGCGTCACCTACAGCCTAGAAGTCTTGACCTCGTGGTGTTAATTTCCTAGGATTTCCATGAAAAGTCATTAAATAACATGTACAATTACACCGAACCAACATTTTAACCTTACATTTGAAATGTATCGGGACATATGATTTAATATGAACCTACTGAATTCTTATACTTTTCCAGTTAACACAATAACAATGCGTGTGTCGAAAGGGACGCATAGTTCTGCAATTAAATGCAGCAATAATAAAGAAAATAACTCTGTTATGCCATTTTTTCTTGTCTAATATACCTAGAAAGACAGAAAATTTGTTATTACCTCCTAACAGAAATG